>JARQOC010000003.1:138582516-138723276 GCA_033576535.1 Allobates femoralis
GGAAGCATTACCCGTAGTCTCACCATTTACTTGTGTCACATTCCACAGCAGGTGAGACTAAGGGCTAGGGTAGCCATACTGATAGTCAAAGATGCGTGTCTGCCACCTAATAATCCAAGGGTAGTGTTCAATTTCCTTGAACACTGGCAAGGGTCAGCAGACAATCATTTATCCATGCCACACACAAGTAACATCCAGACATCATCAGCATCATGTGACCAGATGCTGCACACACCAAATGCAACCCAAAGCGTTGCTACACAGCCATCAACTATGTTGAGCCAACCTACATTGGCAGGAGATCAGGCCTCTAATCATGTGCTGCATATGTCAAACATAGTCCTAGGAACCCAGTGTGAACAACATCATCAGGCTCCAATATTTCCAACACATAGGCCAATACAAGACACTTTTGAAGTGTTATATGAGGAACCTAGTCAAAGTTTAGAAGGGCAAGGACCTCACACATGGCCACCAACCATGTACATGAGGACACAATTTCAGACCAACATAAGCCTTCAATGGTTCTTTTACTCCAACAAAACCAACACATGGATTCACTCCTAGTTCACCAATATATCAAAATTTGTACATGTAGCTGTTCTACTGTGGTTTAATAATATGTGTGTAGGTCTGTATGTGTAGGGACAGATCTTGTTTTTATAGTGGTTTTGACTATGTTCGATAGCCATATTTATAACAGTTTTGGAATTTCGGCTCAACAAAGCCACGTTACTAAAATTTTAGGCCTAAAACATTGTGTTGTTGTGGTTTTTAAATTTTGACCAACACAATACTGATGTAATGTTGTGAAAAATACACATGGCCATTTTGACACGTATGTCTACAACAGTGTGCATGTAGACACTTTGATGTCTTAACACACTATATGTTAGTTCAACAATTTTACAATCACAAACCTTGACCTCTACAGGCACTACGTAAGTAACGAACATACAATGGTTTGCAATGGCACATGAATGATGGCTAAGGAGTTACCGTAGTTCTACAGCAGGGTTTGGAGTGTCTTACTATGCGTGACAAAATATCTTGCCCCTTGTTTAGCCATGTGTGGTGAAGCACATAGTTATGTGGACACATGCAATCAATAATGCTTACCCATGTTACGTGATACTTGACATGCATCAGTATACAATATGCCCTTGGGCATTAATAACATAACTTGGGCATAAACCATCAATGCAGCCCACGAAAATAATATCATGGTCTACAACTGACGGTATTTGCATGCCAAAACACAGTGCCACATAACAAGGTACCTGCACAAAAGAAGTATTAATGAACACCCAGTGTATGACGCCGCAAAGGAAGTAAATTATTTTCTAGCATCATTAACACTTTCCTAAAAAAACCTCCACCACAATAAAACATCAGTAATGTTGAAATACAGGGTAATACACCTTATAAAAGTAATCATATTTAGAATGTGTGGAGACCCAGGGGTCAGTGGGTGCTCTCGTCGGCTGACCCAGCCGCTTTTAGCAAGGCAACGTGGACCAGGGCTCATCTCCAAACTGAACGCCCGAGCTCCTTAACCGTGGGTAGAACACTACTCAGACAACACAGGATGAGGAAACCACAATATTAAGGCTTTATTGGATCCCCAAACAGTTTACAGCATATAACACATAACCAGCAAAACACCACAATGTAACAGGCAACAGAGTCTCACCCTTCTGCTGGCTCACCAGGGATTAGAATATAGCACAGCAAAGTCTGTAGCCAGGTGACGGGATTGTCTCAACCTGCATGGCTTCCTTATGCAGTCTTTGTCATCACAGCCGAAACCGATAATTCGATGCTAAAGTCCTTGTCGTTTTATAATCCAGGTTCTGATCCCCTTGGTTACCGAAATGCCTAGGCCTGGGGTTATGGCTTGCCAGTCAGACCCAAAGATTCTCGATTAGCTGCCTTTATCAAGTCCAGTGCCACTCTAGCCGGGACCGAAATCCCTAGACTGAGGGCACTAGGCAGAATCTAACTCACTCTGATTAATGAACAGCTCCCTGATATACCCTCAGCCCTCATTACAGGATATTTGGGACGTCATGATTGGTGGAATAAGACTGTATTCTTATTGGCTCGACCTCAAGCCTCATATAACCATTTTTAGTCGTATTGCAGTCCTGTCAGGGAAGAGCCACATACTGATTGATATAGCACCTGGCACGATACAATGGAATATTAGTAGGAGACATTTAGTCTGCAATCAATGACATTTAACAATGATAGCTGAACCCATTTACATAGAGTCAACAATCCACATGGTAATATACAATGGAGGATTAGCATAATTAAGTTCTCTGGCCTTCTATGACAAACAAGTTAGATAATTTCATTACCATGTTAAAATAAACACCAACAGTCATCTACAAGATTCTAGGAACATCGAGTTGGCCATCACAAGTTTGCAAACCAAAATACAATACTGTGTGGGTTACATAAGAAATCATCATATGTTCTACATTGAAGGAGTTAATTTCGTCACACCATGTACCAATATACAACAATATGATAGTAAGCAACAATCAAGAACAATGTCACTCAAGGCTTTCTTTTAACACATAGACAAAGAATTTGATGTAAGGAATGTTGTGATTCCCACAATGTGTGCAAGTGTTTTGGCAATGTGGTGTCTGATTTTAATTACAAATTGCATGTGAAAAATGCTTTGCACCCAGAGAGCACAAGGATTACACTTGGACACCACTCGGATGTGATCTGAGAAAATGTCGGACAGTTACATAGCAGTTGGATGCAAAATGGAGCAAAAAACGAATGATATTCAAACGACTCTCCTGGATTAGAAACTGCCCTTTTTTTCACACCAGTGTTTCCTTGCTAAGGGTCTCTAGCGGATCCTGCACCTACAAGTACCTCTAAAGGTGAGTCTGGGCCGCCACCCTTGCCTTGTTCTGGACTATCCCTAGGCTATAACCCCCTCACTTTCACCCAAGGACTGGATAATCACAGCAATTTATCCGAGGGATTGGGATAGGAACAGCAACTCAAGGAAAATAGAGCTTTTGAAAATCACAGCAGAAACTGCACACGGCATATCACAGCTCACAGTCAAAAAGTGAATGAACTCTTTCAGCGACACCAGCTGATGGGTAATGGAATTATTTAAATGCTGGGGAAGTGGACACCTGCATCAACTAAGACTCACAGCAGCAGCTCACCTGGAGAGTTACAGCCCACAAATACCATGGACAGCTAATAAACATATTTTAACTACTGCAGTTCACAGAGACTGCAGGGTAGTTTGCAGAGACTACAGAGCTTACTACAAGTGGCTTCACCTTACCAATTCCTAGTTGCTTGAAATGCAATGCTGTTAATATCTACTGGCTAGGGTAGGGTTTCACATTAGCTAATAATTAGCTGAAAGGAATTTCCTTGCTTTTCCTGTCTGTCTAGATGGGACCAGGAAGTACAATCTGAAAAGGGCATGGCAGCATCAAAATGGGAGTGACAGAGTTTGTGAAATATTGTTTTTTTTAATTTCTTAAAATTATTCTGAGTAGAGATGGAAAATTGTGCTAAAGTGAATCCATTTTTCCTTAATTAAATAAATAAAATCTGATTAACGTCAATTCAGATTTTTTGTGATTTGCTTTACATAATTTAAAAAATGGGGGCCAGCTGCCTTTGTCTAGATTATAAGGTTCCAAAAAAGGGCTAAAAAAATTTTCCTTTTGGGAAGACCATCTCTGGTCTGATGCTCTTTGGTAGGGTCATCAGTGTGGTAATCACCAATGCTGAAGATGCTGGAAGAAATTTATAGTGTCCAAGGGATGAAAGTACACATATCCAGTCAAGAACATGCCTCCTGCCAGAAATGTGAGTGCTGATTTGCATATTTTTTATTATTATTTATGGCATTACTCCTGTCTATTATGCTTTGGACTCCAGAGAGGCACCCCAAAATGATGTACATTTAATTAGCATCTAATAAAACCAAAGCAAATAAAATTTACTGGTCATATTTGAGCAAAGACCTGACTTTAATTATGGCATGTTCATTCATCAATAGAGATGGGTAAACCCGCAGATGTGCAGGTTCAGCCAATCCAGACAGACATTAAAAGAAAAATGATTGGTTGGTACGTTCTGGTACCCGAGCTTTAGTACTATAAAATGGTGTCAGTAAGAGCTGTGGGTCTGTAAAATTAAGCAAAATGGTGATTAAAGCTGGAAACATATACTTACCAGTCTCAGAGCTGTGGTCTCACTACTTCTGGACCTGCTCATTAATCTTCATGAATATTTCCTGCATTGCTGAGCCCACCCTCTGTGACAGTGTCTGTGATTGTTTTTTGCATTCAGACTGCACCTTCACCTCTGTGCTGGTGTAAAATTGGTTGCCACACCTATTAGTCTATGGCAAACAAGCTGCTTGCTCCAAGTTAGCTGAACTTTCGAACACCATTCAAATCAATAGAAAGCAAAATCAAGGGCCTAGAAAAAAGTCTTTAAAGGGGCCCAAAGGCTGCCAAACACAGTTGAAATTGTATTACAGTAGAGCCCCGCTGTTCTTGCACAGATATTGTCTTCCTATAGTACTACTTAGCAAGCTCCAGTGCCACTGTAACCATTCTTCCCGGAATGCTCGTGAACCTCAGATATCCTCATGACTTCCCTGAGATTGTCTCAGGTTACACAGCGGGTATTATACAGCAGGGGATCCAGTGGTGAAATGGCGTGAGGATTCCACTTGCCCTCTTGCTTCCTTCACAGAGATTTCTAGGGAAGGGTTGGCTAACTACTATCCTCAAAGTCTGAAAATTGCAAGGATTTCCTAAGCATTGCACAGGTACCAATTTCATCACCTGCAGAGGTGATGATTCCAGCACCTTGTGTTGTGCTAAGGAAATTCTGCAAGTAACTCCACTGTCGGACATTCCCTGGGTGTCACTGGGCTACTCCTCCAGGAGTATTTTCTGTCCCCCAGCACACCCTATCATGGCCACCACTGAAAAAGAGGATGGACAAATTAGGATATGACCACCCCATCTAGGAGACACAGGAGCAACTAGGACCACACTAACAGGAACTTCAGGATTGATGGCCCCTGTGAATTAGGGTGCAGCTGGCTGGCTTAACAAGAGAGGCCTGGCCTCTATCCGATGCACCATTCTCCCTCGGTTGGCCTCCTGCTGCCACTTTTCAAAGTCATTGATGGTATCAACCTGACTTATGCCAACAATGAGACACCCTTTTCTGCCCATCACCTTCATGATGGTGACCTCCACCCCAACATACTGTAGATTGTGCAGTGTCTTTTGGGAACATGGTCACACAGCAGGGTATACTGGTTGAAGTACAGCTATGAAGGAACTCCCCCTCTGTTGGATGAATGCAAACACCTTGCCTTGGGTATATTGGTTATGAAAGTCTTTGTCCTTAGACTCATGCAACCTATGAAGACACGGGGTCAGTGGGTGCTCTAGTCCACTGACCCAGTCATCTTTAGAAAGACAGCAAGGACCAGGGCTCATTCCAACTAAATGCCTAACCTCCTTAACCATGGGCGGAAAACTATTCAGACAACACAGGGTGAGGGAACCACAATATGAAGGCTTTATTGGATCTCCAAACAGTTATTAATATGTAACACATAACCAGCAAACCATAAAATGTAACATGCAACAGTTTCTCACCCTTTTGCTGGCTCACCAAGGATTAGAATATTCGTGCCTCAGAGCTTCCAGGGCTACTTACTCCAAACCAGCAGCACCCCGCTTTTGTCGGGCACCCACCGAGAAAGGAATAATGCCAGATTTAGGAAGTTGACCGAGCACAGCAAAGTCTGTAGCCAGGTGACTGGATTGTCCCAACCTTGGTTTCTTCCTTATATAGTCTTTGATATCACAGCCGAATGCTAGCATTCGATGCTGAATTCCATGCAGTATTATAATCCAGGTTCTGATGCCCCTGGTCAGCACCAAAGTGCCTAAGCCTTGGGTTATGGACTGCAATCGGATCCGCAGATCCTATATTGGTATTGGTCCCATGTAGCTTAACTAACTGGTCATATTAACAGTCCTAATTATATACCCCTGAGCTCTCAATTCAGAACTTTGGAACTTCAGTATTGGTTTACTAAGATTGTGCTCTCATTGGCTAGATTTCAAGCCACATACATACTATCTCTAGTAGTATTGCATTTTGGCAGAGGAGAGGAAGAGACAGATAATTTACATAGAATCTAGCAATCAATATAGTAATTACAATTGAAGGCTTTGTCTCATGACCTTCTCTGACAAAGGGCTGAGATTACATTAAAAACTGTAAACACTAGCAGACTCCTACAAGTCTTGTAGAAACAATGAGTGGATTATCACAAGTTAGCAAACAAATACAAACATACAGTACAGACCAAATGTTTGTACACACCTCCTCATTCAAAGAGTTTTCTTTATTTTCATGACTATGAAAGTAGTAGATTCACACTGAAGGCATCAAAACTATGAATTAACACATGTGGAATAATATACTTAACAAAAAAGTGTGAAACAACTGAAAATATGTCTTATATTCTAGGTTCTTCAAAGTAGCCACCTTTTGCTGTGATTACTGCTTTGCACACTTTTGGCATTCACTTGATGAGCTTCAAGAGGTAATCACTGGAAATGGTTTTCACTTCACAGGTGTGCCTGTTTAATAAGTGGGATTTCTTGCCTTATTAGCAATAGTAAAAGAATTAAGTACAAGAAAGGGTTCGAAACATAACAATATCTATTTTAAGCTTTCCGGCAAGGTTCTATTGCTAATAGGACCTGTGGTGACGTCATGTTCTCGCGGGAACTCCGGTCACGTGACCGGAGTTCCCGCGAGAACATGACGTCACCACAGGTCCTATAAGCACAGGACCTTGCCGGAAAGCTTAAAATAGATATTTTTATGTTTCGGACCCTTTCTTTAAGTAACTTTTACTTAAAGAAAATATCTATTTTAAGCTTTCCTGCAAGGTCCTGTGCTTCCAGGACCTGTGGTGACGTCATATTCTCGCGGAACTCCGGTCACGTGACCGGAGTTCACGCGAGAACATGACGTCACCACAGGTCCTAGAAGCCACAGGACCTTGCCGGAGGCTTCGGTGGACCGCGGACAGGTGAGCATTGATTATTTTTTTATTTTTAACACTTTCTTTCACTTTTTTTCACTTCCACAATGTATGTATATACATTGCGCAAGTGAAAATGCCCCACAGGCCCGGTTTGTTCGTTTTCCGGGGTGTTCGACAGTGTTCGTCGAGCATTCGACGAACATTCGTCGAACACCCCGTCGATTCGATGAATCGAATCGAATTCGAACACCGGGGTGGTGGCTCATCTCTAGTGTACACATCTATAAGACCATGTAGCAGAAGCATATAATGGCCATATTCTATTTCTATGTGAATTGCTATCACAAAAGTGTAGAAGGGATGGCCTCAAATTCTGCTAACCCTCAGCACCTGTGGGTGTCAAAATCACCTGCAAACTCCAGGAAGCTTCAAAATATTATTTTAAAATTCAAAACAAATTCTACAGAAAATGGTAGACTCGATGGCTGGGAACACTCCTATATTGTTATGTGTTGTTCCCAGTCAGTGGGTATTTTGGCAAAAAAAATTGGGCCCAAACAATCAGGAAAAATTCTAGGGTAATTTTAAATCACAAACTTTTTTCCCGTACAATGGCATGTTCACCTATTTTTTTGTAAATTTCTCTAGTTAACGATCGCGAACAGAATCTGCAATGTTCATGCCAAATTTGAAATTGGAGAACATATTCCGAGAAAATTCGCTCATCTCTAATTAGGAAGAGAAACTAGTTTGCACGTGCCTGTAAGTATGTAAATCACATATTCGTGGTTACATACAACTATTGGAACTACTTAAATGATGTTTAGGAAGTGGCAACAAACTGAATTCTTGCTCTGAGTTCAGGAATACCCAAATTCAACTCTGTGTTCTCTATAACTGGTTTCCAATCTAAATGTTACTATCAGTTTGTCTTGATATCATGTTTTATATCTTACATCCTTAACTTTAGCTTATCTACATATGTATACAGCCTTACTAGCTCATTTGCCTTTTATTTCTTTCCATTGGTCTGTTTTAATATTCTATCACCATTGAAGAATTATCAATCAATTCTTCAATCAGGGTTTTCATTAGAAGTATGTAGGATAAGTTCCACATTTTTTCAAGGCTCATAAAGGAAACAAGCCGAACCTACCTCCCTGGATGAGTTTGGATGAGAGGGAGGGGAAAGGGGGTTCATCTTACAGCAGAAGGACAAGCCCACATCGGAGGAATAAAAATATCCCAGATAGTGATGTTGTGCTGCACATATCAATCACCTGCTGCAGTGATTTAGAGGTGGTTAAAACCTGGTGGTTGGTTCACCTTAAATACCGTATATACTCGTGTATAAGCCAACCCGTGTATAAGCCGACTCCCCCTACTTTTGCCCCAAAAATCTGGAAAAACCTATTGACTCGTGTATAAGCCGAGGGGGGATCCCAGCACAGGTATACAGCTCCCAGCAGTGTGGTATACAGGCCCCCCCCAGTGGTATACAGGCCTCCCAGTGGTAGTATACAGCAGCCCCAGTGGTAGTATATAGCAGCCCCAGCAGCCCCAGTGGTAGTATACAGCAGCCCCAGTGGTAGTATATAGCAGCCCCAGTGGTAGTATACAGCAGCCCCAGTGGTAGTATATAGCAGCCCCAGTGGTAGTATACAGCAGCCCCAGTGGTAGTATATAGCAGCCCCAGTGGTAGTATACAGCAGCCCCAGTGGTAGTATATAGCAGCCCCAGTGGTAGTATACAGCAGCCCCAGTGGTAGTATATAGCAGCCCCAGTGGTAGTATACAGCAGCCCCAGTGGTAGTATATAGCAGCCCCAGTGGTAGTATACAGCAGCCCCAGTGGTAGTATATAGCAGCCCCAGTGGTAGTATATAGCAGCCCCAGTGGTAGTATACAGCAGCCCCAGTGGTAGTATATAGCAGCCCCAGTGGTAGTATACAGCAGCCCCAGTGGTAGTATATAGCAGCCCCAGTGGTAGTATATAGCAGCCCCAGTGGTAGTATACAGCAGCCCCAGTGGTAGTATATAGCAGCCCCAGTGGTAGTATACAGCAGCCCCAGTGGTAGTATATAGCAGCTCCAGTGGTAGTATACAGCAGCCCCAGTGGTAGTATATAGCAGCCCCAGTGGTAGTATACAGCAGCCCCAGTGGTAGTATATAGCAGCCCCAGCAGCCCCAGTGGTAGTATACAGCAGCCCCAGTGGTATACAGCAGGCCCCCAGGGTATTCAGTAGGCCCCCAGGGGTATATACAGCAGGCCCCCGGGGCACAAACAGCAGGCCCCTGGGGGTACAAACAGCAGGCCCCCGGGGTACATATAGCAGCCCCCAGGGGGTACCCAGCAGCCTCTTGGGGGTACCCAGCAGCCCCCAGGGGGTACCCAGCAGCCCCCTGGGGGTTCCCAGCAGCCCCCAGGGGGTATCCAGCAGCCCCCAAATGCTGGCACTCGCCCCCCCTTGCAAGGGCCCCCCCCCCGCTTCTCTTACCATCCCGGTCTTCTGATCAGCGCCGGTCCTCGGCGCTTCGTCCTCGCTGCTCCCGTCCTGCTACATCCGGGATCCCCGGCCGTCGCGCGATGACGTCATATGCCTGCGACGGCCGGAGATCCCGGATGTAGCAGGACGGACGGAGCACCGAGGAGCACTGAGGAGCGGCGCTGATCAGAAGACCGGGATGGTAATATAATCAGCGGGGGGGGCCCTTACAAGGGGGGGCGAGTGCCAGCATTTTGGGGCTATATGCACTGCTTCCCCCTGCCGCTGATTGACAGGGTGAAGCAGTGCATATTTAATGAGCGGCCCCACGTGACGGGGCCGCTCATACAGCAGCATCCCCCCGCCTCCTCCAGCCTCCACAGCCCCGGGACACAGCTCCCACCACTCCATGTACCGTATTGACCCGTGTATAAGCCGAGGGGGAGACTTTTCAGCCCAAATTTTCGGCTGAAAAACTCGGCTTATACACGAGTATATACGGTAAGTCTTTTTTTCTTTTTGGTCTAAGTTTTTATTATTTTTTTTGGTGGTAACAATATGATCTAAGCTCCCCAGAATAAAAGAAATTGGTTTCCCACACACAGTGTCATATGTCAATGGTTATATTTGTGGCACTTATTTTGTAGGGTTAATAGGTAAAAAGGAAAAGATAAATGTACATAGATTAGGCTGCATTAACTACAATAAATAAATAATAATTATGCACATTGCATCCTATTGAAGATTGTCAGTTTAATATATTTTTAGTAGATGGCTAAAAAGGGGAATGCAAGGTGGCAAGTGAGATCTGACAAGTGATGGTTGTTTTTCAGATTCAGATTCCTACAGCAGTACAGCCTGATAACAATTTGCAGTTATTCAACTTTGTCTTTGCAATTGTATATGAGAACATTCATTATCCAAGGACGTCGTAAAGATAATGAATGGATAGTCCTTAGTGATGAGCAAGCATTAAAATGCTCGGGTGCTCGATGCTCTGGTCGAGCATTTCAAGATGCTCAGGTGCTCGAACCGAGCACCGAGCCCAATGTAAGTCAATTAGTGACAGGTTCCGCCCACAGACTTCCGGTTATAAAACGAGTGTTTCAGGGAAAGGGCGGGAGGGTTGGTATCTTTCAAATGTCCCCAGCATACAACACCTTGCTGTGCCCCCCAGAAGGACCCTAACAATCAATCTGCTCTCTGTGAGGTGCCAGCTCACTGTGTGCACTGAAGGGAGCTGTGTACGTGTGTCACATCGATAATGATTAGTGATGAGTCTGAGAATCTTGGCGGTACTCGGTGCTCGCCGAGCATCCCGAGTACTGAGATGCTCGGGCGAGTAACGAGTAGCGCCGAGCATGCTCGCTCATCACTAATAGTCCTTTAAACAAGGGGAGCAAAAGATTTTGTCTAGAAGACCACATTGTCAGATCAAAGCAACCCAAGAATGCAATATGATCAAAGTATCATCATTTTGAGATATTTAGTGAATTGAAAGTATGCACTATATATATTTAATAGGTGCTGATTCAATTTTTAGGGCTTTCACATATCAGAAAATTAGATAGGTTTGCAATACAGAGAGGAATAAGCCATGCATTTAGCTCTCTACATTGTAATACAGTGGGTATAAAAAGTATGCACACCTGTTAAGATGTCATGGTTTTCTCTTGCAAAATATTATACCTAGAAGAATCATTTCTGAATTTTCGAGTTTTAAAAGAAAAAATGAAAGGGTTAAAGAAATTTGGTTTCAATAAAAATGCATACTCTTAAAGGGATCCTGTCACCCCCAAAACACCTCTAAACCTATTAAAAGCTGTCCCTAGAGCATATTAACACTTTCCCTACACTCCTTTTAGCTCCTAAATGCACATAGTCAAAGTGAATAAAAACGTTATTATAGTACCTCATTACTGATGATAATGAGTGACTATGGTATTCATAGTCACTCATCCAGGCTGCCCCTCTTCATCATATCACGCCTGAATAGGCGTGATCTACATCAGAGATTCAAATTCGCGCCTCCCTGCGCGCCTCCCCGCTCTCCTATTCTGGCCGGGCTTCAGTGTGGGTCTGTATGACGCGATCCGCGTCATTCCCGGCGCCGGGTGACGTATTTACCTCCGCACCGCGCTGTTAGCTTCAAAATGCCTTGAAGCTAACAGCGGCGCGGGTGTAAATACGTCACCCGGCGCCGGGAATGACGCGAATCGCGTCATACAGCCCCAAACTGAAGCCCGGCCGGAATAGGAGAGCGGGGAGGCGCGCAGGGAGGCACGAATTTGAATCTCTGAGGTGTTTTGGGGGTGACAGGATCCCTTTAAATGAATGCTTTGTTAAGTACACATTGAATTTATGACAGTATTCAGTCTTTATGGTTTAGGAGTCTATCATGACACATCTAACATTGGAAATCTTTGCCCACACTTTATTGCAATAGGATCCAAAATCTGTAAGATTACAATGGCATTTCCTGAGAGTAGGAGAAAGTTTGCTATAGTAATAACGATCACTAGATAATGTATGGAGTTCTGTATCTCTAGTATATCAGTGCCCCTTTTCCATCAACTTCCTGGGCTGCCAGCATTTGTATGAAAATGGATGGTATAGATAGGTCATCAATACAGTTTAACCCCTTAGTGACAGAGCAAATTTTGACCTTAACGGAAGTCAGTATGATACTAATATTACCCTTAAATAGTGCCTGGGCAGAACTTTTTAAAAACATGTAAAATCATTATTGTACCATTTGTAGTTTCCTTGTTATAAGCATTTTCATACCCTGCAGAGAGCTGGTACATTAGTCCTCTCCATTATATTCACAGTCAAATAGCCCAGCTGCTGTATAAGTGATATCTAAATATCGGATGGCAGATTATTATTTTAACATTTCAACCAAATTTTATAAGATGCTGTATGGCGTGTGTGATGTCATGAACATGTGACTATAATAGGTAGAGCTAAGTCTCCAGGCACATAATGATTTTCCTTCCATAGCTCTGCCCACTATTTTCACATAATTGTTACATCACAAGGATCCTTTACACAGAGAGGTTAATAGTGAGTAAACTATTAACTTGCAAGAGTGACTACATCCTCCAAGGTGTAGTCACTGCCTCAGAAAATGTAAGTGTATAAATGCTTTTTTTTCCATCTTTACCATTACATTCTGAGCTCAGACAGGGATGAATAGAATAGCACTATGAAGCTGAAGATACAGATAGTGATAGCTGGGGGCATAAACGACTTGACAGGTTCCCTTTAAACCAGACAGTTATGTTAAATGAAATTGTTATTAATTAACATTTCCCACATGTCTACTTTATATTAGAACCATTTTTGAATTATCATTTTTTTTTTTTAGGATGTTAGAAGAGTTCAAAGTTTCCCGCAATTTCTCACTTTTACATCAACATTTCCAAAACCATTTTTTAGTGATCACATCACATTTGAAATGACTTTGAAGGGCCTACATGACAGAAAACACCCAAAAGTGACACCACTCTAAAAACTGCACTCAATAATCTGTCCAACACCACATTCAAGAAGTATATTAACTTTTCTGGTGCTTTACAAGAATAAATGTGATAGGTAATGAAAAAAAATATTACATTTTACCTAAAATGTCATTTTAGCCTAAATGTGTTACCCAGTTTCTTCTGATGTCCCACCTGTAGTCAGAAGCCTCTGTTTGGACAAATGGAAGGTCCTGTAAGGGAAAGAGCACTATTTAAATTTTGGAACACATATTTGTCTGAAATAGATGATGGGCACCTTGTTAGATTTGCAGGGCCCCTAAGGTATCTAAACAGCAGAATCCTTACTCAGGTTACTCCATTTTGGAATCTAGATCCCTCAAGGTTTATATCTAGGGGTATAGTGAGCATTTTAAATTAACAGGTACTTTACAGAATTTGTGAACGTTAGATTGTCATAATTAAAATTGTCTTTTTCACAACAGTGTTGATTTAGCACTAAATTTCTCACTTTTACAAGAGATAACTCCAAAAAGTGGTCTTAACAGCTTCTTAATCACTTTCTTATTAGTGCGGTGATACACCACATATAGTTAAAAATTTCTGTTTGGATAAATCGCAGGGTTTGGAATGGTAGTAGCAAAATGTGAATTTTGGAAAGCAAACTTGGGAACAATGTCGTATTTGCAGGACCCCTAAGATATTGAATCAGCAGAAACCCCCATAATTGACCACATTTTGTAAATCTGACCCATTCTGGTGTACAATAAGCATTTTGAACCTATAGGTACTTCACGGAATATGATAACAATTGGTTATCATATTGAAAATTTTCTTTTTTTTTCACAAAAATGTTGCTTTAGCACCAAATTTGTCACTTTTACAAATTGTAACATCAAACAGTGGACCCCAAAGTTTCTTACCAACTTTCTTATGTTTGTGGTGGTCTCTCACATGTAGTCAAAAAGTTATGTCGGGTCACATAGCATGGCCAAGCAGGAAGGAGCGCTATTTGGCTATTAGAGCAGAGATTTTGCTAGAATTGTTTGAGGGTGACATTTGCAGTACCCCTAAATGAGACAATAGCTGAAAAACCTGAAAAGTTATCTCAATGTAGAAATTGCACCTCTTGAATAAGTTATCTATGGCTGCAGTGACTATTTTGTAATAGCTACGCAACACTATTTTCTGGAGAATTGCAAATATGTCAGTTAAGTGACCAAACATTGCACCCAGATATATTGTAGCACCCCATACATTGTGTTCCAACATATTGTTGCAACCCATATATTGTGCCCAGCTTGTGCTTTTGGAGACATACACCCTGTAAATTATATTTCTAGGTGGGAGAACACAGATAAGGCTACCTTCACACATAGTGTTTTTCCTTGTGCTTTTTTGCGCGCATGCTTTTTGCCGCGTTTTGTGGCCGTGATATTTAGCGCCATAAAAAAATGCGGTGCATTCACACATCGCATTTTTTTACGGCTGCACTTCTCCCCCAAAAGCGCAGAGGGGAAATGATTTCTCACAGGGGAGGAAGAATTCTGTGTTCCTCCCCTGTGTGACATGTGTGACAGGCCTTTTGTGTTTCTCAGTGTATATTAAACCTAAATAAAAGAAATCCAAATGTATTAAAAATAATAAAAATTTAATACTTACCCATTCGCTGGCTGTTCGGCTTACCGGGAGACGAGACACCCACATCTACTGAACTTCCAGGACATACCAAGATCTGTGACTGGCCACTCGCGATCATGTGACACATGACATGCATATCACATGATCGCGAGCGGCCAATCACAGATCACAGGTCTTGGAAGCTCAGAAGAAGTGGATGTCCCTGCTACCAGAACACCCGGCGGACGAGTAAGTATTCAAGTTTTATTATTTTTAATAACTTTTGATTACTTTTTTTTAGGTTTTGAAGTGTATATTAATACACTGTGAAACCCAAAGGGGCTGTCACACATGTTACACAGGGGAGGAACACAGGATTCTTCCTCCCCCATGTGACATCACTTCCTGCAGCACCAACATTATGCATGCTGGTACTGCGCATCGTCTGAATGGCGATGTGTAATTCTAGCGGTATAATTGCCCCTTTGGGAGAAAGCACGCGTACATGTGTAAAGAATTGACATGTTGATTATTTTTACACTGGCGCTTTCGCTAAAAAAAACGCAGCGTATATTTACGCAAGATCTGCATGGTAAAAGTGAAAGTGCATTCACTTTGCCGGCAGACGCAGGTGGGCTTTAGGAGAAAAGCGCGCACAAAAAAGCGCAAAAAAAGCACAATGTGTGAACGTGGCCTAAAATCCGCTGCTCACAGAATCCTGATCATGGACATGGGGGCTGCGCTTTCCTGCATAGAACACTTGTGTCTTAATCTTGCAATGTTGCAATTTCTCTCTTGTAATAGGAAAAAAGAGAAAGTCACTTAACATGTTTCCATATTTAGAGCTCTTCTGTAGTAGTTGGTTTAACAAATATTCTGGATTATGAGATGTTCAGATGTTTAATACTGTACCTAACTGGTATTGATAGGAAAACTAAAGTACATCTAAAATATAATATGCTGCTATACCTGTGCTTTTGGGTCCAAGGAGATTTATAGTGGACTATATCAGAACAGACATTTAAAAGCAGAAAGAAAAAGAAACACTTTGGAAAATAAAAAATAAAAAACTTAAGTGTTTGTTAAAAGAAATTTGACTATATCTTTGATGACACTTTTAAATACTGTACTAAAAAAATCCTAATTGTCCATCATAATAAAATATTTGGTTTACCGTAATACACAAATTCATGTGTGACACATATTCTGTACAAATGCATATTATGATACATAATACTTTAACAATTCCATTATAGCTCATTTGTCTCCAGATGCTACGTCTATCATTTGATGTACCTGGGCTTTAATCTACAACTGGGAAAACAAGTTCACAACAGGAGCTAAAAATTTAAATAGTTACATGTCAGAATTCTGATTTAATCACTCTTGAATACATAACTAATGTCCCACTGATTGCTTTGGACTTTATGTTCTTTGATAAAATTTATGAGTGTCTAACAACACATCTTTCACAGTTTGATAGCTGTCCTTTATTTAAAAGAGGTGGGGCAATAGAAAAAATATGGTAGCCCATATGCACCAGGTGATCAATTAATTATAAGAGTTGCATTCATTTGGAGCTGTTTGCATCTACATAATATTGAATGCATGACCCAGATTTTGGTTACTCAATTTTTAATCATATTTATTAATATAAAATGCTAGTACTTTATAACTTTTTTCATTTCTACATTTTGCTTTAATTGATATCTACGATGTAAGTTGTTAGCATAGCTAGTTATCTTTTACCTTTACTGGGACAAGACAAACCAGCATCAAAATTTTACATGTTGTCCATTCATGAAATCAAGCCTCTGAAGTTGTCAGTCAAGAATATACCTTTTTAAATAATATCATTTGCCAAGCTCCACCTCTTACAGGTGTTAACTAGAGATGAGCGAACCTTTTGAAGTTTGGGTTTGGTTTGCCGAACTGGCAAAGGTTTGCCGAATAGATTGGCAAATAGTTTGCCGACCTTCTGAACCTAAGTCAAATCAATGAGAGACAAAATCAAGGGCCTAGAAAACACCTTTAAAGGGGCCCAAAAGCTGCCAAACAGAGCTCAAACCATTTTACAGTGGAGCCCTGCTATTTTGGCACTGTAATTAGCTTCCTAGACTATTACTTAACAAGCTTAAGTACCAGAGTCACCCTTCTTCCAGGACCACTCATTAACCTCAGATAATCTCACTGTTTCCTCCTTGCAATTAGTTAAAGTTAGTCTTATCCCTGCCCACCCTCTGTGATTGGTTGCCAGTATGGCACTTAAAGTGATGTCATATTACTGTAATAATAATAAATAATTGAAAAAATTGAGGTGTAGTCCCCACAATTTTGACACCAGTCAAGATAAAGCACATGGCTGGGGGTTGGTATTCTTAACCTGGGGAGGCACATGGTTATTGTCACCTTGCAGGGTAAGAAAAGAAGCCAGCAGCTGCTCCCGACTATGGGGCATTTATTAGAAGCACCATATCTAGGGGCTTCATCATGCCTCTTCCACTGCGCTGGTGCAGTGGCTAACTGGGTAATAAAAGAGGTTAATGACAGATGAATATTCACAGCTGTCATCATCTCTTGGGTTGGTAATGTTGAGGCATCTCCCCACATTACCAGTCAGGTAAGTAAATAGTTAAAAAATACAGCCGCAGAGAAAAATCCTTTATTGTAAATAAAAAACACAGACAATCCAGTTTAACCCATTTTTTAAGCCCAAGATAATCTACACAGTATGATATGGAATGAAGAACGGCTACATTGATATGACAGAAATGTGAAGCCGCATTTATTTTCATGGTGCTGCATGCTTCTTTCTATAGAGCAGGCGGTTGTGGAAGGTGATGCCCAGTGTGACTCTAGCTTCATACTGAGCTGCGGCTGTGAGTAATGATGTCATAAAGCTCATCTGAGCTCACCATGGTAAAAGATGGTACATTTACCATGGTAACTGCTGTGTCTGCAGATAAACTGTCTGGTGTCATTGCTCACAGTCAGCTGTCAGTGAGAGTGAGCTGTTGCAATTGACAGACACTGTAAGGGTATGTGCACATCAGTCGTTTTGTGGGCTGCTTTTGGACGTTTTCCGTCGGCGTTTTCTGCTCAGTTTTATGTTAATTTATGTTAATCCTACCCTCCGGTTGGATTAACATGCTAGTCAATGGAGTTTAGAAAACGCTGTGTACATTACAACGTTTTTCTTCTGGTCGTTTTCAGTGAAATCTGGGTTTTTCCACCGGTTTCCAAATATAGAGCAAGTGACTTCTTTCCTCAGTTTTTACAGCGGTTCCAGCTGATCAAGTGCACAAAAAACTCAGTTTTAAAACCGCTCAGAAAAACCGCCGACAAAACCGAGCAAAAAACGAGCAAAAAACGAGCAAAAAACGAGGGACACTGCTGAGCACAGAAAACTCAGTTTCTGCCAGTGTCCACCGGTTCCCGGTCGGTCTGCAGAGATGCACAAACATCTGATGTGCACATACCCTAATAGTCTCCACTCACTTCATGTACCTGTGTGTGGACATCTCTGTGGATTATCAGTATGTTTGGGCTTAATAAATGGTTGACAGCGGGTTGTCTTTGTGTTTTATTTAGAATATAGGATTTGTCCCTGTGTGTTTTATTTCTAATAAAGGATCTTTCTCTGTGTCTGTGTTTAACTATTTACTCACTGGATTGGTAATATGGGAATTGGTAATGGAGTACAGGCTATTTAGGGCACAGTCCATTTAGGGCACAATCCACGTAGGGCACAATACATTTAGGGCACAATCCATGTGGAAAACAGTCCATTAATTGAACAGTCCATTATGGGCACAGTCCATTTAAAGCTTTGAGGTATAGCCCAAATTCTGCAGTGCCGCTAATTCAGCAGGAGGAAGAAAAACAGACACTAAACTGGGGAAAGGGAAAAATAAAATTAAACCTACCCAGCTGTGAGACAAAGAAAAAACAGCCCTCACTTTTGTCAGAACTCAGAACTGCAAACAGTCCCCATCCAGCCAACAGGGCAGGATACATGGCCCCAGTAGGTCCATTTCTTGTAACTCGTCAGTGACCCAACAACATGCTTTTTTTAGTTTTTTTCAGAAAAACCTGCATCCACATTTCAAGGGATGTGCAATGCTTTTCCACCATGTTGACTGCTTCTGGTATGTGGGTTACAGGAGCTACTCCTCTAGGGGCATTTTCCACCACCACCTGCTCCAAAACACACTCTGTCAAGATCACTACTGAAAAAGAGGATAAAGGAGTTAGAGGATGCCCTCTCTAGCTCACACTGGAGGAACACTGGCATTCCCAAGAGGCTCTTTGGGTTCTCTGGCCCCTGTGGGTTTCACTCCAGTTGGCTGGCTAACATGGTCAAACATGGCCACTTGCTGATGCTCCATCCTCTTCATGTCGTTCTTCTCCTGCCATTCTTCAATATCTTCTGCGGTGGCAAACTGACTTACCAGGTGATGAAGACGGCTACCTGACCGTTGAAACGCGTTGTGTGTTCACTGAGGGACGTAATAAAGGTTTTGATCAATAATCCCCCATTATTTTTCTTTCCCAGCGCTCCTAAACAGACTGTTTATTTTCTAGTATCTATTGGTTTCCCCTGGAGGGAAAAACAGCAGGAGCAGCAGAAGGAGCGAGGAGTGGAGGAAGGCTAAACGAATCATGAACACAATTGCGGTCCCACACATTTTTTTTACAAAAGTGTGTAGGGAACCGCAATGCGGTAACCAGATTGCTCCGGATGTGCTGCAGGGATGAGCAAACTATTATCACTGTTTAAAAATAATGAATATTATTATTAATTGTGGCCGTAATGTCTCTAGGGGGTGCCCACCCCCCCCCCAGAGACATACTACCCACTTAGCTGCGCATATAATGAGTTAATTGCTGATGTACAGTAAGCCGACTCCTGTCGGCTCTGTACATTTTTATGAATGAAACCGCCGGCTCCCCTGTGAGCAGCACTCATACTATGTGTAATATACTTTTTCGACAATAAATGTCTTAGTCGTGGAGCCAAGACTAAGACATTTATTGTCGAAACGCGTCGGTGAACACATTGGTTGTCCTTTGATGTGATGGCATTGAATTCAAAAATAAATATTGAGAAGCATAAGACTTGAGTACTGGGATCTTATATGTGAATTACCGTATTCAAAAGAGAGACCCAACATATAACATGCCAGTAAATCATATATTAGAAAGGGGTTAACTAAAGTGTCAAACCGAAAGTGCTTCATAATTTATGCAGGAAGCTTTTACAAAAGTGTATATAAATAGTAACTCGGGTAATAATTAACCTAGCAATGAAAATTTCATAATTGATTGAGAAAGGGTGGGCTATACGGACATGTGTTATTCTTCAATATGTGAAATATTTAAATAATCCTTTTTTAAAAAATTGAAAAGGAAAAATCAGTTTATTTTTGTACCTTATATAGGAGCTAATTAAATAAACTTCAAGGTTGCTACTTTGAATATTTTTATAATAGCCCTTCAATGGATTTGATTGATATGCATTATTAATGCAATCAGTTCTTAAAGTTCATGCGCAGTTCTAAATTAGCTCCTGTATACTGTTTGAATTGACAGTGTGACCTATTTTTAAATGAACATATTTATGTGTAGGTGCCTTACATCCATGACTTTGAGAACTATGAATGGTTCCATAAACTTAATATGAGCATTTTGCTGTGATGAATGTGTGTTTACAAATGAGTTGTTTATGTGACAACTGTAGATGAATTTTGCTAATTTTTCTCATCCAGAAGCTTTCAGAATTGAAGAAATCCATTCATTCTAAATTGTGGGAAGATAAGTATATTCATATTTATCTGCATTTCATTTTTGCATATAGAGACTAAGTAATACTTTTAGACTGACATACATGTAAAGGTAGTATAATTTGCTGATAAAGCAGTAGTGCACATGAGAAAAGAACAACGTTCTAATATATAGTACCTTATTAAAAATCCACTCCTTTTTCTTCCTGAACTGATCACTCAGTCATAAAATTCAGGAAAATGTGTCTTAAATGAACACATATTTTCCTTTTACTTTGGGGCAGTCAGGTGGAGTTCATAGAGTTCTATGCAGGACAGTAACTGTTGGTCATGCCTCTGTCTCTGTGTATGTCTATTATCTCTTTGGGGAGGAAGTAGACAAACTCTAGTGCCACCTATTGGTAGTAGCAATCCTAAAAGTCAAAATTGACAATTTATCAAGCCTTGTAATATGTCTTAAGATTTAAGCCAGATCATAACCCTAATTTGCAGACACAATATTTCAGGATGAGTTCCCCTCATCAGTGAAAGGTATAGGATCTAATATGGCTTTACATAGGAATATAAAATGGGGTCTAAGGGAATAGCTATTCTTCTTGTGGTGACTGACACCCAAATCCATAATGCCAGTAGTTATGTCAGCACAGTAGCACAATGGTTGGCATTGCAGCCTTGTTTCTGGTCTACAAGGACATCATCTCCAAGGAGTTTGAAGGTTCGCCCATGTTTGCAAATTTTTATCCATGGTACTCTGGATTCTTCCAAAAATGTTAAAACATGCCAATAGGGAATTTTCATTGTGAGACCCAATGGAGACAAATATGATAATTAGTGATGATCGAGCACTAAACTGCTCGGGTGCTCGATGCTTGGGTTGACTTCCAGCTATAAAATGAGTGTTTCTGGGAAAGGGCAGAAGGGGGGGCTTTTTCAAATCATCGCAGCATACACCTTGCTGTGCCCCCCAGAGGGACCCTAACAATCAATCTGTTCTCTGTGAGGTGCTAGCTCACTGTGTGCACTGAAGGGAGCTGTGTATTTGTGTCAGAGCGATAATTATTAGTGAAGAGTCCGAGCATCCCGAGTACCGGGATACTCGTGTGAGTAACGAGTAGCGCCGAGCATGCTCACTCATCACTAATGATAATGTTTTAAAAGTAGAGTTATTGATGAAATGAAATGAATAGTGTTTTATACATACTACCGTTCAAACGTTTGCGGTCACCCAGACTATTTTGTGTTTTCCATGAAAACTCATACTTTTATTTATCAAATGAGTTGCAAAATGAATAGAAAATATAGTCCAGGCATTAACAACGTTAGAAATAATGATGTTTATTTTAAATAATAATTATCTCCTTCAGACTTTGCTATCTTCAAAGAATGCTCCCTTTGCAGCAATTACAGCATTGCAGACCTTTGGTGGGTACTATTTAATGAAGCTACCAGATTTGGGACTGTGAGGCATCGATATCTCAAACTAGAGACTCCAATGTACTTGTCTTGTTGCTCAGTTGTGCAGCAGGGCCTCCCACATCTCTTTCTACTCTGGTTAGAACCTGTTTGTGCTCTCCTCTGAAGGGAGTAGTACACACCATTGTAGGAAATCTTCAGTTTCTTGGCAATTTCTCGCATAGAATAGCCTTCATTTCAAAGAACAAGAATAAACTGTCGAGTTTTACATGAAAGTTCTCTTCTTCTGGCCATTTTGAGAGTTTCATAGAACAAACAAATGTAATGCTCCAGATTCTCAACTACATAGCTCAAAGGAAGGTAAATTTTATAGCTTCTCTAATCAGCCAAATCATTTTAAGCTATGCTAACATACTTGTGCAAGGGTTCTCTAGGGCTTTCTAAATATCCATTAGCCTTCTTACACAGTTAAACACAATGTACCATTAAAACACTGGAGTGGTGGCTGTTGAAAATGGACCTCTATACGCCTATTACTGTAAATATTGCATAAAAAACCAGACGTTTGCAGCTAAAATAGTCATTTACCACTTTAACAAGTATAGAGTGTATTTCTGATTCATTTATTGTTAGCTTCATTGAAAAAAATGTGCTTTTCTTAGGATTTCCTGTAGGTGTGCCTCAGCGTGCTGGACTCTGCGCCCCGTCTGAACTAATTGGTGTTGGCTAGTGTGCTCCCATTGGCTTTCAGTTGACACTGCACGTGTATTGGTGCAAAAATCCGAAAGACAATGGCGTCATGAGTTAGCCAGCCTTCCAGAGCAGGCTGACCAATTGTAACGCTGTTGCTTTGTCCAATGAGTGTATATGGGGCACGGTGTAAACCACTGTGGCATGACTATCTTCTCGCCGTGCTGAACATGTACGCCCACATTGCCTTTGGAATTGCGGCGTGTGAAGCGGCAATGTAATGAGGCAAGATTGTTTCCGCTGTAGGTGAGGCAACTTCCGGAGTGACACATCGCCTTGCTTTCAAGGCGAGATTGCGGCGTGTGATGCCACCATTGGCTATCTGACCCAACCATGAAAAATGTGCACGCGCACATTAGATCGCCTCATATCGCCAGGTGAGATTGCGGCGTGTGACGGTACTGTCAAAGTCCTCAGTGGTTGATTCCTTTTAATATCTAACTGAAAAGATGGTATTAAATAGCAAGATTTGAGACTACTTGGCTCTCTTTATCAGGCTCAAATAAAACAAAATCTGAAGTCACATATTTATACACAAAAGAGAATTGGATAATACAGTACATAAGACAAGTGACGTGAAGCAGAACACAGAATGGTCAGTATGGAGAGGGGGAAAGCAGCTGGGGCAGTAAATATTTTTTTTTTTTTTTTTTACAGTGTTCACTGAAGGGGTTAACTAGTGTGACAGTTTTAGAGATTGGATTTGGATTATTTAGGACATGATGATACCAAATATGTTTACTTTACATGCTAATTTTTTTAGATAAATCTATCTGTTTATTGGTATTTTTTTTTTATTTTTATTTGTTGTTTATTTTGTGATTTGTCTTATACTTTTTTTACTCTTTTACCTTTTTTACCTCATCACAATGAAGCATCAACTTTCTTTTGTCTTATTGCTGATCTAAAGGGCCTGTCACACGCGTCAATATCGCCTGCACGATATCTGCTGCACGTGACGTTGCAGCGATATTGACGCGTGTGACATACTGAATCAACCAGCGATAAATCGCTGGTTGATGATCGCCAGGTTTTAGAACCTGCTCTAAAACCTGGCGATTGTCGCCCGGTGGACACGCAGTTTCGCTGCGTGTGACACCGGGAGTAGCGATATTCCAGCTCCCAGTGCCTCTCACAAGCGCTGGGAGCTGGTAACTAAGGTAAACTGCGGGTATGTAGGCAGCGCGCGCTGCCTAGATACCCGACGTGTACCTTAGTTACCAGCCTCCTCCGCTCCGCTGTCCCTGTGCCAGTGTGGCAGAGGAGAGGGGGTTAACCAGGGAAGCTTCCTGCTTCCCCCGGCTGAGCCCGCCCGTCCTCTCTCTGCTGCTGCTCCGGCTCACAGGGGCCCCGCTGGACGCAGGTTAGCCCTGCAGGGGGGTCCCCAGCCGCCCCCCATGTCCCTGTGCCAGTGTGGCAGAGGAGAGGGGGTTAACCAGGGAAGCTTCCTGCTTCCCCCTGCTAAGCCCGCCCCTCCTCTCTCTGCCGCTGCTCCGGGGCCCCGCTGGATGCACACAGGTAGGAGCCGCGACCTGATGGCACCCCACCCCCCTGGTCCTCACCACACCTACACTGATAGCACCCCCTCCCCCCTTTCTCAAACCAGGGCCCCCCCTCAAAGGCTGCACCAGGGCCCCCAGGCAGCAAGGTCCGCCCCTGGCTCACCGGCTGGTATCTAAGGTACACAGCGGGTAACTAGGGTCCCTAGTTACCCGCTGTGTACCTTAGATACCAGCCAGTGAGCAGAGGAGGCTGGTAACTAAGGTACACGACGGGTATCTAGGCAGCGCGCGCTGCCTAGATACCCGCAGTTTACCTTGGAGACCAGCCTGCTCCCGCTTCCAGCAGGCTGGCAGCGGGAGCAAGACATCGTGGAAACGATATTTAAATCGTTTCCACGATGTTTCTGGTCAATTGATCGCTGGTGAGTCTGTCTGTGTGACAGCTCACCAGCGATCAGCCGTTAATGTCGTCAGCGATCATCTCACTGACGACATTGACGCGTGTGACAGGCCCTTAATACTCTGCAGCGCGTTTACATTTCAACCCCGTAAAGAAGTCAACAAACAATGGTCATTGGTTGAAAGACATACAATTGTGTTTTATTAATGAAATAAGTACACTTGTGGTAACAACAAAAATAGAGAGGAATCCACACGATTTAATCCTATAGATCAGTGTTCCTCAACTCCAGATCTCAGGACTCACCAATAGGTTGTGTTTTCAGGATTTCCTTAGTATTGCACAGGTGATAGTTTAATCGCCTGCACAGGGGATAATTCCAACACCCGAGCAACACTAAGGAAATCCTGAAAACACAACATGTTGGTGGGTCCTGAGGACTGGACTTGAGGAACGCTGATATAGAGTTAGAGTAAAAAATAACACTGAAGAGTAAAGATGATGATTCTTGATCAACAATATGATATATGTAATGTCTAGCTAAGATGCAATAATATCAAACATATAAAAAATATAATGGCTCATATGTGCAGACCCAGAAGATGTGAACTATGTAAAAATGTTTTGAGTAAAAGTCATTATATGTTATAAATGGCCCTATAGAGATGAATGGACCTATACAGTTGTACATTGCACATCAGAGATAAACCTAAAAAATATAATAAAGTACTAACTGAAAAAAGGTAATCAATTTAAATGGACACAAGCTGTAAAAAATAGAATTTAAATAACATGGAAACACTCCATACAAGCATGAATGTTATACAAATAGATCCCAAGTAACACTCGCTAGTGGGATAAATGGGGACCACATGTGTACCTGCATCTTTTAATGTACAATTAGATGAATCTTTTAAAAATGCAAGTTTATGGAACAAGTAAATAGCCCAAACCAGTTTAAAATAGAGAAAAAAGGAGACACAAATGCAATAGCTGCAGGAGTGGTGCATAATTTATAAAGAATCCAGAGTACTAATTATCTCAAGGTGGCCAGTGTATGGTGTGTCACCCACCCCTACGTGAATTTTGACATCGCCATTGACAGTGGTATGAGAGGGGTTAAATGCTCATGGTAAATGTAAGCACGGATTATGGGTGTTGCAGCAGGGTGTTCGCTAATATTCATAGCCCGCTCAAAAATACATACGGTATGTCTCTCAGAGATAGACGTTTTAAGACATTTTACCTTATTATTTTAAGCTAACTTAATCAATAAAGCATAACTTTATGACAAATTTATAAAATGAAAATTGTGGAAAGATTGATTGCATGGGCACAGGGTAGGGCCATGTAAATTGCGAGAGTGCTTATTTAAGTGGTTGGCTTTACAACAGTAAATACAGTGGCTGTCATCAAAAATCAACGCTGGAGCTAAGGGGAAAAATGATTTTTGTATTTTTACACAAACTAAGTTTTAGATTTAAAAAGTTAACTATGGAAACCCCCCTTAAGTCCTTGTTGTATTATGACCCATATTTGAGTATGACCCATCACCTCATAAAATATTCTCCAATCTTTAGAGAATATATAATATGACTCACACAGTAATAATGAACTAATGCAAATGCCAGCATCATTGGAAATATTCAAAAGGTTGAAATATAATAATGTAGGTCAATGGGAAAAGCGAGTAATGTGAGTAATTTCTGTGCTGGACCATACACAGCGGTCTGGAAGCTGAGGAAAAGGCTGAAATGGGTGTACGATTGTTTAAAAGCCGGCAGTAAAAAGACGCCGGTTTTTAAACAATCACTCAGCCCCATCCTCTACTTCCCACCGCCCCCCAGCAGGATCCTCCACTCCCCCACAGCCTCCCAGACTGATCCCTGATCCCCTGCCACCTCCCAGCCAGATCCTGAGTTAGGACCGGGCAGTGAGCGCAGCAGAAGGGAGGGCAGATTGAAGGATCCGGGCTGGAAAGCCGACAGTGAAGTCTGTTCACCACCAGCTTTCCCGCTGGTTATTTTAAATGAACAGCTGATGTTGATGAAAACACTTCACCCCCGGCTTTCCCGCCCGGGTCCTTTGCTCCCCGCTCCCTTCTTCTGCGCACATAGAAAAAATATCTTATTACAAATAAAATAAAAAAACACTTAGAGACTTTAATCTTTATTTAAAAAGTAATCTTTAGTCTGACGTAGTCCAAAAGGGAAGCAATCTCAGCTCTGTATTGCTCTGCATAGACAACACACATCTATGTGGAGCGAGAACAGGCTGAGCACTGACTGTGACAGTCAGGGATCACCCCAGGTCCCAGGTCATAGATCGGGCCATGACCATGGGTGAACCCTGATGTCACAGCCCGAATACTGCTGATAATGGCGGAAATTGCTGAGCGCTGGGCAGAGCAGTGAATAACGTGGAAGTTAATGACTCATTAAGCATCAGCTGATGCATCAACTGTTCATTTGAAATAGCTGCAGTGCCCTCAGAGGATTCATGTGATTTCATGCTTGACAGCATGAACTCATCTGAACTTTGCCATGGTCACCTAGCACACAGCTCAGCTACATCTCTGGTAGAGTTTCTCCACCAGAGATGTAGCTGAGCGAAAGAAAAAGATTCAAATGGACCTTGTTGGGCTGAAGATAATTTTTTTTAATAAAGATGGAGTCTCTAAGTGTTTTATTTGTTTTTTTTTTCTAATAAAACATCAGCTGTTCATTGAAATAACCGTCGGAAAAGCTGACAGTGAAAACACTTCACCGCCGGCTTTCCCGCCCGAGTCCTTCGCCCCCTGATGCTGCGCTCCCCGCCCAGTCCTAACTTAGCATCGGGGTGGGAGGCTGCGGGGGAGCGGAGGATCAGGTGGGAAGGCTGCGGAAAGTAGAGGATGGGGCTGAGTGATTGTTTAAATGCCGGTGGCTTTTTACTGCTTGCTTTTAAACTATCATGCAGTGAATTTCAGCCTTTTCCTCAGCCCCCAGAGCACTGTGTATGGTCCAGCAGACAATTACTCGCACTTCCCATTGACATACATTTTAATCGTTACTCCTAGCACGTAATTACAAGGAAACTAGCGGAGTTACGAGTTGCAAGAATACCGCACTATTCGACGAGTACCAAATAGTAATGAGTATACTCGCTCATCCCTAGTAGAGAGGTCATTGTGGTAGTTTTCACTTATTATCCATATTATTTTCTAATTCCTTTCGTGAAGCTCTTTCTATTCATATATTTCTTTTGTTTATACCCCTTCCTATCATATGTAATCTGCAAATAACTACCTTCTTAGTTCTCTGCTGCACTCTCCCCAAGGAATTAACATTCATACATGATTGCACTGCACAGAAGCAAGGCTCAGTAGAAGTCACTAACATTGGGGTCTGAATCCTCTTCTCTGCTCTCCTTGTATGCAGCAAGACACATCTATTATATAATCACGAATGGGTGTTTTGCCCCTTCTGAGTCCGCTCGCGCTGCGAGTCAGCGTGGTCATGTGGATACGCCCGAAGCATTGGCCGCGAAGCGGCCATTGCGAGTCAGAGACTCGCTCTTTTAGAATCCCGATGCATGTGCATCGGGCACCCAGCTAGTGTTTAAATAAACAAAAATAATCTCTCACTGACAGCATGGCTTCTGTTTAGAAAAACAAATGGAGGAGGTTGCCTTACCTAGATGAGCTATCTGATATGTGCCTGCCATCTCTTCCCCCTCCTTCTCCTCACCAGAAACACTGTGCAGGGCAGCAAAATGAAAATAAAACTGGGAAGTGAGGCCAAGCACATTGAGGAGGGAGGGAAGACCTGTTTGGGAAGGAGTGAATAATAAATGAACATTTACATGCTCCAGATTATACAGCAATAAAAGTAATAGACCGGACTAGTAATGTTAGCTGTTTGCTGAGTGTGAAAATACTTATAGCAAGAGAACGTCAAAGGCTATAGTACTCATTTTTACCTATTCTGAAAGGTTTGCCGAGACACTATTCAGGGGTACTATTAGTATCATACTGAAAAATGACCTGGCAGAGTCCCTTTATGTATACATATATTAGTCAAACTAACAGTAGTTAAAGCCAGAAGGATATTGCACTGTATAAAAAGGAAGTAAAGATTAAAAAAAATACATTATATTGATGCTTAAAGCAAACATGCAAATCACATAGCATTGGATGCATTGATTTCACTATAACAAATAACTTTTAGATGATACAATAGTACAAATTTGTATACAAAAAAGGTTTAAGTAAACTGTAGGGCATGCAAAGAACATATTGAAAGATAACAGGATTCAGTGTGGGTTATTATTTAAATAAAATGCATATGCGTCACCACAGACTGTCACATATTTCTATCAGATGGTGAATAGTGAAGCACTCTCAGTTAAATGTTTTTGAAGAGGAAGAAATGACCCTGTGTATATAGTTGCAGCTCTGTTAAACCTACAAATTGCCCTAAGAACACAATAAAAAATGGAGTGCTTTTGATGCAGAAAATTGCTTTCAGTGTTGCTTTGAAAGGACAGATTATGACAGGTGAAAAAGAAGTTGTCACCTGATATTGACAATAGAAGGATTCATACTATGATAAATAAAAATTTGATGTCACGTTCATTTAGCATACTCCCAAAAACAGGAGAAAGAAACATACAATCTCTTGGGAAATTACAAAAACATAGTAAAGATTAAAACAGAACAAAAAGCTACAATCAGTATTTTTGTAAAATGATTTACTAGCTTCCACTGATGATAGATAGATAAATAGATAGATAGATAGATAGATAGATAGATAGATAGATAGATAGATAGATAGATAGATAGATAGATGGACATGATTCTAAGTTGCCAACAGTGACAGGACATTGCAGCTTTTCACAATGATTAGACACCCATAACAATCTCTGTCAACAGCTATGTATACAGTGGTATACAAAAGTATTTGCCCACTTTCTGATTTCTTATTCTTTTTCATATCACTAAATTTAAATATTAGACAAAGATAACACAAGTAAACACAAAATGTAGCTTATAATTGAAGGTCTTTATTATTAAAATAAAAAGAAATCCAAGCCTACTCACTGTGTGAAAAAGTGAATACATCTTTGGGAAGCTGAGTTCTCTTTCCATAGCCACACTTATGCGTTATAAATGACATACTTGTTCACAATCAAGAAAACCTTAAATATGATCTGCCTGATAAAATGGAGTAGACCAAAAGATCCTTTAAACTAGACATCATGCCACTATCCAAAGAATTCAGAGACAAATGGAAAATAAAGATAATTGAAATATATAATTCTGACAAAGGATATTAAGCCATTTTTAAAGCTTTGGAACTCCAGCAAACTATGGTGACAGTCATTAGCAACATAGGGCAAAAACATGGAACATTGATGTGCCTTCCCAGGACATGCCAGTCGACGAAAATTACCCCAGGAGCACAGAGACGACTAATCTTAGAGGTCACAAAAGATCCCACAACAACATCAAAAGATATGCAGGCCTCACTTGCCTCAGTTAAGGTCATTGTTCAAGACTCAACCATAAGAGACCGGGCAAAAATTGCCTGCATGGCAGAGTTCCAAGACAAAAAACACTGCTGAGCCAAAATAACATAAAGGGTCATCTAAGTTTTGTTACAAAATGATAATGATCTCCAAGACTTTTGAGAGAATACTCTGTGGACTGATGAGACAAAAGTTGGACTTTTTGGAAGGTGTATGTCTCATTACATCTGGTGTAGAAGTAACACAGTATTTCAGAAAAGTAACATCATCAACAGTAAAATATAGTGGTAGTGTGATAGTCTGAGGCTGTTTTGCTGTTTCAGGACCTGGAAGACTTGCTGTGGTAAACAAAACCGTGAATTCTGCTTTCCACAGAAAATGCCTGAAGAACAATGTCTGACCATCTGTTTATTACCTCAAGCTGAAGCACACTTGATTTATGAAGCAGAACAATGATGCAAGGCACACCAGCAAGTCCATCACTCAATGGCTTAAGAAAAAGAAAATTAAGACTTTGGAGTCTACTGGTCAAGACTACAAGTGCCATGTTTGCAGATAGCTGGAGTAATGCGGGAGTCTGGCTATCCACATACCCCTACCCAGAGGTGGGCAAATAGCAAATAATGTCTGTGGGTTACATTGTCTGACAAAGAGAGAGACAGAGTGCCTGGAGGAGACGGTTCCAGAAGTGGCAAACAGTCCCTCGGATGGGTGGGGGCATGGTGTAGCAGGCTGTAAGCCTGAGGCTGGATAGCCAGGCCTGCATGCACTCCTGTTGGCATCAAACAGAGGTATGATGCATTAGTGCCTAGCTGGGCAAGATTTTATTGTTTTGTCATATGACGCATTGTATGGGATTCAGGTGGCTGGAAATAAAAGCCTTATGATCCCTGTGTATAGACTGTTTGGAGTCTATGTCTCTGTCATACTGAACTATAATGACCAGCATGTTACAACTTGGTGGAGTAGATCATTGCAGTATACATACATATACAAATTGGACAGCATGTTTGTTGCTTACCTTAGAAACAGTTGCAGTTTTGAAATAGAGTATTAATGTTGAAATGTTGCAACAATAGTTCAATAAAGGAACACCTTTTGCTATTTTGAACAGCTGCTTTCCTCAATCCTTAAAAAATAAAATGCAGACATTCTAATTCTCATGATATATCAGACCAAATTTGGAATGTATCTATTATTTACAGTCTTGGGATCTCACTTTATAGCACCTATTATTTTTGCAGTGCTACTAAAAAGCTCGAATTAAATGCATAGAAAGGGTATAGTTCGACAATGCTCAGAATATAAATAGCTCATTAGGTGACCCAGCACCGTGTAATGTGAGACAGAACAGATTAAATATGATTATCAAGAATATCGGGTTATATTGTAGCCATCATTTTCATTCAATAAAACTTAGAGGATCTTCTAGTTTTAAAAATGTATTAGCCTGATGTTTTTCAAATCTTTCATGTTCCCTACACCTGTTGGTGGACGAGGAATCATACCAGAAACTACAGTGATATACGTTCACATGGGCTTTTTCTGTAAATTAGGAATAAAAGCTTCAATGTCTCCTGTAGTGCAATGATTTGTGTTTCTTCACACATTATGCTTTCATCACATACAATATCCCTTTGAGAAAATAAATCTAAATGCACATGCATGGTGTTGAAGTCTCTATGCCTTTTTCAATCCCATAAAAGTAATTGCAATAGCTCCAAAGTGAGATCTCGTCTCTTTCAGCGCTCTAGACTTCCCATCACTTTTATTTTCTACTTAAAATATTTCATTACAGTAAGTGAAAATCATAATAGAAATTAATTATCAGCATTTACATTTTATCAAAATGGATTACCTATATATTATTAGTTAAAGGCATTGTCTGATGTATAATGCCCTAAATTAATTTCTATTTCAAAGCCATAAACACTTTTAGAATTCTTTTTTTACAAGATATATAATGTAATTACTATAAAGACAAAAAAGTCAACACACTGTACTGCTGCGTTCACAGATAAGTAGTCTGTATGGATCTGCCCCGGCTCGAGCTGTAGGTTTACACAGAAGAAGGCAATTGTATCTGGTGACAAGGGGAGTTCTGAAGCTTGAATCCAAACAACTGGTTTTATTGCAGTAAAAACACCATTACAGACGTAAATACCACAGGTAGATTATCCACCAACCACCCTGAGACTGACACATTTCGGCAAAGTCTTAATCCTGGCCAGAATTAATGATAAGCCTTAACACGTTGGTCTAGGCGGATTGGTGGGTAAACTACAAAAGGTGGATATGTTTGGAATGGTGTTCTTACTGCAATAAAACCAGTTGTTTGGATTCAAGCCTCAGCACTCCTCTTGTTGCTGGATACACCTTTCCTTCTTCTGTGTAATTACTATACAGTCAATTTCTATACACTGTATGCAGAATTATTAGGCAAATTAAAATTTTGATCACATGATACTTTTTGTACATGTTGTCTTACTCCAAGCTGTATAGGCTTGAGAGCCAACTACCAATTAAGTAAATCAGGTGATGTGCATCTCTGTAACGAGGAGGCGTGTGGTGTAATTACATCAACACCCTATGTAAGGTGTGCTTAAATATTAGGCAAATGCCTTTTCTTAGGCAAAATGGGTCAGAAGAGAGATTTGACGGCCTCTGAAAAGTCCAAAATTGTGAATGTCTTGCAGAGGGATGCAGCAGTCTTGAAATTCCAAACATTTGAAGCATGATCACCAAACAATCAAGTGTTTTATGGCAAATTAGCCAACAGTGTCACAAGCGTGTTCGGTAGAAATGGTGCAAAATAACTGCCCATAAATTGAGGAAAATCAAGCATGAAGCTGCCAAGATGCCATTTGCCACCAGTTTTGCCATATTTCAGAGCTGCAACGTTACTGGAGTATCAAAAAGCTCAAGGTGTGCTCAGGGACATGGCCAAGGTAAGTAAGGCTGAAAATGACCACCTTTGAACAAGAAACATAAGATAAAACGTCAAGACTGGGCCAAGAAATATCTTAAGACTGATTTTTGAAAGGTTTTATGGACTGATGAAATGAGAGTGACTCTTGATGGGCCAGATGGATGGGCCAGAGGCTGGATCAGTAAAGAGAAGAGAGCTCCACTGCAACTCCAATGCCAGCAAGGTGGAGGTGGGTTACTGGTATGGGCTGGTATCATCAAAAATGGACTTGTGGGACCTTTTCAGGTTGAGGTTGGAGTGAAGCTCAACTCCAGGACCTACTGCCAATTTCTGGAAGACAACTTCTTCAAGCAGTGGTACAGGAAGAAGTTGGTATCATTCAAGAAAAAACATGATTTTCATGCAGGACAATGCTCCCTCACATGCATCCAACTACTCCACAGCGTGGCTGGCCAGTAAATGTCTAAAAGAAGAAAAAATAATGACATGGCCCCTTGTTCACTTGATCTGAACCCCATAGAGAACCTGTGAACCTGTGGTCCATCATAAAATGTGAGATCTACAGGGAGGGAAAACAGTACACCTCTCAGAACAGTGTCTGGGAGGCTGTGGTGGCTGCTGCATGCAATGTTGATCATAAACAGATCAAGCAACTGACAGAATCTATGGATGGAAGGCTGTTGAGTGTCATCATAAAGAAAGGTGGCTATAGTGGTCACTCATTTTTTGGGGTTTTGTTTTTGCATGTCAGAAATGTTTTTTTTCTAAATTTAGTGCAGTTATATTGGTTTACCTGGTGAAAATAAAGAAGTGAGATGGGAATATAATTGGTTTTTATTAAGTTGCCTAATAATTCTGCACAGTAATAATTACCTGTACAAACAGATATCCTCCTAAGATAGCCAAATCTAAAAAAAAAAAACACTACAACCTCCAAAAATATTAGTCTTTGATATTTATAAGTCTATTGGGTTGATTGAGAACATAGTTGTTGATCAATAATAAATATAATCCTCTAAAATACAACTTGCCTAATAATTCTGCACACAGTGTATAGTATCTTTTATATTTGCTTAAATGGATTCTGTCAGCAGGACTTCACCACCATTTTGTATCTAGGAAAAGGAGATACAGCATCAGAATCTTCAGAAAACAAAAACGTTTATGGAAAATTCCATAAAAAAGTAGAAGGTCATAACACTTGAAAGCATATGGAATAGTGGTGAGCGAGTTGTAAGATCTTCAGGTTTGAAGAGCTCTACCGAATAATATGAAATGTTTCAGTACTCGTAATAAATACAATGCAAGTGAATAGGGAACTCACTCATATCTGAACACTGAAACAGTTTACTGTATTCGGTTACAGCTTTAGTAACCCGAATACCTTACTACTCGCTCTTCATTAATATATAACAAGTTCTCATGCAGCGTAGAGGACAAATGCGTTTCAGACATCTGTTCTTAATCATTGTATGTAAAAAGACCGCATTTGGTCAGCATCTTATGTTACATCCAGATAAACACATGATGCTCTCTGACCTATCATATTAAGGCTATATTCTGTATGATAAATAACAATTATAATGATCAAAAAAAATAACAGAAAGAAATGCCATAATAATGTACAAATACAGAAATGTACAAAAAAAGGAAAATCACAACTGATATGTCTTATAATAAATATTCTTAATGGTAGATATTAACCTGTTTTATATTCATTTCTAGTGGAGGTCTCATCTGTAAAGAAAAGATCCACCATGATTCCTGGCTGAGGAGTCTGCTTGCTATGATCACCTCCTCATGCAGGTAAGATTAATCTATCACATTTTTTATAAGGAAATATAGTTCTTTCAAAGAAAATGTAATCTATACCTTTGCCTACACCGTCAGTACTGAGAAATTAGTGTTTAAATTTATATGCAACTTTAATAAGCTTTAATAAGTAATTGTTTGATGTACTGAAGAATATACATATATACATAAATATATGTTGTTGGACTCCTAAGATGGCGTCCAGAGCTCTTATGTAAGTTGTTTTTAAGTGAGGACATGTAAAGACATGTCTCTGACATCTCTACATGCCCCCCCCCCCATCTGGTCAAGATAAGATAAGGGGGTAGAGCTACATAGCCTGCCAAGGGTTATTGAGATACAAAAGAAAAAAACAAAAAAACAAAAGTTGCGCCACGCTGCATTGGGGAATCTAGATTAGCAATATTCAGGATTTTCACTCACCTTTACTAGTTGTGCCGTATCCGCACAACTAGATTGTAGATATATGGTGAGTGAAGATTTATATTCACTGATCTTCCGATCTTTGGTTTATATCCGATCTTGTCTTCCTCTTCACCGTTTTTAATATAAGATTCCTGCCTTCTCCTTAGCTGGCTCACGAGAAGGATCATGTGCCGATTTTAGGGATGGATTAATGACGTGTAGCCAGGTCCTGCTCCAGAGCAGCTCACAACACCACGCTCCCGAAGGGAGATTGTGGATCAGCCAATGAATAAATGTGGTATAATAAAAGTAAGCGCTGAGAGCTAAGACAGGATACACAATGCTCTTAAATATATTACCTTTGAGTTTTATTCATTCAACAAATAAAAGCCCTCCTGCCACAACGCGTTTCGACGCTGACTTATCCACTTGAGAAAGACGCAGTCAGCGTCAAAACGCGTTGTGGCAGGAGGGCTTTTATTTGTTGAATGAATAAAACTCAAAGGTAATATATTTAAGAGCATTGTGTGTCCTGTCTTAGCTCTCAGCGCTTACTTTTATTATACCACATTTATTCAAGGGTTATTGAGAGACATGGAAAGTCCCCATATACTCTGCCAACTCTTTACCAGATGGGGAGCCAATCATCATGAAGCAGAGATTGTTGGAGAACCAATCTTTGTGAAGAATTAAGAATGTAACCAATGACTTTGAAGCTTGATTAACTTATGTATTAGCATCTGTCTATATAATAAACCTCTTGGGGCACCTCCCCTTTACGAATATTTTGATACAGCAAACTAAGACTTGGTTGTCTGTTATTCTTCCGTCCATTAACAAGATAAGAATCGGGCATTTTGCCGTGACAGAGGTTATACTTCCGAAAATTCAGTCATTCCAGCTCTATTGCCTACCAAGTGCCACAACCTACAGAGCACCCTTCAGTGAAAGAAGCTGCAGCGTGGCAATGAGAGAAACTGCAGCGCTTGGGTAACTTCTCCCTACCTTTGTCACTAAAATTGACTCCAGATATCATCAGAGGACAGCGATGACAGATATGCTAAGTGTCCAGAGCGCTGACCTCTGGTGACATTTTGTTTCAGGAGGAGTGATACAGACTACAAAGAAGTGATTGCTGGGCCATCCTCCTGATGACACCTCATTTGAGGCTAGCCGAAAACCAAACAAAACAGGAAGTGCAATTAAGAAAAAAGAACCTAAAAGTGGTCAGGGTAAATTATTATTATTATTATTTATTTATATAGCGCCATTATATTCCATGGCGCTTTACATGCTAAAAGGGGCAGACTAGGACAAGTAACAAAGTAACAATACAAGTAACAATAAATATGGACAATTCAGTCGTACAGATACAAGAGAGGAGAAATCCTGTCCACGAGGGCTCACACTCTACGAGGGGCGGGTGGGAATACAGTGGGAGGGGGAAGTTCCAGTCGTGAGCCGTTGTGGAGGACTGGGTCTTATTGCAGATGGTAGGCTTGGCGGAAAAAAATTAGAACATCACCGAAGGTTGCCTTACAGTAATACAGTGCTTCTTCAAACATCAATGCAAGTGTCCTTCTTATGAAATAGTGAAATAATGAAAAAGGCAGCACAAAAAAAATATGGTAGATGTGGACTTTTTTGCCAAATGGCATGCCACACCATTGGGCAATAAAGTCCATATTTATCATATTTTTGTGCTGTATTTTCATTTTTTTACTATATATATATCTGTCATTATTCTGTGCATTTTGAGCCTTGGACAATCCCTTTAAATTGCACCTTTGTGTGAACAAAATATTATGTAAGATGGATAGATTGATTGATAGATGCTGCATAGATAGTTATATCCTTTTAAATGTAAAAAAAGGAGCAGCACCACACTATATGGTTAGGTGTCCGCAACAATCGCCTCCCTTGTTGAGGTTTCCAATACATATGATAAAAAAGTTGCGTCACTCAAGTCCTTTAATGTGCAAAGGGCTCTTTATTACAGCATGGGCATAGCGACGTTTCGGGTACACACACTCTTTTTCCAGGCTGTGTATCCGAAACTTCACTATGCCCATGCTGTAATAAAGACTCTTTATTACAGCATGGGCATAGTGAAGTTTTGGATACACAGCCTGGAAGAAGGGTGTGTGTACCCGAAACGTCGCTATGCCCATGCTGTAATAAAGAGCCCTTTGCACATTAAAGGACTTGAGTGACGCAACTTTTTTATCATATGTATTGGAAACCTCAACAAGGGAGGCGATTGTTGCGGACACTTAACCATATAGTGTGGTGCTGCTCCTTTTTTTACATTTAAAAGGATATAACTATCTACGCAGCATCTATCAATGGACAAAAGTCCATCAAGCTCAGCCTATATGTATGCATGTGTGCATGTAGGTACACATGTAGATATATCTACGGTAAAAAAGTTGCGTCACTCAAGTCCTTTAATGTGCAAAGGGCTCTTTATTAAAGAGCCCTTTGCACATTAAAGGACTTGAGTGACGCAACTTTTTTACCGTAGATATATCGCACACATGCATACATATAGGCTGAGCTTGACTTTTGTCTACCTTAAAAGCTATGAAAACTATATATATAATGGTTAATTTGTGTTACTATCTGGTACTAGGTTTTGTATGAAAAATGTATTTTGATGTTCATATGAGAAGGTTTTTTTAATTTTTATTTTTCCTGAAGAGGTTTTGAAAAATGGTTGGTATTAAAAATTTTCTATGAGTTTTTTAAAGTGGATCTTGAAGAAAAACTCTTCAAACTGGGCATTGCCAAATCAAAAGCTTGCAAACATTAGGAAAAAATATTCCAAAGCGCTTCAAAACCATGTTAGGAAACACTTCAGAATTAAAAAAAACAAGTCCTCAATAATCTCCCAAAAGATTTGAGATTTTTTTAAGCAGTTTGAAAAGAGCTTATGGTTTTTTGACATCTCAAAAACCTCGATGTGACAGGCTCCCCGGATCTTCACTCTTAACTCTCAGAAGGAGGTGTGAACTTTGTTGCAGGAGAAATGTCTAGTTTTGTGGCTTTGTTTCCAACTACTGAATTGATTAAAGGCCGCTTCACACACTAGGATATTGTTAACGATATTGTTGAAACATCACAGATTTGTGATCGTTCAAACGATATCGTTAGTGCGTCATTGTGTGTAAGCAAACGATGTAGGAAGGAAAAATCATTAGAACGGTCATCAAAAATTTGACATCCTGACTTCAAATCTATCGTTCGTCGTCCAATTAACATCATGGGAAGAAGCAACATCGTTCATTGTGACACCTTTTTGAACGATGTCGTTCATGGATGGAGGCGGGGGAGCAGGATGGAGCAAGCGCATCAGGATGGAGCGAGTGGGGCAGGATGGAGTGAGTGGGAGCAGGATAGAGCCAAGGGGATGCAGGATGGAGTGAGCAGGGCAGGATGGAGTGAGCAGGGCAGGATGGAGCGGGGGTGGAAGGATGGATGCGGGGGCAGGATGGATGCGGGGGGCAGGATAAATGCGTGGGAGCAGGTTGGCTGCGGGGGGGCAGGATGGATGCGGTGGGGGCAGGATGGGGCCCGGGGCAGGATAGAGGGATAGAGCTGGGGGGAAGTAGGATGGAGCCAGGGGGGCAGGATGGAGCCGGGGGGCAGGATGAAGGTGGGGGAAGCAGGATGGAGCCGGGGGGGGCTGGATGGAGCGAGCAGGGCAGGCTGGAGTGGGGGGCAGGATGGAGCCGGGCGGGCAGGATGGATGCGGGGTGGCAGGATGGATTCAGGGGGCAGGATGGAGCCGGAGGGGCAGGATGAAGGTGGGGGAAGCAGGATGGAGGCGGGGGGAAGGATAGAGCCGGGGGGGCAGGATAGAGCGAGCTGGGCAGGATGGAGCCAGGGGGAAGCTGGATGGAGCGAGCAGGGCAGGCTGGAGTGGGGGGCAGGATGGAGCCGGGCAGGCAGGATGGATGCGGGGTGTCAGGATGATTACGGGGGTGCAGGATGGAGCCGGAGGGGCAGGATCCCCCTCGCCCCCCTCTGTTCTCACCCGTCTTCTGCAGCTGTGTACTGCTGTCACATGACCGATGTACACAGGGAGAAGACGGGCGAGAACAGGAGGAGGGGAGGTGTGGTGTGATGCGGGAGGCGAGGTGGGAGAGGGGAGGTGTGGGAGGCGAGGTGCAGTGCGAGAGGCGAGGTGCGGGATGCGAGGTGCGGGAGGCGATGTGGCGGCAGCGAGGTGCGGTGCGAGAGGCGAGGTGCCTATGTGTTGCTGTCGTCAGGTTACAGCTACTATATAATCTTATCATTTCGAATGTGCGTGGCTTTTTGCATACGCGACGTTCATTGGTTACCGCGGCTAGCAGCAGCCAATGAGCACTGGCACGCGATTTTGGCATCAGACAGAAATGATTAGGAGATTATACAGTAGATATTATAATATTTACAAATACAAATAAAAATGTATGATTAAATGATACTGCATTTGAAAGGTTACAGTCATAGCTGTCATTTGATTAGTTTTTTTTTTCATTTATTTCCAAAATAGTAACTATAATTCAAGATTCTGTTACCTTACATTACTTCTTTCAAATTCATTGCAATAAACACTTATCTTTAATAGCAGAGCTAATTTGTATGCCAGCACATAAGCTTGGCTATCTTTCTGGCAGTGTGTTTTATGTAGTACAGTCAAACAAATTTCCAAGAACATTTTCAGAACTCATTCACTTTCCATGATTTCCTGCAGTGCAGTTACTGTACAAATAGATATCCAGCATGTAGAAAAAAAGAAGTTCTAACCTATATTTCAAAATGTCTTATACATAATTCTTTATAGTTACAAGGCACAGGAGTTGTTAATGTCATAGAAATTTATCAAAAACATTTCACTTTTGATCATTTTGTACTTACCTGAAATACCTGCTGGTAGCCATTAGAAGTGTAATTCAGTTGTGCAGCGGGAAAACTGGGGAGATCACAGACAACGCCAGAGAAATTTCCTGCATATTTCTACACGTATAAAAACATAGCTAGTGAAAAATACAAATCTATTTAGGAAGTTAACAATTTTTGTAAGGAGCATTAGCCATATTTTACCATGTGTTGCAAGGACTGCAATATGAAATGAGCAAACAAATATAAATTTAAAGAAACAATATTAATTTTACCCATTTTGTTATTTTGATTAACTCAACTTCTTAATATCGTCCTGACCACGCATTGACTTTAAGGTTGCATGCACGAGGTCCAGATTAGCAGCATTTTGGATGCACTATCTTACTGTTGCGTCGATAACGTTGCATTGTACAGTACAAGCACAGTGGACGGGATTTCTAGACAACCCATGCCCACTGTGCATCTAGATTCCCCTGAGGAAGCTGCTGGTTGCAGCGGAACGCGTGGGGCCCCCAGACACCCAGGTTGCAGCCTCATATGGTAAGGGTAATATCATTATTGGGTGATCATGGACTTGGCTAGTTGAGGAACAGGTTTCTATGCAGGCACACTAGATGTAGGACTGGCATATGCAAGTCTTGGCAACATATTGACACTGTATTGATGTTGGATTATAAAGTGTATTCTGCGTTGCATAATTACTGGTTCTTCTCTATGCCTTGTCCTGGCATGCTATCTGAACATGCATTCATTATTTGACATGAACAACCTGGGTTCTGGCACCTACCTGGTTTTAAGTGTTTTTATCTGTGTGGTATGTTTTTGCCTTTTTGATATAATAAAAAATGTATATATTTCTTACTGCCAGGTGTGCATTAATAATTCTGTATGAGCTTTTTCAATGTGAGCACTCTGCATCTCCCCACCGAGGTGTTACTTAGCTGCGGTGCGAGTTGCCGGACTTCTGCAGCTCTGTGGCATGCTAATTTAATGCTTCGCAAGAGATCTCTGGGTGAATGCACAGAGAAGCCGCCTTGCACTCAACACAAAACGAGAGAATAGGGCAGCTGTGATCTCCCAGCATTCACCCCCGACTTCCCTCAGATCCGGAAGCACTGTATCCAACACGCATTGCCTGCAGATAATGTGTACAATCCCTAAGTGACTGAGATGGTATGGTTACTACTTTCCATTGACAATCCAACTTATTACTGAACATATATAAAGACAAAAAGGAGAGGAGGTGTGCACAAATGTATATCATTTAATGTTTGACAAATAAACTGGCTTCACAAAGTAAAGGGATGGATACATAAGGTGCTTGGGGCAAAGTGCATGCAATATAGATGTAACAATGTAAAATCATCCATTTACAGTGCATAGTAAAACATCCAAATGGATAGTAACAAAAACCGCCTATAGTACATCAGAGATGAGGATGTATAGAACATATACATATATAAAGTGCCAGTGCAACAGAGAAAACCACAAACCCTGCTACCATAGGTTAGATCTAAGGGCAATCACAGTAACCCTAGTAGAAAAATGCACAAAGGTAGTTACCACACTGAATGCAGCAAAGCCCTTAGGCAGTGGAGGTTCCCTCGGGTCCGGACCCCTACGTACGGTTCGTTTTGGGCAACGTGTCCTGGCTCTCGGATGTGTGCGTCACTTCCGGCGGGGGAGTGGTGAGGTGGTGTCTGTGCAGCGTCTCTAACCGGATGTGGATGATGTTAGATCTGTTTCAGAATGGAAGGGATGTGTAGGGTTATAGGGTATGTGCACATAAGACGTTTGTGCATCTCTGCAGAACGTCCAAAAACCGGTGTAGATTAGCAGAAACTGAGTTTTCTGTGCTCAGCATTGTTCCTCGTTTTTCAAGCGTTTTTTCCACGTTTTCCGGTTTTACAGCGTTTTTCTCGGCGGTTTTCTTGGCGTTTTTTCAGACTGGTCTTTGGTGCACTTGTTATGCTGGAACCGCTGGAAAAACGACCAAAAGAAGTCACTTGCTCTATTTTTGAAAACCGGTGGAAAACCAGTGGAAAAACTGAAAACGACCAGAAAAAAAACGTTCTAATGAAGACAGCGTTTTCTAAACTCCATTGAGTATCATGTTAATCCAGCCGGTGGCTAGGATTAACATAAATGAACATAAAACTGAGCGGAAAACGCCGACGGAAACCGGTAAAAAACAGCCCACAAAACGACTGATGTGCACATACCCATATACAAAGATGAGGGATGAGATATGGAGGGGGATGCAGAATTGTGTAGAGCTTTGCTGGTAAGATATATAAGTTTGTATTGTATTTTGTAGTGCATTGGCAGCCAGTGCAATCTTTGGCACAAGGTGGAGGCCTCGGTTAACCCCTTAAGGACCACAGGTGCTTCACAAATTGATCTGTAAAAATGAAAAAAGAAAATTTGTGTGGAAAAAAAAAAGTGCTTTTTCATTTTTATTGATGAATTTGTGAAGCATCTGGGGGTTCAAAGTGCTCACTATGCATTTAGATATGTTCCTTCAGGGGTCTAGTTTCCGAAATGGGGTCACTTGTGGGGGAGCTCCAATGTGGAGACACACCGGGGCCCTCCAAACGCGACATGGTGTCCGCTAACAATTTGAATGGAAAATGAGCTCAAATTGTTAGCTGACACCATGTCGCGTTTGGAGGGTCCCTGTGTGTCTCCACATTGGAGCTCCCCCACAAGTGACCCCATTTTGGAAACTAGACCCCCAAAGGAACATATCTAGATGCATAGTGAGCACTTTGAACCCCCAGATGCTTCACAAATTGATCAATAATAATGAAAAAATAAATTTTTTGTGGAAAAAAAAGTGCTTTTTCATTTTTACGGATGAATTTCTGAAGCATATGGGGGATCAAAGTGCTCACTATGCATCTAGATACGTTCCTTAGGGGGTCTAGTTTCCAAAATGGGGTCACTTGTGGGGGAGCTACAATGTGGAGACACACCGGGACCCTCCAAACGCAACATGGTGTCCGCTAACAATTTGAATGGAAAATGAGCTCAATTTGTTAGCGGACACCATGTCGCGTTTGGAGGGTCCCCGTGTGTCTCCACATTGGAGCTCCCCCACAAGTGACCCCATTTTGGAAACTAGACCCCCTAAGGAACGTATCTAGATGCATAGTGAGCACTTTGAACCCCCATATGCTTCAGAAATTCATCCGTAAAAATGAAAAAGCACTTTTTTTCCACAAATAATTTCTTTTTTCATTATTACGGATCAATTTGTGAAGCATCTGGGGGTTCAAAGTGCTCACTATGCATATAGATATAATCCTTTGGGGGTCTAGTTTCCAAAATGGGGTCACTTGTGGGGGAGCTCCAATGTGGAGACACACAGGGGCTCTCCATACGCAACATGGTGTCCACTAACAATTGGAATTGTTAGCGGACACCTTGTAGGATATGAAGAGCCCCTATGTGCCTAAACATTGAAGCTCCCCCACAAGTGACCCCATTTTGGAAACTAGACCACCCAAGGAACGTATCTAGATGCATAGTGAGCACTTTGAACCCCCAGGTGCTTCACAAATTGATCCGTAAAAATGAAAAAAGAAACTTTTTATGGAAAAAAACTTGCTTTTTCATTTTTATGGATGAATTTGTGAAGCATCTGGGGGTTCAAAGTGATCACTATGCATCTAGATACGTTCCTTTGGGGGTCTAGTTTCCAAAATGGGGTCACTTGTGGGGGAGCTCCAATGTTCAGGCACACAGGGAGGGGCTCTCCATACCCGACATGGTTTCCGCTAACAATTGGAGCTAATTTTCTATTGAAATTGTTAGCGGACACCATGTCGCATATGGAGAACCCGTGTGCCACCAGCACAAGGGCAACTGGTAGAGTTGGGGTACAGCACCAGAAAATGCCACCTCTAATGAATGCGCTATTTTCTTGGGTGGCTGTGGGTTGAAATTTGCAGCGTGGGGGACCCACAACATTTGAGTCTCTCCACGCTGAGGATTCCAGTCAGCCAGCTACCAAGTTGTACATGGCTGGCTACAAATACAGTGAAGGCTTTATTTTATTTCTAGAACTAATTCTAGAAAAAAAAATGACGTAGGGCTCCGCCATATTTTTGGCCCAGCCAGGTACAACTAGGCAGCTGGGGGTCTGGAATCCTCAGCATGGAAAGGCCCAAGCGTTCTGGGCCCCCCATGCTGCGAATTGCAGCCCGCAGCCGCTCCAGAAAATGGTGCATTCATTGAAGCGCCATTTTCTGGCGCTGTACCCATGCTCTTCCAGTTGCTCTGGTGCCGGTGGCAAACTGGGTAATAAAGGGGTTAATGCCAGCTTTTTATTGGCAGCTGGCACTAAGCCCGAGATTCACAATATAGGGCCAATGTTAGACCTGCCATTAGGAATCTCTGGTAAATAGTCAGAAAATACACACATAGAAAAATCTTTTTATTTGAAAAAAAAACACAAACAAAATTCGGACTCCATCTTTATCATAAAGATCCGACGTAGTCCACAACGAAGGTCCCACGACGCTCGATCGCCTCCGACGTAGTCCACAACGAAGGTCCCACGACGCTCGATCGCCTCTGCTCAATCCAGAGACTGCAGCAAGGGATCAAGTGTCCTCTTCCTACAGTCTCAGGGGTCAGAGCTATGGTGCACTGTATGATAATGATCAGTTATACAGTGCACCATGACTATGATCCCAGAGACTATAACAAGAGGACACTTGATCCCTTGTTGCACCCATCCATCCACCTATGCACCCATCATCCACGCACGCACATCCACGTACGCACATCCACGTACGCACATCCACGTACGCACATCCACGCATGCACACAACCACGCACGCACATCCACGCATGCACACATCCACGCACGCATGCTGACATCCACGTACATCCACACACACATCCACGTACATCCACATCCACGCACATCCACGTACGCACACATCCACGTACGCACATTCACACACGCACATCCACGCATGCACATTCACACACGCACATCCACGTACGCACATCCACGTACGCACATCCACGTACGCACATCCACGTACGCACATCCACGCATGCACATCCACGTACGCACATCCACGTACGCACATCCACGTACTGACATCCACGCATGCACACAACCACGCACACACATCCACACACGCACATCCACGCATGCACACATCCATCCATCCACCCATCCATCCACCCACCCATCCATCCATCCATCCACCCATCCATCCATTCATTCATTCATTCATTCAATTCATTCATTCATTCTTTCATTCATTCTTTCATTCATTCATTCATACTTACCCAGCGATGAGAAGGAGGAGCCCCTGAGAAGAGGAGGATCCACACCGGACTGCAGAGGAGGCCCGACGGTGCGGGCGGGTGCACCGAGCGTGCAGCCCGCCGGGATAGGTGAGCGGGGCTGGGGACCGGGGATCGGGGGCTGGGGACGGAGGACCGGGGGCTGGGGGCCAGCAGGGAGGAGGAGGGGGCCCTGCAGCTTTGCCGGTGGGCGCATAAGCCCGCCGGCAGACAAACTATGTCGGGTGGAGGGCGGGGATGGACAGGACACAGGGGGGGGGGGCTGCACAGGGGATGGGGACAGGACACAGGGGGCTCAGGACACAGGGGGGGGCTACAGGACACAGGGGGCCCTGGACACAGGGGGCGGGGACAGGACACAGGGTGAGCTGGAGCATCAGCTCATGGCCGGCGGCTGCGGTGCAACCCGCCGGCAGATAAGTGTGATTGGGGAGGGGGGGGGGTGAAGGGGTTAACAGGGGTGCCCACACCTCTTCCCCTAACCCTTGGCTGTCACTGACAGCTTTTAGATTTGAGCTGTCACTGTTCGTTTAGAAGCAGTGATAGTTCAAAGCCATGACGAGTATACTCGTCATGATGCGGGAACTGACATCTTTTCATGACGAGTATACTCGTCATTCGTCGTAAAGGGGATAAGCTGCTGCAAAGAAAAACGACCCTTGCTGCTAAAAAATGATCTTTTACTTCAAAAATTCTTGTCAAATTTTAATTATGTTAAGTTGAACATTTTATGAGTTTAGTTATAGAGTGATAGCTAATGAGTCAAGTCTATTAAATTTTCCCTCACCCAGCCTTACTGATACCTACAGCTTGTACTAAGCAGCGCTGGATTTCAGTAGCAGGGAAGAGAGATACAAAGCAACTTATAGTATGGCTAGGGGGACCTCTACTATCTGTTTGTGTTTTACCTTTCTGATATTTCCGTGGTATCATGCTAATGATGCATTGCTTCTGAAAGATAATACATTTTCATTGGGTGATATTCCTTTGACACACAAAACCAGTTTAATTTGTACAGTAAATCCAGTACAAGGATTTTCACCTATTTGAATCTAGTTATTTATGTGACTCTTTGTTCATGGCAATAAAGGGGTTGTCCAGCTGTTTGCAGCATGCAGTCATTTTTGACCGCAAATATGAGATTTGTGCACATTGCCTAAAGAAAATGCTAGCAATGTCTCAGCAGTTATATGATTGCAGGAGATTGGGAGAGCAGGTGATTTTGAGGTCTAGGTGATCCATTTTTCTTTGCTCTGCAACTAGAATGCTACATATCCCCTGGTAATTATAGCAAACAATCCAGCCCTAGTTATAGGGTAAATCAGTATTAAACAAAATATTTAAATGTTAAAATTCACCCACCCAAAAATAAATTGAAAAGCTGATTCCAATTGCCTTTGTAAAAAATATATGTCCCATATCTAACACATAATTACATTATGCTGTCTGTTGCTCCATCAGGATGAGGTTGAATCCTACAATCCGCAACGCCGACCAGAAGCATGACGGACACCATATTGGAACACCAAAGCGATGGGTCTCCCAATATGAGATCACTGCTACTAATGCCGCACTTCCACTGCCCGACACTCCCGCTGGCCACCGCCAGACACCTCCTGCTGCTCGACACCCCCCCTCCCCTGCTGACTGCAGTCCAGTGCATGCTACCCCCTGCCAGCTCCCAGCAGTCCACCCACTGTCCCCCATTGCCTTCTGGTCTCAGTTTCCCACATCACAGCCACTCGGTTCCCCCTCCCTGCCACTCGGTGCTACCACTACCTGCTGAAGAACCTGTGTTACCACTGTAGGCTGAAAGGCAACCTGTCAGCTGGTTTATGTCCCTCCAGCTATCACTATCTGTAACTGCAGCTTCATAGTACTATCCTAAACATCCCTGTCTGAGCTCATAGTGCAATGTTAAAGGTGAAAAAAAAGGATTTATACACTCACATTTTCTGAGGCAGTGACTACACCTTGCAGAATGTATATTGTCTGGCAGGTTATAGTTAACTCACTATTAACTTGTCTGTCTAAAGTTCCCGATCATGTGACCATAGTAGGCAGAGCTAAGTGAGCAAACTCTTTATGTGCTATGGGGTCTTAGCTCCGCCTATTGTAGTCACATGGTTGTAACATCACATCAGGTCTCGCAGCATGTTCTGTCTTTCCGCTGAAATGTTAACTATTAACATGCCAGTCTACCTCCTCCAAGATGTAGGCTGACTGCCTCAGAAAATGTAAGTGTATACACGCTTTTAATCACCTTTCACATTACACTATTGGCTCAAACAGGGATGATTAGAATAGGGCTATGAAGCTGCAGGTGCAGACAGTGATAGCTGGAAGGGTATAAACCACCTGCAGGTTCCCTTGAAGGACCTGTGTGATGTGGCAGAATCACGTGACCCTGCCGTGTCACTCAGGTCCTTAAGCCTGCAGCAGTAACACAGGCCCTTCAGCAGGCAGTGGTAACACCAAGCGGCAGGGGTGAAACTGATGTGTGTATGTATTTATGTGTGTGTATATGTATGTGTGTATGTATGTATTTGTGTATGTATTTATGAGTATGTATGTATATACCTATGTATGTGTGTATATATGTGTGTGTATATGTGTATGACATTATTATTATTTGTTTATATAGCACCATTAGATTCCATGGCGCTTTACATATGGAAAGGCCGGACGAGGACAAGTACAATATATGTGGACAATCAAGTCAAACAGGTACAGGAGGGGAGAGGGCCCTGTTCACGAGGGCCTACAGTCTAAGCGGCACAAGTGGAGATACAGTAGGAGGGACATGACCCACTGCGTGTTTATGTGTGTGTAAGTATGTGTGTATATATGTGTATGACGGACCCACTATGTGTATGCACGTGTGTATATGTATATATATCTGTATGCATATATGTGTACGTATGTGTGTGATGTGACTTGCCATGTCACATCATACACATACATATATACACACACATACAATCACACACATACTTTACATACACAATCATACGCAGCCGGTCACGTCACACACATGCACAAATGTACATACACACATACTTACACATGTATACACACATGGTGGGTCACATCATACACATACACACTCATATAAATGTGGTGGTTCATGTCATACATACACATATATAATTATATACATAATTAGGATTAATAGGATTTATCCTCCGTAATTTACAACCTGAATATTATAGCAAAAAGCACCTTTGATGCACGATAATAGCACTTTTACTGTTTTTATATAAAAAAGTTATTTATGTATCACTACTCATGTATACTTTTGTATACACAAAATTTATAAAATTTGGCAAATTAAAAACATATTTTGGAAGAATTTTTTAACCCCATATATGTATGAAGAATAATAAGAGGGATCTTTGCTTTTATATTTTTTTATACTTAAAAAAATAAAGAAGAAAAAATAGCTATAATAAATATTATTGAAATAAGGGGTATAAAATTAAAACTTTATCCGTACTTTGAGCAGGAGTAGACTGGAGAGGAGGCCACCCCTCAAGTCTGCATACTGACAAGGGTAGTGATTTTACCACAGGAGTGTGGGGCACTACAGGATTTAAAAAAAAAATTATATAGAGAAACATATATATATGTATATAAATAATAAATAAATGGTAAAGAATATACCATATATACTTGTGTATAAGCCGACCCGTGTATAAGCCGACCCCCCTACTTTTGCCCCCAAAAACTGGGAAAACTTATTGACTCGCGTATAAGCCGAGGGTGGACTCCAGCACAGGTATACAACCCCCAGCAGTGAGGTATACAGCAGCCTCCCCAGTGGTAGTATACAGCAGCAGCCCCAGTGGTAGTATACAGCAGCCCCATAGGTATATGCAGCCCCAGAGGTATATGCAGCCCCATATGCAGTCCCAGAGGTATATGCAGCCCCAGAGGTATATGCAGCCCCATATGCAGCCCCAGAGGTATATGCAGCCCCAGAGGTATATGCAGCCCCATATGCAGCCCCAGAGGTATATGCAGACCCATATGCAGCCCCAGAGGTATATGCAGCCCCATATGCAGCCCCATATGCAGCCCCAGAGGTATATGCAGCCCCAGAGGTATATGCAGCCCCAGAGGTATATGCAGCCCCATATGCAGCCCCAGAGGTATATGCAGCCCCAGAGGTATATGCAGCCCCATATGCAGCCCCAGAGGTATATGCAGCCCCATATGCAGCCCCAGAGGTATATGCAGCCCCATATGCAGCCCCATATGCAGCCCCAGAGGTATATGCAGCCCCAGAGGTATATGCAGGCCCAGAGGTATATGCAGGCCCAGAGGTATATGCAGGCCCAGAGGTATATACAGCCCCAGAGGTATATGCAGCCCCAGAGGTATATGCAGCCGCATATGCAGCCCCATAGGTATATACAGCAGCCCTTAGGTAGTATACAGCAGCAGCAGCCCCAGGGTTGTATACAGCCGCAGCCCCGGGGCTGTATACAGCCGCAGCCCCTGGGCTGTATACAGCCGCAGCCCCGGAGGTATACAGGCCCCCCATCAAGTTCCAGGGCCCCCCCCCCTTGCGCGCCAGCCTGTAAAGGAAAATCATACTTGCCAGTGTCCTGTCGCGCCGTCCGCAGCTGCCGACACGCGATCCCGGGCTTCAATCCGCGTCTGCTGCTGCTGCGGTATTGTTTATATACTCGCATATAAGCCGAGGAGGGACTTTTCAGCCCAAATTTTGGGCTGAAAAACTCGGCTTATATGCGAGTATATACGGTATATAAAAGTACATCCCTCTGAGAAAACATACATATTATTTTAGGCACAAAGCACTTTATGGGCAGCACGGTGGCTCAAGTGGTTAGCACTGCAGCCCTCACAGTGCTTGGGCCCTGAGGTTCAAATCCCCCCATGGTCAACATTTGCAAGGTATTTGTACGTTCTCCCCATGTTTGCATGGGTTTCCTCCAGACACCCCAGTTTCCTCCCACATTATAAAGACATACTGATAGGATGTTTAGATTGTGAGCTCCAAGAGAGACAGCGTTACTGATGTATATAAAGTGCTATGGAATTAATAGCACTATATAAAGGAATAAATATTATTATTATATATATCTATAGAACACATAAAAAAATTATTTTCATAACATTAATTGTATGCACAAATCACTCTTACATAGTAAATACTGTAAATATAAGCACTTCAACTTTTAAGATAGTTTTTTTGATTAAGATATATTAAAATCAATAGTGATTCATAAAAAATACGTTTTGAAAAGGCAATAGTAAGATGCTTAAAGAAACAGGAAGTTAAGTTGCAGGGGAAACCTAATATGGATGCACATGAAGGATGTAAAGAGGTAGAAAGACTAAACTGTGCATGCGCGAGAGTACCAAGATGGCCGTGGCCTGACCTCCGGTATCCATAGGGATAGGGCTGGAAGTCACAGGTCCTTGTCATCCGGTGATCGCAGGTCTTCTAGGACAGTCCTAGGGTCTTCTTTGCCGGTCCTGGTGCAGGCGTCGGACAGGTGAGTATGTAATTTTATTATTTTTAACAACTTTTATTCACTGTTAGGGTACTTTCGCAGTGTATCTGTAGATACACTGCAAAAGTGAATGGACTACTCGCTACTCCTGAGTAATCATAAGATACTCGGAGAGTAGCGAGTACCCGAATATCGCTACTATTCGGCGAGTTCCAAATAGTAGCGAGTATACTCGCTCATCCCTAGTTCTTACCAATGTGTGGTTCCCTTGTCCTGTGTTGTCTGAGTAGCGATCTGCCCATGGGTAAGGAGTTTGGGCATTCAGTGGGATGATCCCTGGTCTATGCGGTGTTTCTAAAGGCAGCAAGACCAGCAGACGAAAGCAGCCGCTGACCTTTGTGTCACCTCAAACTATTTGGTTATTTTTTTGATTTTGCAGATTTTCTGCACCAGTTTGGCACCTATTAACTTAATCTCAGTTAATTGAATATTTTATTGTGCTTTTACGTGGAATTTTTTAATGTTTTTGATGCTGTATTTTTTGCCTATTTTTGGTGTGTCATATTGTAATTTAAGTTTTTATAATATGGTGTATTTCACTGTGGCAAAAAATTACTGATACAATCATAGTTATTAGGGATGGGCGAATCCTGAAATACTCGGAATCGCTAGACTCTAACGAGTCCGGGTCCGAGACTCGGTACTCGTTGCGAGTCCAGCGAGTCCGAATAGTAGCCTGTACTTTTGCAGTGTATCTATACAAATACACTACAAAAGTACCCTAAAAGTTAATCTAAGGGGTTAAAAACAATAAACATTTATACTCACCTTCTGTGGGGCCTGTACCTTGTGTACCGGGACCGTTACCGAAGACCTCTGGACGTCACAAGACCTCAGATCACCTAGAGAAGATGGGCTGAAGGACCTGTGAGATTTCAGCCAATCAGCATGCGGCTAGCGGTCACATGGGTTTGTCACGTGGCCGCACTGCCAGCCAATGAGCGAACTGGACAATCTGATTGTCTGGCAGTGCGGCAACGTGACAAACCCATGTGACCGCTCTGCTGCATGCTGATTGGCTGAAATCTCACAGGTCCTTCAGCCCATCTTCGGTTCAGAAGGTGAGTATGATTGTTTATTGTTTTTAACCCCTTAGATTAACTTTTAGGGTACTTTTGTAGTGTATCTATATAGATACACTGCAAAAGTACAGGGCTCGCTACCCCCATGTAATTCCTAAGGAAACTCGGTGAGTAGCGAGTCCCCCGAGTCCACTACTATTCGGACGAGTCCCGAATAGTAGCGAGTAGATTCGCCCATCCCTAATGGTTATATTACATGCCTTCCCAGTGCATTTTTGTATATGCGATTTTACAGGTGTTTTTTCTGGATATAATGCAGAATTCATAAGTAAAATTCATATTTTGTGGATTTTGAACATGCATTAAAAGTCAGTTTATGTAGTATAAAAAAATCCATACATTTTGCTGGAACTGTAAGAGACTGCTTTTTTCTGCAGCACATGTACCTACCATAAAAAAAACTAATTCAAAATATGACCTTTACATAAGAGATCCATCTGAAGTACTTCCGGAATAGGAGCTCAGTCAAGCACCATGATATTCTCTTTAATAAAGTTAATGTAGTCTGTTGAACCAGTAAAACTATCTGATCTAATAAATTGCTCTGGAATGTTTGATTATTCAAATAAATAAGAAATATAATAGTTAACCAAATTTTTATTTATAGCTGGATGGTCCTGTGAATTACCATCTGTGACAAATAAAATGCCAAACACACATTTTGAGTGCAATTGTTAGAGTTTCTTAAGAGTTTATCTACATAAAAGTTACATATGCTGAAAAATATGGCACATTTTTATAACTCAATACTAATTGGCATAGCTTTTGCCACCTGCTGTGATCAGACCCAATTTTCTGTTGGCATTACTTCTGGGTTGCATTAAAAGAGAAACCATTTCTTTAACAAAATTATATGAATTCTGTATTATGAAAAGAGGTTGTCATGTTTTTGAGATAAAGCAGACATAATGTTGTATGTATTTTCTCAGAATTAGACATATAGAGCTAAATATAATAGGTCACATCTAATTAAATAAACTATTTCTACACACTTTTAATATCACAATTTGCGTCATGAATAGAGATGAGAAAATCTTTTGAAGTTCGGGTTCGGCTCGGTTCGCTGAATAGATCGGCAAACAGCTCACTGACCGTACACATCCCATTCAAAACAATGTGAGGTAACATCAAGGGCTTAGAAAACACCTTAAAAGGGGTACAAAAGCTGAAAATAGATCAAATTGTGACAGACACCAGGATAAGTTCCATCTATCCCCAAGATTTAAAATTTTTACCATTGTGCATTATGGATGCATGGGACAAGGCCTGGCCCTATATTTCAAATTGTAACATTAAATAGATGCAGGATGATGAGTGACAGTTGTAGGCATGGTGATGAAAGAGCACTGCTAAATTAACAAAATGCACAAGAAAGACATCCCAATAAGGCTAGGGTCACACTTGGGAGCTTGCATCCGTTTGTAGGATGCATTAAAGTATCCTTTTTTTCCCTTGTCATTTTATTGGCATGTGTGCATACTTGTTGGCTCAATTAACTGATGCGTTAACGCATGGTACATGTGTGTACCATGTGTTAACGCATCCGTTAACGCATGGTACATACATGTACAATGCGTTAACAGTTGCGTTACCCATAGACTCCCATGTTAAAAAAATGCATGAATTTTTGCAAAAGCACCAAAAAATGCTGCATACCGCGTTTTTTGGTGCACTTGCAAAAACGCACAGCGTCAAATGCATTGCAGTTTTGCAATGCGTGTTTTGCATTGGCGTCTATGGGTGCGTTAACGCATGTATTTTTGGAGATTTGCACATGAAAATAGTGCATGCATTTAGCAAATGCATTACGCAAGTCTGACCCTAGCCTAACAGTCTCTATATTTTAAATCATTAGGGCCAGATACCACCAAAGTGACATCAATTGACACAGAATAAAAATTATGAAACAAAAACCAGAACTGCAACTCAAATGTAAGGCCCCCTTCACATCATGTTTTTTGGGGATCCATGGCTATCCATGTAAAACTGATAGCCAGATCCGATTTGGCCTCCATATATCCCCATGGGAACAGAACAAATGGGCACGGATAGGTCCTAAATGGCCATCCGTGTGTGCATGGATCTGATTGTGTCCGCTTTTTTCCCATCCCCAGAATTGGAGACTGCTCTGATTTTGGGCTGCTTTCAAAAAAGCGGACACAATAGGACAGAATCAGATTTGATGCTGTCCGATTCAATAACAAGGGGGCCTATGGTGCCGGATGCAGAAAAAAAAACAGGATCATTTCCTGAATCCGGTTTTAGCGTACTGAGCATGCTCAGTACATATTCACTGCTCTGTTCCTGTAATTTCACTTTAGCAGTGTATCTACATACACTGCTAGAATGAAATTAAGGAAAGCAATGTGTTTATAAAAAATAAAATGCTCACCTCACCGCCGATTGTCCCATGATGCGAAGTGTCCACATTCAATGGCTGCAAGGACCTTAATTAGCTGACCGGCGATTAGCTGATGTGTCACATGACAGCATCAGCTGAGCAGCTTAAGTCGCTCGCCAAAACCATCCATTTCATTTGGCTTTATTGACAAAAAATTAAAAATGTTATGGCTCTCGGAATAAAGGGAGGAAAAATCCTAAGTGCAAAAGCAAAAAAACACCCATTTTTATGGGGTAAAACAACTGAAAGAAAACAAGAGGGACCCAGTTTCAGTCTTTGGCAAAATGAAAGCCTCTGATTTAAATGATTGTTTTAATGAAATGATTTCAGGCTACAATAAATTCCAAACTTTTTTTTATTACACTGACCTTATCCTTTAAGAGGTTGTATTATTTGACTGCAGACGTCTCACCGGTAATGAAATACATATTATCCATTGATCTGATGCATGCATTAATGTTCCAGTTGTTCAGTTTTATTATATTTCCCAAGTGACAAAACTTAGAGAATATTGGCTAGTGATTTAATTATAATGCCAGTGTTTTTATATATGTAGAGTAGTTTCATTTATTTCTCAGTGGTAGTATTTTTATAACAGTAAGAATAATTGGCTTAATTAAATATAGACCCTAAGAAGGATTAATCTCACATTTGTATCTATTGGTATTGAAATTAAAAATTATTCTAATGCACAAAAAAGAAACAAAGAGAATGAGCACCAGACTTATTCCAAATAGGTAGTAGTATAAAATTACAAATACTGCCCATGGCTCTGTGGTAAATATAGGATGTAAATGTGATGAGGAATAGTAGGAATAAGTTTCTTGCTCTAATTAAATTATTTTTAATATTTAATTTTATTTAAAGTGTAAATGTAATTTCATTAAAAAAAAAAACAATACTGCACTGGTTGTTAATAATGGGTCACAAAGCAGCTAAGATAATGCTTTTTTCGTGCCATGTGACTTGTTTTCTCCACTTTTTTGTGCGCTTTTAAAAACTGAATTTTAGGGCTGTGTGGGCGAAGCCAGCAGCTGATAACAGTGAGCAGTGCAATTTGACAGCATAGAAAGGACAAGAGAGATTCTGAGCTATGTGGGGAGTCAGCAAAGAAAGAGCCAGATAATAGATCAGAGAAGCTTGTACTAAGGAAAGGGCACAGTAGTTTACATTGATCTAGTTATTCTGACATTGCTTAGCCCTGTGCTGAAACCGAGGTAATCTGATTCACTGTCACCTGATCAGCTGCAGTCAGTAGACACTGTGGTGGCCCCGCCCCTCACCCTTATATGGTTATGTGGCTGTATTTAGTGTGAAGATGGATCTGAATGATAATGAACATATGTCTGCTTCAGACACAGTCAAGTTGGGACACCGTGTGGAAGGTTTATGAATAGTTTTCCACCAGACTTCACCTATAAAGTATATTTAAAACTTTATTAAAATCTCTTGCTCTACATTATTATTAAATAAATATTTAATTGGCCATTACGCTTTATAAGGACTCTGTTAGCAGGATTTAACCTTCCCCATAAAATATTTATATACAAATGTTGCTCTTTCAAAGAAAAGTATAGCAATATCTTCATATGGCCAATCTGTTCCTCTCCTCAGTTACTATGAAATCAGTGTTTGAATGGATTTCCAAATGAGTCTGTTTGACAATGGTATATGTAACTCTAGCTCTATTCCTTGCCCAGTACCACCTCCTCCTGATTGATTGACAGACTCTTTACTGTTTGCACATAAACAATAAATGAGGAGGTGGTGAAGGCAGCATGGAAAAGAGTTAGGCTGGCTTCACACTGCAGTTTTATCCCTGATCAGGTTCCAGCCGGTTTGTGTGCCAAAACCAGGAGTGTCTCCAAAACTCCGAACAGGTGTCAATCTTTCAATTATAGTTTTTCTCTGCAAGTTCCTTTCCTGGTTCCTCTCCTGGTCTTGGCACCCAAACACTGATGAACACTGATCAGTGAAAAACTTCGGTCTGAAGCCAGCCTTAGAAAAACACGTTCAGAGGAATGGATTGACCATATAAAGATATTGCTGGTCTTGTCTTTTGAAGAGCTACATGCACATACAAATAGTTTAGAGTTTGAAATCATGCTGAAAATATTCCCTTTAATCCAATTAATTTATATAATTTATATAGTGAACATGGTGATTAAAACCACGCAAAAACAAACGTGCAATTGCACTTTTTTTTTGCAATTTCACCGCACTTAGATTATTTTCCAATTTTCATGTACATTATAGAATAAAATAAATAATGTCATTCAGAATTACAGCTCATTCCACAAAACAATAAGTCCTCATAAGTCCATATTGATAGAAAAATAAAAAAGTTATGGCTTCTGGAAGAAGGGGATGGAAAAACAAAAACAGAAAATCACCCAGGGATTAAAGGTTAATGACTTGTTATTAATAAAAAATGTTCATATGTGGCATTTTTAGTGAACTTAAATACCGTATATACTCGTGTATAAGCCGACCCGTGTATAAGTCGACCCCCCTACTTTTGCCCCCAAAACCTGGGAAAACCTATTGACTCGTGTATAAGCCGAGGGTGGACCCCAGCACAGGTATACAGCCCCCAGCAGTGTGGTATACAGGCCCCCCCAGTGGTATACAGGCCCCCCAGTGGTAGTATACAGCAGCCTCCCCAGTGGTAGTATACAGCAGCCTCTCCAGTGGTAGTATACAGCAGCCTCCCCAGTGGTAGAATACAGCAGCCTCCCCAGTGGGAGTATACTGCAGCCTCCCCAGTGGGAGTATACTGCAGCAACCCCAGTGGTAGTATACAGCAGCCTCCCCAGTGGTAGTATACAGCAGCCTCCCCAGTGGGAGTATACAGCAGCCTCCCCAGTGGTAGTATACAGCAGCCTCCCCAGTGGTAGTATACAGCAGCCTCTCCAGTGGTATATACAGGCCCCAGCAGTATATACAGCAGCCCCAGTGGTATATACAGGCCCCAGTGGTGATCTATACAGGCCCCAGTAGTGGTATATACAGGCCCCAGTGGTGGTACATACAGGCCCCAGTCAGTATACAGCCCCCCCCATTGGTATACAGGCCCCAGTGGTGGTATATACAGGCCCCAGTCGGTATACAGCCCCCCCATCGGTATACAGGCCCCAGTGGTGGTACATACAGGCCCCAGTCGGTATACAGCCCCCATCGGTATACAGGCCCCAGTGGTGGTATATACAGGCCCCAGTCGGCATACAGCCCCCCATCGGTATACAGGCCCCAGTGGTGGTATATACAGGCCCCAGTCGGTATACAGCCCCCCCATCGGTATACAGGCCCCAGTGGTGGTATATACAGGCCCCAGTCGGTATACAGCCCCCCCCATCGGTATACAGGCCCCAGTGGTGGTACATACATGCCCAAGTCAGTATACAGCCCCCACATTGGTATACAGGCCCCAGTGGTGGTACATACAGGCCCCAGTCTGTATACAGCCCCCTTCATCGGTATACAGGCCCCAGTGGTGGTACATACAGGCCCCAGTCGGTATACAGCCCCCCCATCGGTATACAGGCCCCAGTGGTGGTATATACAGGCCCCAGCTGGTATACAGCCCCCATCGGTATACAGGCCCCAGTGGTGGTACATACAGGCCCCAGTCTGTATACAGCCCCCTTCATCGGTATACAGGCCCCAGTGGTGGTACATACAGGCCCCAGCTGGTATACAGCCCCCATCGGTATACAGGCCCCAGTGGTGTTATATACAGGCCCCAGTCGGTATACAGCCCCCCCATCAGTATATTGGCCCCAGTGGTGGTATATACAGGCCCAAGTCGGTATACAGACCCCCCTTGGTGCCGCAAACCTGTAAAGGAATAATCATTATACTTATCCCTGTCCTCGCCGCCGCCGCTGCTCTGCACCGCGCTCCACCGGCTTCATCCGGCTTCCTCCGGCGCACAGACAATGAAGTCATTGCCTGCGCCCACTGGAGCCGGAAGAAGCCGGATGAAGCCCGAGGAGCACGATGTCGGCGGCGGTGGCAAGGACAGGGATAAGTATATTACAGGTTTGCGGCACCAAGGGGGGGGCCTGTATACCGATGGGGGGGGCTGTATACCGATGGGGGGGCTGTGTATACCGAGTGACTCGCGTATAAGCCGAGGGGGGGACTTTTAAGCCCAATTTTTGGGCTGAAAAACTCAGCTTATAAGCGAGTATATACGGTACTGCACCATTTTTTAAAATTTGCAGCATGTCAAGCCTTTCAGCGTTTGTGCTACTTTAGAAAGCAATCATAAACTGCAAAACACTGACAAATACAGTATAATAATTGTGCTGTGGTTTTGAAACATTTTATGCAAAGTTTTTGGTGAAAAAACAATAACATAATTATCATTTACTGCAGAGAAATCACACATTTTAATCACCTGAAAATTGCAGAAAAAAACTGTATCTTTGTTTACTGCACCCCATTTTTATTGCCAAAAGGAAAGGTTTGGCAGCTGAAAAAAAGCTGTGGAAACTTAAGTTTGAACGAATCTTTAGTGTTGCAAGAGAGCATTTAAAATATATATTTGCATCAGAAGATGTATATTTTTCTGCTTGGGATCTCTCTTAATATATCAGATCTACCACTGTTAAGGCCCCGTTACACAGCATGACATCGATAACGACATCTCTGATACGTCACGGGTTTGGAGGTGTACCAGCGACGTCCTTGCGACCTTGTTGCGTGTGACTCTGGCAAGTTGCTATGATAAATTGTTGGATCGGAGTTGACAGGTTTACCAATGTGTTGTTAAACCTGACGATATCAACTCAAGCAACCTGCTGCATCGCTATGTGTGACACTGTGATAACGATGTCATGGACGACTTTGCCCATTCACAGCAATGAGCAGGGATTGTTCGCGGGGTTTGCGAGCGATACCTGCTCACAACATTGTTGGTGAGTTGTCCATGATATCTAGACGTGTGACATCTCACCAGCGATGTTGAAATGATGTAAAAAACTGTGGGCCCCCGAGATCGTTGCTGATATCATTTTATTGTCGTGCCGTCTGACAGTACCTTTACACTGATTTATCAGCCAACTTGCTTTTGTTTGCATAGCTATCCGATGATGAACTAGAAATACAGAGAGACAAGCAGGATGATTGTGAGGATTATCCACATAGAGAGATATGTGGACTGCCCTTTTCAATGCAAGAGTTTGGAACACATATGGCTATTGAAAGTAGCAGGGATTAAAAGGGCTTTTCCATTTCCTGTTCTTGATGGAAATGGGTGGTTCCCATCACAACAATATGTTTATCGGGGGCCGGATTAACCAAAATCAGTGGCCTGATTAGAGATTGTTTAAATTTCTTTGTTTTAAAGGAAGCCTGTCACCCCCCCAGGGCGTATTGAATTAAAAGGGAATCTGGTGCTTGTGCAAACAGCATGACTGCACCTGTTCCCTCCTTGCCCTATTCCCAGCCCCACAGTCTGCATAAAGCATACAAGAACACAGGGCGGGATCTGGTGCCTGTGTTACATACAGGTGCAATGTTCCAACATCATGTGACCTCAGCTCTTGGGCAGAGCTCACAGACCATGCCCAAGAACTGAGGGAAATGTACAGGCACTGAGAAACCTCAAGGAAGAGGAGGAGGATCAGCAGTGAGGTGTTCAGGACCAAGGAGGGGAGTATACCTCCCAGACCTAAAGTAATTACTTATAAAGTCTTTATTTTAATGTCCCGGGGGTAGAGGTATAAGAGTCACCTTCACAAAATGCAGCATAGGCGCTGCTGAAGGTGGCTCTTTTAGTTTACTGCGCCCTGGGGGGTGACAGGTTACCTTTAAATTTTGGCTTCCATAACTCACCTTTCTTTATCACTAACATTTACAGCCATGGCTAGTAATGATGGCTGACCACTGCTAGCGTTTTTATTGATAATAGATTTGTTTTCCTTATTGTTACTGTATCCAAGCTGTCTGCACATATCTATGACTCTGGAATGGTTTTATACATTACTTCTTTAATTGTTTATTTTTTATGATACCCCATATTTTTTATAATATAAGTTAAGTTTTATTATTATTTCTTATGCTGCTAATTTGTTACTCCTGATAGCTGGAAACACAGCATTAAAGTAAAAAAAAAAAATAATTTATTGTTGGGTCTCAGTGCCCAACTTTCTCTTATTAAAGTCTCAAAGATATTTCTCATGTACACATGAACATATAGCATCAATATGGTTTTACGCAACGTGAGGAAAATACTGGATTCCCACTAGGTTCTGGAGTTGTCATCACAACAATTGTTAAGCAGAATTCCAAATAAATTTGGAACATTGCAAACCCTCCAATTACTGGGAGGGTGTAAAAAAATAGTGCTCCTCACCTTGTTGCCACCACAGACGCATGACATCATCTAAACCAAATATGTTTATCTTGGTCTCATCAGACCACACAGGACATGATTCCAGTAATCCATATTCTTTGTTATCTTGTCTTCAGAGAATTGTTAGTGGAGGTTCTTGGGTATCATCTGTGGAAGAGACTTCTGGGATGATAGCATTGCAGACCAATTTGAAGCAATGTGCAGTGCATGGTCTGGACACTGACTAGCTGACCCCCCTCCCCTTGAACCTCTGCAGCAATACTGGAAATACTCATATGTCTACTTTGAATCAACAACCTCTTCCTATGAAGCTCGCACATGCACTCAATTTCTTTAGTCGACCATGATGATGCCTGTTCTGAGGGAAATCTGTCTTATGAAACTGCTGTATAGTGTTCCACCCTAATGCAGCTCAGTTTCAGGGGGTTGCCAATCTTTTTATCGCCTAGTCCAGCTTTGAACTTCCAGTAACCAGTGCGAGAAAGCATGTTAGAGATAACACCAGATTTAACACATGTCCACGTCATTCACACCTAAGAACTTGTAACACAAATGAGTCACATGACTTTGGGGAGGAAAAATAGCTAATTGGGCACAATTTAGCTACTTTTACTTAGACATGAGCTCACTTTTATTGTCAACGGTTTAAATATTTAGGGCATTGTGTTGAGTTATTTAGAGGGCACACCAAATTTATTGTGTGACACAAACTGTACACTGAGTACTTTATATTGTTTCAAAATTTCATAACTTTAGTGTTGTCCTATGAAAAGATATTATAAAATATTTACCGTATATACTCGTGTATAAGCCGAGTTTTTCAGCCCAAAAATTGGGCTGAAAAGTCCCCCCCTCGGCTTATACACGGGTCATACGGTATGCTGGTGGGGGGGAGCTGTGACCGGGGGCTGGAGGAGGCAGGAGGGGGCCGCGGTGACCGCATGCGGTCACGTGGGGCCACCTCATTAGTGCAATGAATATGCACGGCATCCCCCCGTCCATCAGCGGCGGGGGGATGCCGTGCATATTGCACTGCACAGCCCCCCTCCTTAATATGGGTCCCCCGGTAGTAATAAACAGCCCCCCCTCCTTATCACGTCCCCCCCCAGGCTGCGGCAGCTGTGAAAATAACAAACACTTTATACATCACCTTCCGACGCAGCTCTCCGCTCCTCCGGTCCTCTGCCCTCCGCTCGCCGGCTTCTTCTTCCTTGTTGTGCCGGTGTCATGTGACCGGGCGCAGGAGATGACGTCATTTCCTGCGCGCGGTCACAGAAGTCGGCACATCAAGGAAGAAGAAGCCGGCGAGCGGAGGGCAGAGGACCGGAGGAGCGGAGAGCTGCGTCGGAAGGTGATGTATACAGTGTTTGTTATTTTCACAGCTGCCGCAGCCTGGGGGGGAAGTGGTAAGGAGGGGGGGCTGTTTATTACTACTGGGGCTGCTGGATACTACACTGGGGCTGTATACTACCACTGGGGCTGCAATACCACTGGGGCTGCTGTATATAGGGGCTGCAGTACCACTGGGGCTGCTGTATATAGGGGCTGTATACTACCACTGGGGCTGCAATACCACTGGGGTTGCTGTATATAGGGGCTGTAATACCACTGGGGCTGCTGTATACAGGGGCTGTATACTACCACTGGGGCTGCAATACCACTGGGGCTGCTGTATACAGGGGCTGTATACTACCACTGGGGCTGCAATACCACTGGGGCTGCTGTATATAGGGGCTGCAATACCACTGGGGCTGCAATACCACTGGGGCTGCTGTATATAGGGGCTGCAATACCACTGGGGCTGCAATACCACTGGGGCTGCTGTATATAGGGGCTGCTGTATACACCACTGGGGCTGCAATACCACTGGGGCTGCTGTATACAGGGGCTGCAATACCACTGGGGCTGCAATACCACTGGGGCTGCTGTATATAGGGGCTGCTGTATACACCACTGGGGCTGCTGTATATAGGGGCTGCAATACCACTGGGGCTGCAATACCACTGGGGCTGCTGTATATAGGGGCTGCAATACCACTGGGGCTGCAATACCACTGGGGCTGCTGTATATAGGGGCTGCTGTATACACCACTGGGGCTGCAATACCACTGGGGCTGCTGTATATAGGGGCTGCAATACCACTGGGGCTGCAATACCACTGGGGCTGCTGTATATAGGGGCTGCAATACCACTGGGGCTGCAATACCACTGGGGCTGCTGTATATAGGGGCTGCTGTATACACCACTGGGGCTGCAATACCACTGGGGCTGCTGTATATAGGGGCTGCAATACCACTGGGGCTGCTGTATATACCACTGGGGGCTGCTGTATATCATACTGCTGGGGCCTGTATACCACTGCTGGGGGCTGTATACCTGTGCTGGGGTCCACCCTCGGCTTATACGCGAGTCAATAGATTTTCCCAGGTTTTGGGGGCAAAAGTAGGGGGGTCGGCTTATACACGGGTCGGCTTATACACGAGTATATACGGTAAATGTGAGGGGTGTAAATGTCAGGAAGAATTTTCATTATCATCAGCAACAGGACCACAATGGCAGGTAACTCCTCTATGAACATCTGAACAGATTCACAATAAGTGATCTCACAGTTTCCTGCACTTAGGCCAGTTTCACACTGGCGTTTGCAAACGACGCGCACTGAATGCAGCCAAACGCTTGTGCACATGCGTTCCTATGTTTAACATGGGAACGTATGTGCCTGCGTATGGCTGTGTTTGGCTGCGTTTGCGCTCGGATGCGCACAATTTGTGTACCCTCCGAGCGCACTCTGGACACAGCCCTATTGCATTTTTTGCGCGGTCGCAGGCGCTTGTTTTATCTGCAAGTGCCCGCAAGCGCACAAACCACGCATAGAAGTCAATGGATCTGCAGTGTCCTCCGCATGACAGCGCAGGAGAACGCTGCGGATCTCATTGAAATCTCTCTTGGTGGCCGCCGGTGATCAGCGGCAGCCACCGGGAGATCAGCCCGAGCCACAGCTGATCTCCTGCCGGTGTCGGCAGGGAGAGCGGGGAGAAACAGCTGATCTGACACCGAATAGGAGATGTCGGTGCGGGAGATTTGAAGCAGCGATCAGCTGTTTCTTATCTCCTGCACCGATATCACCTAATTGGTGTCAGTGCGGGAGATTTAAACAGCTCTCAGATCAGCTGTATCTTCAAATCTCCCGTGCTGACACCGACGGGAGATCACCTGGGGCCAGGAGGAGGAGATGTCTGCCGCTGATCTCCTACTTCCGGCCGCCCCGAGACAGCTGACTGGCTGGTGGGCTGCATACTAATGTGAACGCATATTGTTTGGTTAATGTGAACACATGCGGAGATTCTCCGCTGCGTTTACATCAGTATGGGCTGTGTGAAACCAGCCTTAACAATGACCTTTGCATAGACTTATTAATCGCTTCAATACAAAAAAATAAGGTCTGAGTCAGTCTACTTTCCTGAAAAATCCATAATTAAGAGTCTAATAAATCAAAAGATTATACATTTATATTTTTATTTAAAATACAGATTGGATAGACTTCCGGTTCCTGCGCTGCTCCTGATGGCCGCGTGTTGAGGACGCTCCTAAGACCCGGCCGCCAATCCGCCTCAATCTACCCGATAACCGGGCCATCTGCCCCCCAAACACGCTGGCGGCGACCCCCCGTGGCACCAGGACCCTGGACCGTTACCTACTCCGGAGCTCCGGGCAGGAGAACCCCGGGATAGGACAGGCCGGACAGGTGGCAGGCGCTATTAAAATGGCGGAGGCTGGCGGGACTCGCAGAGGAGGCTCTGAGACGGAGGACTCGCATCCTGGCGGGGACAGGCAGACTCGTAGCAGAAGCAGCTCCCGGCATCGGAGTCAAACTCTGGAGGGGACGAACCACGAGGGAGGCAGACAGCTGCCTCAGAGCGCACAGGCAGTGGGTGCCCCCGCTGTGACGGAGGTATGTGATAGCGGTGATATAATTACAGAAGGAGGTGCAGGGGTGATGAGGAGGCCCCAAATGGCGGGAAGCCCACCTGTACAGGCCGCCATAGATGTGAGAGCCCTGGCCAGAGAGGTTGCCCCATATATCACTGCAGACTTGAAGAGTATCATAAAGGAGGCTATTGGGGAGGCGATCCTGGGCCTGCAGCATGTAACATCTCAGCAGGGTGAGAGGCTGCTGGAGACGGAGAAGAGGCTGATGGAAGCGGAGGACAGGATTTTGGCGCTAGAGAGACATGTGGCCACCCTACAGAAACAAACTGCCTATAATGATGAGAAAGTGGATGATCTTCAGAATTGTTCAAGGCGCAATAATCTACGTATGGTTGGTCTCCCTGAAACTTTCACAGGGGGACAATTAGATGCTGTGTGGGAAGAGACGCTCCCTAAGACACTGGGATTCCGCAATCCTTGCAGAGTGGAACGGGCACACAGAGTGGGCCCCCCCAGGGAGGCGTCTGCCAGTCCCCGGCAAGACATTGCACGTTTTCTTGACTATAAAGATAAGGTGATGCTGCTAAGAGAGTACAGGATGAGACGCCAACCGCTCACCATACAGGGTCATAAGGTGCGCATTTATGAGGACTATTCTGCCGCAGTGGCGCGAAAGCGTAAACTGTTTAGCCCGGTGTGCTCCTTACTATTCAAGCAGAACATAAGATTTCAACTGGCTTTCCCTGCTACCTTGCGGTTCCGGGACACTAAAGGCAACATGCAATCTTTTATTAATAGCAAGGAGGCACTTAGGTTCCTGCAACCGGGCTCTAACTCTTTGGAACATGCACGAGAGGCACCACCGGATGGGGGTTCCTCGTCCCCGTCCCTTCCGCAACCTGCTGCGACACGGCCGACATATGCCGATAAGGTGGCGATCTTGATGGATGGTCAAGAAGAGGAAGAAAGGAGTGGAGCCGGTTCTGGTTCCGGCTGGTCGCTTTCTCAGCGTAACAGGAGGAACCGAACTGACAAATATGGAGCTTCTGGGAGGTTTAATTCATCATATACTGCTTCCAGGGGGAAGAGACGCTGAGAGACTAGCCTGCTTTTTGCTTTTTACTTTTTGACTCTTTACCCTGGTAGACCACGGGATTGTGGCTGGAATCTGAAGTCTGAACTCTAACTTTAAGTTTGGTGGTAGATGGTGCCTTGTCTTGTTCTCTTACTCTCCTCTTCTTCTTTTGCTATTTCTCCCTCCCCACTTCATTGCTTTTTTTTTTTTTTACCTCTTTCCCCTTTTTCCCCCCTCCCCCCTTTGTTTCTTTTCTCCTTTCTTTTGACCCGCTCTAGGTGGACCGGGAAGCGGAATGCGGCTGAATATATCCGTACAGTTCCTATGTTTTTCATTGGAGGCTTGTGACTGTTGCTGCTTCCTGAACTTCGCCTGAAGGGTTGAAAGGTGGCATGTCTGACTGGGGCCGCAGTTTGCACAGCCCTCAGATAGGAGGGTGAGGGGAGGGGGCCTCGGGATTTTGGCTGATGGTTCGCCACTCATATGCGATGTCCTAAATATATCAGCATTGACGACATGTGATGTGGGGGATGGGTGGTAGATTTTGGTTCATGGTTCATAATTGAGCGAGGGTCACTTTGGCCCGGCTCGGGGTCTACTTTGTTATACTTATATGCCTTGCACAGGCATGGGTAAGGAGATTTAGATTTAGGAGCAGAAAAAAGGAAGTCTATACTTGGTTGGGATAGATGGAGACGGAGGAGGATATGACATTCAACCTCAAGAGAGGGACCGGGGGATGCTGTTTTTGGGGTGTGTGATGTTTTTTATTGTATTATATGTTTTTGCCACTGCTACATCTTTCCTGCACGGCCCGCGTCTGACTGGTCCAACTCAGCTGTTAACAGGGATGGTGGTACCCTTTGATAAAGAACTAATTCAATGGAGAGTCGATTTGGGTCAGATAGTTCTAATTACCGGAGGGGCTTGGGTTGCTGGGGAGGAAGATGTCCGCCATGTCTTTTACACATACACTTGGGATCCAATGGTACGAATTGTGACATGGAATACCAAGGGTCTGCGATCACCGCATAAGAGATATATGGTCCTTCGGCACTTGAAGAGACTGAAAACCGATATTGCACTCCTACAGGAGACGCATTTGAGGGATGATGAAGTGACATGTATGCAGAAGCTGTGGGTGGGGGAGGCCTGGGCTTCGGGTGCACGAGCCGGGAAGGCAGGGGTAATGATTCTCCTCAACAAACACCTTGCACATACTCTGGTGTCCGTAACTAGGGATCAGGATGGAAGGCAATTACAGGTGGTACTCCAATTGGGTGATCAGCAGATCAGTATATATAGCGTTTACGCCCCCAACACTACACGTACCGCCTTCTTCCATGTCTTGCAGGATGCCATCCTGCAGGACAGGGAACGGCTTGTCATGGTGGGGGGAGACTTTAATGAGGTTGTCTCAGATGCCATCGATAGACAGCGGATGACCGCTGGGGAACCAGCACAGGGGCAGACACACCGGGGACAGGGGCCGTTGTCGGATATGTTGATTAATACGCATATGACGGATGTGTGGAGGATTTTACATCCCCAGGACACCGAATTTACTCATTTTTCGCACCCTCACTCCTCCTGGTCACGGATTGACTTGTTTCTAGCGAGCAGCGACCTACTACGCCTGATTGAGGAGGCTGAAATTGGTGATCTGGTAATCTCTGACCACAGTCCTGTTCGTGTGGATATCTTAGACGCTTTCCCACGAGGCACGGATACAATATGGAGATTCCTCTCACATCTGTCATCTATGGGGGGGTTTAAGGCTCAATTGAAGGAATGGTGGCAGGGTTATGCCCTTGACAACGAGGTGCATAAAAGTGACCATTGTCTGTTCTGGAAGCCGGGAAATCGGTTATAAGAGGACGTTTGATAGCGTACACTCGGACACAGTCGAGACAGCTCAAAGAGAACTATACAAAGGCAAGCGCACTTGTCTCCGAGACTTACCAAGCGTTTAAACGCTCGCGGGCACTGGTAGACAAGACAGCGTGGCTTGCAGCGAAAAGGGATTTCGACACGTGGGCTGACCTGAGGGAAAAACTGATCCGGGGACAACTAGACGTAGACCTTCACAGACATGGTGACAAGACGGGGCGACTGCTTGCTAATCTCGCTAGGGGCAGACGAAAACCCACGACATTTGCGGCGCTTAACATGAGGGAGGGTGTCCGTACCACTGATCCCAAAGCTATTAATGATATACTGGGGGATTTTTATAAACGGTTGTACCATTCAAACGACGTCTCGACCCGGGAGGGAATGACATGGTTAGATGAGGTGCCTCTCACTCCTATCTCGGAGGCTGACTTAGAGCTCCTTAATGCTCCGGTCTCTGAGACGGAGGTAGACGCGGTCATCAGGCATTTAGGAAACGGGAAATCCCCGGGCCCGGATGGGTTCACAGGGGAGTTCTATAAGATACTTCGGCCTGAGGTGACTCCGATACTGACGGGATTGTTCAATAATATTATATCTCAACGGAAGTTACCTGAAACTATGGATATGGCTTACATTAAATTGTTGCCCAAGGGAACCACGGGAGGGGAGGATCCTACAAATTATAGGCCGATTTCCCTTATTAATGTGGACCTTAAAATTCTGTCAAAAATTATGGCAGATAGGTTGGCAGAGATTCTCCCGACGCTCATAGACAATCATCAGACGGGATTCGTCAAAGGCCGATCAGCGGTCACCAATGTCCGCAGGGCCCTTCTGGTCCTGGATGCAGTGAAGGATATGTCGCCCCTTGTGGGAAAAAACCCAGCCATGGTCACCCTGGACGCGGAAAAAGCCTTCGATAATGTCAGGTGGCCTTGGCTGGGTTAGGTGCTGGACAGGATAGGGCTCCAGGGTCGTTTCAGAAATTATCTACAGGCACTGTATGCCACCCCTAAAGCGAGGATACATACCCCCGGTTTCCTCTCCCCGGTGTTCCCTCTTTTGAAGGGGACTAGGCAAGGATGTCCCTTATCCCCGTTGTTATTTAATTTAGCCTTGGAACCATTGGACAGATATATTAACAGGCACAGTTCCTTTGAGGGGGTGAGCATTGGACGAGCGGAAACAAAATCGGCATTGTTTGCTGATGACATTGTATTGTTTATGGGAGACCCTGTGCGGGATCTACCTCCTCTGCTGAGAGATATAGAGCGATTTGGAGAATTTGCGGGTTTCCGGCTTAATCGGAAAAAAATGTGAGATCCTATACCTTAAGCCGGGGAATGCGTCTGGGGAGTCTCTGCTATCGTTGGACATCCCGAGGGCAGCAACTCATATCAAATATTTGGGCCTGCTGTTGGGACGGACATCGAGCCAAGTATACTCACTAAATTATGCTCCCCTTTTTGACAGAATGGAAAAGGAGTTAAAACGTTGGGCGGGATTACCTCTGTCACTCCTAGGCCGCTGCCATCTTATCAAGATGGTCAGCTTCGCACGTCTCTTGTATCCACTACAGACACTGCCCTTACTCTTGAAACATACTGACATTAACAGATTAAACAGGGCGTTTGCGGACTTTATATGGAAAGGCAGGAGACCTAGGTTAAAACTGGGGACGCTGATGCTCCCGAAGGACAAAGGGGGCATTAACTTGCCCGACATTAGAGGGTACAATTTGGCGTGTATGATGAGACATGCGATAGAATGGGTTAAGGGGACCAATAAGTTCTCTGATGGAATGTTGGAGGCAGCGTTCTGCGAGCCTTGGGATCGATGCTCTCTCCTTCATACGGGGTGGGCGTCGTTACCGACGCGAGTCCGATCGTCTATAATCTTCAAGGATACGATAGGAGCATGGAAAGCAGTGAGGAAAAAATGTAGTCTCCCCTGGAAAGTGTCGAAACATCTGAACCCCTGGGCATACCCGGAGTTCCCGATGGGTCGAACCAATGTATTATTTAGAGAATGGGCCCGAAAAGGTATTAAAACCATGGGAGATCTCATGACGATGTCTGAACGCCGCTGGATGTTGGGACAGGAGATAATGGACAAGTTTGGTCTCGGGGGAGCCCAGAGCCTCCAATACTTGCAGCTGAAACATCATGTCATGGATAATCTCTTGGATGCATCAAAGGAAACTCTTACAAATGCGTGTGATAGACTGGTGGGCCTCGACGTTTCTCAACTAGGGATCTCTGGCATCTATAGGGAACTCAGGACATGTTTACTTCCTGGTGGCGCCCAGAAACTTTTTTCGAACTGGTGCGCGTATGTAGACAAGGAGACGGTGTCCGATGATATCCTGGACGGTTGGGGTAAGATAAGGCGTTATATTTTGGATGAGAGATGGAGGGACTCACACTTTCGGGTCATCCATGGTACCATATATGGCTTCAATATACCACCATCGGCATCTAATCCCGATAGGCTGTTACACTGTCCGAAATGCAATCTTGACAGAGCAGATATGGTGCATGGAATATGGAGTTGCCCGAGGGTGCAGTCCTTCTGGGGCATGGTATCCGACCTGGTGCGGAGATTCTGTGGTCATACGTTTGAGCTAGATCCGGGGGTGTGGATTTTTCAGAATGTGAATTTATCCAAGGGAGGGGTTGCTAGCATTCGTTTCTTACATGTCCTTATATTATTGGCTAAACGTCTACTGCTAACATTCTGGTTACGTGCGGATTTACCCACTGAAATGGACGTAATGGCGGGTCTACGGTTGGCAATGGATCTAGACAGACGCGGAGCTCTGAGGGACAAAGATGTCCTGATTGTCTCTTTCATGAAAAAATGGAGACGTTTTATAGAGTCACAACTGTCTGATGACGACATTGTCAGTGTAATGACACCTTTTCACGGTACTCTCTGGTACTTATTACAATCTCTGAGGCAATCGTTAGGTCGCCTAGCGCCGACTGTGACCCTTACAAGGACATGCCCGGCGACGATAGGGTCTTAGGGGAATGACTGTATCGCAGTACATGGGTATTTTTAGTGTTTCTACTGTGAAAATACTTGAGCCCCCGCTTCGCTTAGGGCGGGGAGAGGGGCATATGATGGACTGAGAGGGATGGACGGGATGTTGTGGGAGGAGATATGTGTGGCAGTTGTGAGGAATTCTATACGTGGCATACGGTACTATTGTATTCTATTATGTTTTTGTTTTTGTTTCTATTTTTGCAATCTTATGACCTGATGGTAACAGGTGTCAGTGTCAGTGTACTAGTTTTATGTACAACGTCTTGTCATACAACTGTGTGTTTTTCTCTTTTTGTTATATTGCAAATGGTGAATAAAAATGATTTTTCAAAAAAAAAAAAAATACAGATTGACATTAGGATTAAAACAATATTGACAGAAATTCTTTAAAAAATAGATTTAGTATAAAAATCTTATTTAAATAATTGATACATTTTTTGACCCAATGCCTATGGCAGTCATTTATTTTTATTAAATGATTGACTCAGTGTAATGATAGTAATTGGGTTACTGATGCTAACTGTGTACTCAGGATCACAGTTGTTAAAGATTCCGTTTATCTGCAGTTGTTAAAGATTCCGTTTATCTGCTCACTGTTATCAATATGAATGTCAGATCTCATTAACATTAAAGGGAACCTGTCACCTAGTTTAAGCCCCCCAAGCTGTAACTACCTGTCCCTGCGCCTTCCTATTACTAATCTAAGTATCCCCCTCTGTCCTAACTGTGTGCTGTGATGGTGTATAAAAAGCATTTTATACTTACAGGTTGTTATGGTAATGAAGCAGGGGGGCTACTGTTAGTAGCCCCCCTGGGCGTCCTCTTTCGCTCTCTGTCCCCTCCTCGATCCTTCTTTATGACACCCAGATAGGCATCTTCATTCCCTTCTATAAATCCTACTGTTTTGAAATTAGCACCCCATCTCATAGTATTGCGCCGAGCCAGAGTGTCATATCCGGCCCTGTGCATTGTGGGGCTGATCACGTGGGACGACCCAGGTTCAATATGCGCACTGCGCATGCGCCGGGAGCTGAGCCATCCCACGTGATCAGCCCCACAATTCACCAGGCCGGACATGACTCTTGGCGCAATACTATGAGAAGGGGTGGTAATTTCAAAACAGGAGGATTTAGCAAAAGGAATGAAGACGCCCATCGGGGCATCAAAAAGAAGGATCAAGGAGGAGACAGAGAGAGAAAGAGGATGCCCAGGAGGGCTACTAACAGTAGCCCCCCCACTTCATTACCATGACAATCTGTAAGTATAAAATGCTTCTTATACACCATCACAGCACACAGTTAGGACAGAGAGCGATAGTTAGATTAGTAATAGGAAGGTGCAGGGACAGGTGGTGACAGCTTGGAGGGCTTAAACTAGGTGACAGGTTCCCTTTAAAGAAGAAATATACAGAAATATATAGTATATATATATATATATATATATATATATATATAAAAGATGCAATGACCAATAGCAAAATGATTATCACTAATGTCTGTTTAATTTATGCAGTAAATTAATAATATTTGTATATGTCTATAAAACCTTATAATGTGTTATAATTAACACTAAGTACCCAATCACCATAGATAACAAATTTTCAAATGATATCAGATTAAGAAAACCCTTTAAATAATAGCAAGAATCGCTTACTTGCAGTGTACAATAAATTACTGACAACATACAATGAAACAGTTTCTTGTCCATGAATTAATTTAGTTATTGACAAATCACCTTCCAGATTATGACACATTAGCTTTATTTCAGGAGTCAATTTTATTGATGCTATTTTATTGATCAAATGTAACAATCAGATAAGTCAGAACCCAATCACTGAGCACAGGGATACAAAAGCAAAAGTGTGTGAAAGTGATACTATTTATATTTCTAGTAGAAGCCATTTAATAAAGAACTTGACAATTTAAGTGGGCTTAATTTGTTCAATCAAAAAGATTTTAACCAGTTCAGAACTTGGCCATTTTCCACAATTTTTAACTAGGCAAATGTTATGGATTTGTTAATATCTGAATTCCATCTTTATTACCCCCTCATATCCATCATCAATCCTTTTCAAAGTCTTCTTGATTGTATACTGCGGTAAAAGAGCACAGCATCTTGTCACATAAAAATAAAGCCTGCCTGTATCATAAAAAGAAGAGGAAAGTACGATAGCCTTATAAGGTGGGAGACACACTGTGAGTTGCATGCAAGATACTCGTATTAGTCTCGCATGAGAGCCGGCGGCCTTTCTAGCTGAATCATTCGAGAATCCTGCGAGTATTTTGCATGCATCTCGCATAGTGTGTTTCTGACCTAAGAAAAATATTTTGAGCTCTTAAACTTAAAGGGAACCTGACCCCTAAAAATCACCCCCAGACCATTTACACCTGTCCCTGCACCTCCAGGAATGCATTGTAGGCATCCCCATGTGTAAAAAAAGGGTCTGGGATTAGCTACCGCAGAGTCAACTTGCGCAATGCGCAGCGCAAAGTCCAATGATATGGATATGATGCGATTTGCGTCATACAGGTGATACCGCCATAGAGGGGGCGAGGGAGCTCACACTGCCTTAACACGCCCATCTGGGCATGAATAACTGATATGCATGCGGTGCTGAGAAGCCACAGGGAACGCCCTGTGTGACTTCTCAAGCACTGAGAAGCCGCAGAAAGCAAGGTAATAAAAGCACTTTTAAATACTTTACAAATGCCCTTTTTTTACACAAAGGGATGCCTACAATGCATTCCTGGAGGTGCACGAACAGATATAAATGGTCTGGAGGCTGATTTTTAGGGGTCAGGTTCCCTTTAAGTTTAAGAGCTCAAAATATTTTTCTTAGGTCAGAAACACACTATGCGAGATGCATGCAAAATACTCGCAGGAGTCTCGAATGATTCAGCTAGAAAGGCCGCCGGCTCTCATGCGAGACTAATACGAGTATCTTGCATGCAACTCACAGTGTGTCTCCCACCTTATAAGGCTATCGTACTTTCCTCTTCTTTTTATGATACAGGCAGGCTTTATTTTTATGTGACAAGATGCTGTGCTCTTTTACCGCAGTATACAATCAAGAAGACTTTGAAAAGGATTGATGATGGATATGAGGGGGTAATAAAGATGGAATCCAGATATGTGTTTGTGTTTTTATTTCTAGAAATATGTTTTCTCTCTGTGTTGTGTCATCTTTACTATTTACTTGAAATTCTTAATAGTCGTGTCTAACATTAGCCAAAAATTAAGAATTTCATGCTTAATGCCAGCTAGCAACACAAAGCTGACATTAACCCCTTATTAACCAGTTTTCCACTGCTACATGAGAACAGCGGGGTAAAGAACCAGGAATTGGTGATTCTTATGAATGTGCCATTTTCTGGGGAGGCTGTGGAATGTTATTCTATATCGTGGGGGTGCAATAATGATGGACCCTCACCACGCTGAGAATACAAGCCCCCGGCTACCTAGATTTAGCTTGTTGGCAAATAAAAAAAGGGTGGAACCCATATTTTTTTGACAACTAAGGTAAAAATAGGCAGCTGAGGGTAGTAGCTCGCAGCTGTCTGCTTTTTATGTGCTAGACTGAAAAATACAGCAAAGTACTACACATTTTTTTTCCATTATTTATTTATTTTTCACACTATGATGCTAGGTAGGTTGCCATACACCAATGTGTATGAAAACCTAGCACAGACACCATCCAGATTTTGGAAATTTAGTCTGATTGCAACAGTAAATCGCAGACTCTCTTACAGAGCATGAACATCTGTTATTGGCTGTATCTGGACAGTGAAGTGAATATGCGTGAAGCTTAATAGATCTCCCCGAAAATAAGTGAGCAGGAAAGTGGGAGACTGTTAGCGGACCCAGAAGAAAGCAGTGGCAGGATGGGAAGATCGATCTGTGTATGTGTTATTTGAGCTGTGTTTGGAAGCTTTTGCATACTTTTAAACGTGTTTTCTATTTGATTGACATTGCCTGACATTATTTTCAACTTGTGTGTGTCGGTGAATTGTTTGGCGAACAAGTCGACGAACACCCCAACATTCGGTGAACCAAACCGAATCTGAATACTCAGGTGTTCGCTCATCTCTAGTAATAGGACATACACCTTCCTAAAAGTTAGACTTTTGCTTTATCAGTCAGCAGAATATTCTTCCAAATATCTTGGGGTTCTTCAAGATGTTTTGTGGCAAAACTAAGACATGTCTTTTTGATATTTTTGTTCAGCAGTGGTTTTCATCTTGAAACTTTGTCATGCAGGCCATTTTTACCCTGTCTCTTTCTCATGGTGGAGTCATGAACACTGACCTTAACTGAAGCAAGTGAGGCCTGCAGATCTTTGGATGCTATGGGGTCTTTTGTGTCCTCTAAGTTGAGCTTCCCTGCCTGTCTTCAACTTGGGTGCAGTAATTATATGAATATCTTCCCCCTGTGAGGGTGTTTTGGGAACTGTTTGTGGCCAGCATGCCTCATATTAGTAAATCTGTGGTGTATCCTATATCAGCAGATTGTTTATGGTTCTAGGAATAAGGGTGTTATTGAGTGCATTGCAGGGGATCTAATTGCTCTAGGCTATTAGGTTAATAACAGGGCTAAAAACAATTTAAACATTGTTTTATCAATACCTTGTGTGTTAACCCTGTGCCCAGCCTACCTGTGACTGCAGTCACCACACCTATTTACCCCTGTTCCTGATTGTAAATACCTACAGGGCAATCTGTATTCTGGTGTTTTAGTCATTCTTATAACTGTAGATGTATATGCCAATGCTGATATAAGGCCAGACATTTGTGGGGTGCATGAAATGGGTGACCATTAGTACAAAGTTATAAATTGTCCCGAGCAGCACACATCTTGAATATTTTTCTGTACCTGTGGAAGGTTATTGACTCTGATATGGTGTTTTGAACATGATCTACTCAAAATTATTCCCCCAGTATATCTTGATGATTAAAAAATTTTGACATGGGTTTCGCCTTATTTTTGTATGGCAGCCAGGTACAGCAGACAGGTATGGACTGCCCCCAACCCCCAGCTGCCTATTTGTACCTAGCTGAGAACCAGAAATATAGGGAAGCCCTTTTCTTTAATTATTTCATGAATTTCATGAAATAATTGAAAAAAACTATGTGGGGCTTTGCCCTATTTTTGTGTCTATCTAGGTACAACTAGGCAGCTGGGGGCTTTAATCTGCAGTGTATGGTAGCCCAAGCTTTCTGGGCCCACCCGCTGCGAATTGCAGTCCGTAGCTGCCCCAGAAAATGAAGCGTTCACAGAAGCGCCATCTTCTGGTGCTGTATCTGACTCGTCCAGCGGCCCTAATGCCAGGTGGCTCGCTGGGTAATAATGGAGTTAGGGCCAGCTTTGTATTATCAGCTGGCCCTAAGCCTGAAATTCATGGGGATAACACCAATATTAGACATGCCCACCATGAATTTCTAGTAATCATATAGAAAAAAAACGCAACACGGAGAAAAAATATTATTTATTAGAGATAAAACAGAACACAATTAGAAACTCCATCTTTATTAAAGAAAAGAGCCCCACCTCCTCTGGCGTAGTGCAGGTTCGAGGGTCCCATGACGTCCAGTCCAGATCCAATATCATCTGATTGGTTTGCCAGGTGGCAAACCAATCAGATGATCAATATCTGGCTCAATGACCTGAATCAGCCGAAGTCGGCTATTTCAAACTATCAGCTGATGCTGATCAGCTGATTGTTTGAAATAGCCAGCGGGAAAGCCGACTGTTACAAGACTTCACCTCCGGCTTTCCTACTGGGTATTTCAAACAAACAGCTGATGCATTGGCTGTTCATTTGAAACAGCCATTGGCTCACTTCCAGGAATGGGAGCGGGCAGGAGTTGGAGAAAGGAGGCGGCGGGGGAGCGTGCATCAGCTGAATCAAGACTTCACCGCTGGCTTTCCTGCCAGGTATTTCAAATGAACAGCTGATGCATCAGCTGTTCATTTGAAATATCTGGCTGCTCGCTTCCAGGAATGGGAGTTGGCACGGAGTTGGGGGAAGAGGAGCAGAGGATAACAGGTTAGGATCGGGCTGGGAGCATGCATCAGCTGAGTGATTGTTTAAAAGCTGGCGGCTTTTTACCGTCAGCTTTCAAACAATCATGCACCCAATTCAGACTTTTCCTCAGCCCCAGACAGCTTTTTTGGGTCCAGCAGACAATTACTAGTATATCCATTGACTTACATTGGACTCGTGAGTAATATAAGTAAAACTTGTGAGTACTGAGTATCCCTAATATCCCTACTATTCTGCGAGTAGCGAATAGTAACGAGTATACTCGCTCATCCCTATTTAAAGCGTAACTGCTATTTAAATTTTTATTCAATAATAATGTAGAGCAAGTGATTATAATAAACTTTTAAACATACTTTAATAATAAAATCTGAAAGAAAAGAATGCATAAACCTTTCACAAGGTGTCCCTACTAGACGGTGGGCGAAGCAGACATATGTTTACTAACAGTCAGATTCGTCTTCACATTGTGTTCCCAGCCAATCAATGTATCTCATTACCTAAGGCACAGGGAGCTCAGCCTGTCAGCTAACAGCTGCTGAGATGTTATCTCCTTCATTCACAAAGCTCTGCTCCTTGTAAGGAGGTGTTACTTATCAGTGAGGAGCAGTGAGGAGACAGCACAGGGCAAGGTGATCTGAATGAGGGAGATAAATGAGCTGTCATCCCACTGTATGCGCTCTCTTCCCCATGCACCCTATCTCTCACCGTATGTGCTCTCTCTCCCTCCATGCGCTTTGTCACCCTCCAAGTGCTCTCTCTCCTTCTGTGCACTCTTTCTTCCTGTGCACATGCTCTCTCCCTTCATGTGCACTCTCTCCCTCCACATGCATTCTCTCCTTTCTTGATCTCTCCCTCCATGCACGTGCTCTCCCTCCGTCCTCACTCTCCCTCTGTGTGTGCTTTCTCCCGCCATGCACGCTCTCTCCCTCCATGTGCACTGTAGTGTTTATGCCCCCTGTCTCTCTGTACTCTCTTTCTGCCCCCTTCCGTGTACAGTTTCTGCCCCTCTGTCTTTTCTTTCTTCCCCTTGTACACTTTCTGCCCTCTGTCCCCCGTGTTCTCATTCTGCCCCCCTGTTCTCTCTTTCTGCCCCCTCCCCTGTAGTGTTTATTCTCCCTCCTCTGTACTCTTTCTGCACCCCTGTGTACTCTTTCAGCTCCCCTGTCCTCCCACATTTTTTCTTTCTTCCCCCCTGTTTCCCCTGTGCTCTCTTTCTGTCCCCTCCCCTGTAGTGTTTATGCCCCTCCCCTGTACTCTTTCTGCCCCCTCACCTCTGCACTTTGTCTGGCTGGCTTCAGTCTTTGTCACTACAGTATTGGAGCTGCGGGGATGTGACGGTCATGTGACCAATCACATGACTATGACATTACCGCAGGTCCTGCAGCTTCTAACTCACGAGAGGCTAAAAGTGGAGCAGCGGGCATGCAAGGTGCTTTGGTGACGGGGGGAGGCTGGAGTGGCATGTGGGATGCTGCGGGCAGCTGGAGGTAAGCGGCATGTGGAGCAGATTTCGGTACCGCTGCCAACCAGCGCCATATTAGCATACCCATCACTTGGGTATCCTAAAATGGCATGGCTTCCGGTCGGCGTGGTTCATTGTCGGATTCGGTTACAGCGGCCAGAAGTGGGAGCTGCCGTTTATGTAAGTAGATAAAAATTTAAACGCCCGTTACGCTTTAAGGGGTAATAACTCCGGAATGATTTCCACTGATTCTGAGAATTTTTTTTCATGACATATTATGCTTCATGCTTGTGGTAAATTTAGGTCAATATTGTTTGTGTTTATTTGTATAAATATCGCAAATTTGTAAAAAGAATTTTTATGCCCTTAAATCAGAGGTATGTCACACACAAAACAGTTAATAAATGACATTTATCATTCTTTACATCAACACCATTTTTAAAATATACTGTATTTTTCGGATTATAAAACGCACTTTTGTTCCCCCAAATTTTGGGGGAAGTGGGTGGGGGTTTTAATCCAAATATACGGAATATATACTGCAGCTCAGGAGCCTGTTTGAGGGCTGGGGCTGGCTGGTGTAGGCTGCAGGAGGCAGTGAGAGGGCACATGTCCCCGCTCATATAATAAACACTACCTCTGTCCATCAGCGCAGTGCTGAAACCGCACTGAGGTGATGGACTGGGGGAGCGGCACATTTTATATGTGCCTGCACACACTCCCGTAGATTGCACATGCCCCCCTGTGCTGGCTATGGCCCTCCATGCTGCTGCCCATAGTAAAATAAAAAAGACTTTAATTACATTCTCCAGCGCTGTCCTCCCCGTGTCTCCCTGCTTGCCACTATGATCAGGCACGCAGAGATGATGTCACTCTGCTGTGCCAATCACATGACTGGGAACCAAGAAGTGGAGGAGCACAATGGCACGGAGGGAGACACCTGGAGGACAGCGCTGGAGAAGATAAGTAAAGTCTTTTTTATTTTACTATGGGCAGCAACATGGGGGGCCACAGCCAGCAATAGGGGATGTGTGCCAGCAATAGGGGATGTGTGCCAGCAATGGGGGATGTGTGCCAGCAATAGGGGACGTGTGCCATTAATGTAGGACATGTGCCATCACTGAGGGATGTGGATGTGTGCCATCAATATGAAATGTGTGCCATCAATAGTGGACGTGTGCCTCCAATGGGGGATGTGTGCTATCAATGGGGGACATGTGCCATCAATGGGGGACATGTGCCATCAATGGGGGACGTGTACCATCAATACGGGACATGTGCCAGCACAAGTGGATGTGTGCCAGCACTGGGAGACATGTGCCATCAATCAGGGACATGTGCCATCAATGGGGGACGTGTACCATCAATACGGAACATGTGCCAGCACTGGGGGATGTGTGCCAGCACAAGGGGATGTTTGCCAGCAGTAGGGGACGTGTGCCATCAATAGGGGATGTGTGCCATCAATGGGGGAAGTGTGGCATCACTTGGGGACGTGTTTCAGCACAAGGGGGCTATAGCCAATATAAGGGGGTCATATCCAGATTAAGGGGGCTAATTCTAGGATAAGGGGCTATATCCCAGAATGAGGGACAATGTACCAGGTTGAGGGGGCTATGAGGGACATATACCCTATATGATTTATTAGAAGGACCCTGGCATTATAAAACGGACCCCATTTAACACTAATAATTATTTTTTTCTCTTTTCCTTCACCAAATTTTGGGGTGCGTCTTATAATCAGGTGTGACTTATAAAGCAAAAAATATGGTATTGTCGGGGAAAATTTTACTGTTCCACTCCCTCGCCAGTCATCCCAGATTAGACTATGAACACGCGGTACCAGATGAGAGTAAATCAGACCGAGAGAGTCCGGTTCAAGCTTATAACGTGTCCAGGTTTAATAATGACAACGTACACAGCAACAACTACTGAACCCAATATCCGGGTACAGGGCATTTTATAGTCTAAAAGATAAGCATGTAAATGTCCATGGCAGGGTGGGAGTTAGATGGGATTAAGCTAATGTCTATGTTTGTTAATAATAATAGTTCTTTGTATTCTGAGAGTCCGTTCTTCATCACGTCATGGTATCATCCCTTGGCTGCTGGGATACAGGTTATCTTGGATTTCCCATAGCACGGCCTGTTGCAAACACGGTGAGGACCAATCAGCTTGTCCATTTTCAAGGCAATTCTGTGCAGCCATATCTTCTTTCCAGCATACACATCTAAGGAGACACTTTGTTTACAAAACAGCTCCTTGTTCACAGATTCATAGTGGGAAAGAAAGAGAGAAAGAAATAGATGGAGGAGGGGAGAGACAAAGAGAGAAGAGAAAAAGAAGAGAAAGAGAGAAGCAGGGAGAGATAGATAGAGAGGGAAAAAGGGAAAAGAGGGAGAGAGAGAGTGACATGAAGGAAAGAGAGAGAGAGAGATGAAGAGAAAAGAGGGGGAGAGAGAGAGAGAGAGAACGAGAGATAGAGGAGGGGGAGGGGTGACTCAAAGATAAAGAGAAGATGTTGGATACATACCTGAATACAGAAAAAACTTATTGTTTCATTTAATGCTATATGAGTATAAAAACTAAGATTAATAGATAAGATATAATTCATCCTCCACAGTATTTGTTTTTGCTAGGAAGTCAACATTGTTAAAAATTTATCAGCACTTTCTAATTTTTTCAACAAAATTTACAAAACAATTTTTTTAGGGCTACATAATATTCTACTTTTTGTGAGGCAGTATCAAAAAGAGACAGAAATTGAGAAATAGTTTAGTTTAGTTTAAGACATTCACCATATTATGAATGTGATACGACAACTTTATTATTTTGGTGAATACGAATACCACATTTAAATTTTTTTATGCTTAGTTGCTTTTACACCATAAAAAAAAATTCATAGAAAAAAAATATTGCATTGCTGTATTCTGAGACCTATAGTTTTTTTTTGTTGATGGAGCTGTATGGCAGCTTTGTTTTTTAGCTACAAGATTAAGAATTCCATTGTAAAATTTGTATTTACATTTGACTTTTGTTCATGTTTTATTCCTCTTTTATTATCAGCTAGTTCTTGCTATTTTTTTATTTTATTTTATTTTATGGTGTTCAGTGAAGGGATAACTAGTGTGAAAATGTCATATATCAAATTGATCCAGATTTGGTGATGTGAAGTATGTGTACTTCTTTTTTTTCCTTTTACATACACATATGAATTAATTAATATAATACTATTTTACATTTTGGTTTTCTATTTTCAGATTTTTTTAAATACTTTATTTTTTAACTGTTTTATCAAGTCTCTATATGAGACATTATCTTCTATTAGTCTGTTCGCTGGCATAATGCCTCGCAATGCAACACAATATACCTGTCAGTGTGACACTGACCAAAGCCTTTCAGACTGTTTTCCTTGTATGATCTAACAGGATTGCTGTCGCTGGCTTAACCAGAGGTTGACATGATGTGGTTGTCATGGCAATGTTAAAGCCCTCAGAATGAATTGCAAGGGTACCAATCAGATGGAAAAGATGGGAGAGGGAGCACATTCCCTCTCCCAGCCTCCTAAATGTTGTGATGTTAATCATGTCATTTAGTGGATTAAGTTGCCCAGGGCAGTGCAGGCAGCGCTCCTGGCTGTGATGTGAGCTGAGCACTTGGCACCAATTGTTTTGGCACAGCTCCACACCTCTATGTCATCAGTTGTGAATCCCCATCCTAACCATGATGTAAAGGTACATCAAATGTCGTGAAGGGATTAAACTATTTTTAGGGAAATTACAGGCTACGTTTTTCTGCTGTTCAATGTTTGGGAAAATTTTCATGAAATTGATGAATTCAAAATTCTAAAGATTTGAATAGGAGACAGGACAATACCACGCCCTTTGATATGCATGTCTGCTGTGTGTTTGCCTTTAATGAAATGCTAATTCACAAATAAACATAGCTGAAAAAAATAGGAAATAATCATTTAGACAAAGATAGTACACTTGTAAATTCATTAAACTATTGTCGCTTATTTGTAGCACATGGTTAGTTTTTTATTTACTCTGATCACAAATTAGTCAGATTATAAAATGCAGATTTTATTTTTACTATGCCAACAAATTATTGAGAGTAAGAGTCAAGTAAACATGTTTATTGTAACTGGTAAATTTGCAATCAAACAGGTTTAGGCAAACCAATGAATAGTTGAGAACATTATTTTAAAGAAATAATACCAGTGATCTCGTAGCAAAAGGTCAATCTGTTTCTGAAGGATACCCGCGAGATGGAGCTCTGCTTAAATATGGAATCCAAGAAGCAGTCTTCAACATTTGTTTGTTTTACTTCCAACATCATAATTGTAATCTGCAAGCAATGCACTCTTCAAGATGCCAATAAACACAATTTGCAGCTCAATTCAGTAAGTAATCTCTATTATGCAGGACAGAATCAATGAACTATGGCTTTGCACACATTTATTCAAGAGTAAATACTCCACAGGAATACATCAATACTAAGCAGAGCTACAAAATGCAGAAAATGAGCAAATAACACCATGTAGGCCATTTGCAGTCTTACTTGATTTATTTAATAATACGTGAAAAATATGGGGAAATAAGACTTTATGCAAAATCAAATAATGAATAATAAAGTGTTATCCAACATGTAATAGAAAAACCGTTTGGTGATAATCAGGTTCTGTCACTCCACCAGTACACTTATATTTGATTCACATGTGACCCTCATAGGATAGGAAGGATTTTAAATAATCTGGGATTTTAAGATTGACAATCTATCCATAAATTAGATCGGTATGGATCTGACTACTAGAATCACCAATAATCAGCTGATTGAAGGGCCAGCAATGCAATGGTACTAGGATAGCGTGATACATTTTCTAGTGGCTGTAAATGGTAGTGGAGCACTCTGGTTCTTAAGAAGCTGTAACACCATTCAGGGCCTCAGAACAATGTATGCCAGTATATTTTGCAGCAGATTGGCAGAGATTCTGAGAGGGAGAGCCTCCGTCATCGAACATTGATGACCTAACCTTTCCTGAATATATGGTATGGGGCAGGGATAATGTATGTCTACGATTCGGTTGCCACAGGAACACCTGGTCTAGGGAGGGATTTCCACATCAGGTAAACTTACACATGCAACACCTTCCACCCCAGACCTGAAGAGGGAGCTCTACTTGCCGACTTCAGGCAAGGTCCCCTATAAATTCAGGCCTGGGGAGGAGTTAGTCAGTTCAGTACGGAATAGTACTTAGGAAGACACCTGGTGAACGGAGCCACGCTAGGCCCATGCTAGAGTGAAAGCCTAGCCAGTGTGAGAGACCCAAGAGTGAGGGTCAGAGGCAAGGCAAACGAGATCGGGGGAAGAGGAACCAGGCCGGTTTACCCCAGAGGAGCAACAGAAGCAAACCGGACAACGGTCCAGTCAGCTCAGCAGAGAAGACTGGAGGGCCAGGGAGACTTCAGTCTCCTGGCCTCGGAACACTTGTAGGACAGCCACCAACAGAGCCAGGGATTGCAGAGGAGTTAGTGGTGCTTAGCAGAAGGTTCTCATCACCTGCTATACAAGTGAGGGACACAGGAGAAGTCAGGGCCAGGTTTCAGACAGGCCAGTACTATAGAACACACACACAGCAACAAGGAGGCCTCACAACATATCGGGTGTGGAAATCCTGAACTGCTACCCGACCACCTGGACTGTACTCTGGTCGATACCTTTCAATACCATCAGTAAAAGGTATGGAAACAAAGCCGCAGTGTGTGGTGTGTGTCTGTTAATGAGGTCCCTGATCCTGCCCTCATCATAGACTATTTGCCAGCAGAAGAGGCTGTGTGGAGAGCTGCCTCTCCGTGTAAATCCTTATTCATCCACAACTGCCCCGGGGATCCTACTTCACCTACAGGGAGCATCACCAACTGGCTGCCCCATCATCACCCCGGAGGTCTGCAAGCAGCACCGTACAATTACCGAAATTGTAGGTGGCGTCACAAACCCTTTCTATTTTTATTTTTTCCCTTTTTTTTGCCAGGGACATGGGATCGGGCAACAAGCCCCTTGACATCCCCAGTAAATCAACGCCCGGAACCGGGTACCCCACGGCCCTGGGGTGGGTCAGATTTTGGCGTCACGAACAGGATCCCATGCTTGGTAAAACCGGGTACTGTGCTCCTTGGACTTAGTTTTTTTCACATTCTTTCCACTCAACCCATTTTTGCACTTCTCTCATACCATCATCAGATGTCTGGTCTCTTAGCATAATGTGTCTGTTGTATTTATGCTTGTATATGCTTTGTCTGATTACCATCTCTGTATTTACAAACCCATATGGCATGTTGTTTTGCCAACGGGTTATCTGTCATCACTTGCAGATCTCTATAGCTTTAAAAATACAATGTCCTCTATTTTGATCACTACTCAAAACACTGTTAAATTGATTGTTTTCATCGTTATTTGCATAATTGGATAATGGCTGTGCCCTCTATGTTTTGTTGTCTTTTTCCCATGACAACCACTATCGCATACGCACACTTCTGGTTTTACCCGGAAGTCGTCATCAGGTTCTGTATACTCATCACGATGGCAACCATCACACGACTACATACATAGTTCTGGCCCGCCGAATGACCAGTGCACAGCTGACGCTGGTTTAGATCAGATTGGGCAGGTATTTAATGTGCCTCTTTGTATAATGTGCCACCTTCCCCTGACAAAGCTGCGCCCCAGCAGCGATACACGTGGAGCCTGGCGCCCCAGGGTCCTAATGGCTCTTGTGAACTATATGGCTGGTTCCATGGCTTTCCTGGCTATCTCCATGACCCTGATATTGTGGTGACTATGACCTACTTGACCACTGTCTGTTACAATATCCCGCAAAAAATAGTAATGGCGGTCTGATTAGGAGCGCTCAAAGGATCAGACATATAAGATGTGTTAATAAATGGCAAACCTTTTATTAATTTCTTAGTTCCCCTCACAGCTCCACTACGCGTTTCAACTGTATGAAACAGTCTTCATCAGGTGGAGCTGTGAGGGGAACTAAGAAATTAATAAAAGGTTTGCCATTTTTTAACACCTTATATGTCTGATCCTTAGAGCGCTCCTAATCAGACCGCCATTACTATTTTTTGCATGAAAACTACTCCCTTTGTGAGGGATTGGCGGCTGGAGCAGCTCAGGAACAGCACAAACGACCTGCCTTGAGGACCTGGCGTTTCTCTGGTAACCCACAACAAAGAGCGGTGACACAAATTCGGTTTCGCGGTCACGTGACCGGATAGGTCCAGTTCCGAAGACCAGGAGAGAGGAGAGCGGAGAGGCAGCGCACATACCGCCGGCAGCGGAGGCTGGTAAACCGGGTTGTGCAGGACGTGCACAACCCGATAAGGTGAGTGGCCACCTACCCACGCCACTTACACGTTTTTAATAAGGGGATCCTACACATTTGCGCCCTCTTCCTTTTTGTTTTGCATGTTACAATATCCCAACCTACCTGGCACTATGATAGGGATTAGCCTTTAATAATTTCAGGACCACTTGTAATATTGTTACAAGCATCCATGTTTATTTGCCATCTTTCTTGATATATACTTGGAACAATTGCAGTTACCAGTATCATTCACCTAGGCTTCTTTGAGGTTTATCCCTCAGTAACTTGGCTGACTATCATTTGATAATTACTGACTCATGCCTATACTGAGGAACACTTTTTGTATTGACATTACCTAAAATCCTCATGGGGATTTGACATTCCAGTGTTGATCCTTGCTTTTATATATGGTTGCTGTTATCTAAAGTGTCAATTTTGCTGACTACCACTTGATACTCATTGACTCATGTCTATGTTGGTGTATATTATTCATCACATATAGGAATATTGCCACAATCATACCCCCTATATGGGGTCTCTGTATTCTAGTGTTAATTCATATATGCTTGATGTCATTTACAATGTCATTTGCTTATCGGGCTGTCAAAATTGAGCTTGTTTGGTACATGGTGCAACCGTAGCCACCTAATGTGCCTTAGATGTGATAAGGTTAATTCTTTAGTATTTTTTGCTGGCTACCATTGGTTTTATGGTCACTTTGGTGTTTACTTATCCAATGGAATATTGTCACTATTACATATCCCCCTGGGTGTTTATATTGCAGTGGCATTCCTTGCCCTCTATACATTATGCTTAATGTAACATCTGTTCTATACTGTTACCCAAGAACCATCTCATTAATAAAAGGTTATTAGTTATTTATATCATTGCAGGTTAATATGATTTTGTGCATGGTCAAAATTTATGTCACCACCATAATTGTTACTACTTGAAACCATACACCATCGATTCTGGGTTCTTCAAGCATAGGCCATTGTAACTCCATTCATTGTTGTATTGCTGTCAATCGACCTGGGGGCCCCCAAGGTTTTAACTGTTTTTAATTTTCCCCGCACTTGTACATTAATAAAGATTTTTTCTATTCTTATACTGGCTCTTATTGTTAATGTGTTGCTCCTCTAATGGGCCTCGTCTTCTCTCCCCTTAGCGTTGTCCTCATTGTGAAGTCACCGCCCTCTCGATGCGATAGCATCGGGCTTCCATCTAGGAGGACTATAATAGCCAAAATGTTGACTTTTCAGTTCATCGTATGAACCTTTCTCTGGTTAAGTATTGAAACATCGCCACATGGGCCACTTTGTCCTTTAATTTGCGCTATTTTGGAGTGCTGCTTCTATTTTTATAGATAGATATGTAGATAGAGAGATATGATTGCAGAGGATGGCTGACAAATATGAACCTGAGGGGCAAGTACAAAGCAAGTACAAAGCATTGGCCTATACTGAGACTTGGGTCTCATGTTGCACTCCATGTAAATAGTGAATGTCCAAGGTGTGGCTACAAACAACATATTTAATAAAACTGACAGCTTCAATTGACAGTAAGTAATTTTCACTTTTATTATTATTATTTATTATTATTATAGTGTCATTAGATTCCAATGCGCTTTACATGTGGAAACAAAGTCAAGTACAATAGGTATGAACAATCAAGTCATACAGGTACAGAAAGGGAGAGGACCCTGTCCGCGAGGGCTCACAGTCTATGAGGGACGGGTGACGTAACAGTAGGAGAGGGTATAGCTGATCATGAGATGGAGCGATAGACCAAGTCTCACTGTAGGCTGTAGGCTTGTTGGAAGAGGTGAGCCTTCAGGTTTCTTTTGAAGGTTTCCCGGGTAGGCGAGAGTCTGATGTGACGGGGCAGAGAGTTCCAGAGTATAGCGGATGCATGGGAGAAATCTTGTATGCGGCTGTGAGAAAAAGAGATAAGAGGGGAGTAGAGAAAGAGCTCTTGAGAGAATCACAGGTTGCATGAGGGTAGGTAGAGGGAGACCATGTCAGAGATATATGGACAGGACAGGTTGTGGATGGCTTTGTATGTCATGGTTAGGGTTTTGTTAGTTTCTTATTATATAATAGAAATGTGCTGTTATTTGAATCCCCACCACCACCCTTATCAATCACTTACTTCATCTTGGAAATGATCCTTCCTTGGTTAATTATTCCCCTCATAATATATAAATATAATATAAAATGCACTTGCAGTGATCACTCATAATATAATCATTATCTTCACCAAGATTAAAACATAATCACCTGCAGCAATCAGTCACCCCTTGTCCTAGATTACAATCACTTGTTACCTGTTTTATAATAATTAATCACCCCATACCGGGTCTCGGATTAAAACACCATCCCTCGCAAAGTGCACCTGTGTCACATATATATCACACATCCCAAGAAATCAAGCCCTGCTAGACCTTGCGAGATTTGTGGAGTCTCACGAGACAACAGCACTATATTCTATGGAGTGCGGACACCCGCTCCACTGCGCCGGCGCGGGTGCTCTTGTCACTCAAGCGCCGGCCAGAGGAGGCTCGGGACATTTAAAATATGCTGGGTGGGTTTTGCAGCCAGGAGGGGTGGCGAGGGGTTTAGCCACCTTGACCATATAGCAGCCTACGTGACTCAATATGAGGCCACCGCTTGACACAATAAAAGTTGTTTTCACAGGTGTGAGGGGTCAGTCTTGGCACATACAGGGGTTACCAGAACCCCATTTACATCATGTGTAAGCTGGTGGGCAAAGTTTAAAATTCCCAAAGGGGGTGACAGGTTCCCTTTAATACATAATCAGTTAATTACTGCGCCAGTATGACACAAGGAGATTTACAAAAACAAGTGGCACATTTACAGTAGTCTTAAACAACCTGAGTACTAATATACAATTAATAAATTTCATATGTCATCACAGCCAGCTATGGGCAGTCACATCTCTAAGGTCACTAGTGCTTCTCTCTACAATAAGAGTTATCCTGCTGCATCACTGTGTCTTACAGATTTTAATATGAAAGCAGATGGTTACTCTTGTCCGGCCATTCTATATAAAATCCAGCCCTGCAGTTCATTGCTCTTCTCAGACCCTCTATATGCAATACCATGCTGTAGTGTATCACTCATCTTAACCCCTCCATACAAGGCCCCCATCCTGCTATATATAAAGCCTATCAGTCCCTCACTATAAATCCACATCCTGCAGTAAATCAATGCTTTCATCCTCTTCTGTATATAATACAATCCTACAGCCCTGTCCTGCACTACATCACTCCTCTCTGCCCCCCTATACACAGCCCCATCCTGTAGTATACCATTTATCTCACACCCTTTATACACAGCTCCATCCTCATAGTCCTTCACTCCTCTCCGTTAGCAGCCCTAGGCATATCTTTAACATACAAGCACTGCATGCTGCTGCTTGAGTGCATGCTACAGATCCTGATGCTGCTGCAAATTTAAAGCTACATTGCTACTAAAGTCCACAGCAGATTGGTGGATCTAAATACGGCAATTGCAGGCCAAGTAACTCTTTAGGATATTGGCAATGTAGTTTACTTTAAATCTGAAGCTGCATCATAGTCTCTAAGATGCAATACTCCATTTAAAGGATTCCAATGTGGCTGCAGGTGATTTAAAGATACACATAAGAACAGCACCTGGGGTCACTTCTAAATAACTATTAGGAGACATACCTAGGGCCTTCTGCACCTCTGCCCCATTCAACCTGCTCTTGTATATATATACAGTATTTTTCAGATTATAAAATGCCCTTTTCTTCCTCCAAATTTTTGGGGAAAGTGGGGTGTGTGTTTTATAATCCGAATATAAGGATTATATACTGCAGGGGAGGTGGTGGCAGCTCTGGAACCTGTCTGGGGGCTGGGGCGGGCTGGTGCAGGCTGCAGTGGGAGGTCACGTGCCCCCACTCATATAATATGCACTGCCGCTGTCCATCACCGCGGTGCTGAAACTGAGGTAATGGACTGGGGGAGCGGTGCATATTATATGTGCCATGTACCTTCCCCCCCATAGATTGCACATGCCCCCTGTGCTGGCTATGGCCCCCCATGCTGCTGTCCATAGTAAAACAAAAAAGACTTTACTTACATTCTCTAGCGCTGTCCTCCCTGTGTCTCCCTGCTTGCCGCTGTGATCAGGCATGCAGAGATGATGTCACTCTGCTGTGCCAATCACATGACTGGCATTACCGAGAACCAGGAAGTGGAGGAGCGCACCGGAATGCAGGGAGACACCAGGAGGATAGCGCTGGAGAAGGTGAGTAAAGTCTTTTTTATTTTTCTATGGGCAGCAGCATCGGGGACCATAGCCAGAAATAGGGTATGTGTGCCAGCAATAAGGGACGTGTGCCAGCAATAGGGGATGTGTGCCAGCAATAGGGGATGTGTGCCAGCAATAGGGGATGTGTGCCATCAACAGGGGACGTGTGCCATCAATAGAGGACGTGTGCCAGCACTGGGGGACGTGTGCCAGCATTTGGGGATGAGTGCCATCAATGGACCTATGTGCCATCAATGGGGGACATGTGCCATCAATGGGGGATGTGTGCCATCAATGGTGGACATGTGCCATCAATGAGGAACTTATGCCATCAATAGGGGACGTGTGTCAGCACTGGGAGACATGTACCATCAATAGGTGACGTGTGCCAGCATTGGGAGACGAGTGACAGCAAAGGGGGACATGTTCCAGCACAGGGGGATGTGTGCCATGAAAAGGGGATGCGTGCCATCAATAGACAATTTGTGGCATCAATGGGGGACGTGTGGCATCACTGGAGTACGTGTGCCAGTACAAGGGGGCTATATCCAATATAAGGGGGCAATATCCAGAGTAAGGGGGCTAATTCTAGGATGGAGGGGCTATATCCCAGAATGAGGGACAATGTACCCGGATGAGGGGGCTATGAGGGACATATACCCTATATGATTTATTAGATGGACCCTGGCATTATATGACGGACGTCATTTAACACTGAAAATAATTATTTTCTCTTTTCCTTCACCAAATTTGGGGGTGCATCTTATAATCAGATACGCCTTTTAAATCGAAAAATATGATATATATATATATACAGTTAGGGCCAGAAATATTTGGACAGTGACACAATTTTCGCGAGTTGGGCTCTGCATGCCACCACATTGGATTTGAAATGAAACCTCTACAACAGAATTCAAGTGCAGATTGTAACGTTTAATTTGAAGGGTTGAACAAAAATATCTGATAGAAAATGTAGGAATTGTACACATTTCTTTACAAACACTCCACATTTTAGGAGGTCAAAAGTAATTGGACAAATAAACATAACCCACCAAAATATTTTTATTTTCAATATTTTGTTGCATATCCTTTGGAGGCAATCACTGCCTTAAGTGTGGAACCCATGGACATCACCAAATGCTGGGTTTCCTCCTTCTTAATGCTTTGCCAGGCCTTTACAGCCGCAGCCTTCAGGTCTTGCTTGCTTGTGGGTCTTTCCGTCTTAAGTCTGGATTTGAGCAAGTGAAATGCATGCTCAATTGGGTTAAGATCTGGTGATTGACTTGGCCATTGCAGAATGTTCCACTTTTTTGCACTCATGAACTCCTGGGTAGCTTTGGCTGTATGCTTGGGGTCATTGTCCATCTGTACTATGAAGCGCCGTCCAATCAACTTTGCAGCATTTGGCTGAATCTGGGCTGAAAGTATATCCCGGTACACTTCAGAATTCATCCGGCTACTCTTGTCTGCTGTTGTCATCAATAAACACAAGTGACCCAGTGTCATTGAAAGCCATGCATGCCCATGCCATCACGTTGGATCATGTGCCGTTCCCTTTCTTCGCAAACTTTTTTCTTCCCATCATTCTGGTACAGGTTGATCTTTGTCTCATCTGTCCATAGAATACTTTTGCAGAACTGAGCTGGCTTCTTGAGGTGTTTTTCAGCAAATTTAACTCTGGCCTGTCTATTTTTGGAATTGATGAATGGTTTGCATCTAGATGTGAACCCTTTGTATTTACTGTCATGGAGTCTTCTCTTTACTGTTGACTTAGAGACAGATACACCTACTTCACTGAGAGTGTTCTGGACTTCAGTTGATGTTGTGAACAGGTTCTTCTTCACCAAATAAAGTATGCGGCGATCATCCACCACTGTTGTCATCCATGGACGCCCAGGCCTTTTACAGTTCCCAAGCTCACCAGTCAATTCCTTTTTTCTCAGAATGTACCCAACTGTTGATTTTGCTACTCCAAGCATGTCTGCTATCTCTCTGATGGATTTTTTCTTTTTTTTCAGCCTCAGGATGTTCTGCTTCACCTCAATTGAGAGTTCCTTTGACCGCATGTTGTCTGGTCACAGCAACAGCTTCCAAATGCAAAACCACACACCTGGAATCCACCCTGACCTTTTAACTACTTCATTGATTACAGGTTAACGAGGGAGACGCCTTCAGAGTTAATTGCAGCCCTTAGAGTCCATTGTCCAATTACTTTTGGTCCCTTGAAAAAGAGGAGGCTATGCATTACAGAGCTATAATTCCTAAACCCTTTCTCCGATTTGGATGTGGAAACTCTCATATTGCAGCTGGAAGTGTGCACTTTCAGCCCATATTATATATATATAATTGTATTTCTGAACATGTTTTTGTAAACAGCTAAAATAACAAAACTTGTGTCACTGTCCAAATATTTCTGGCCCTAACTGTATATATATATATATAAATATATATATATATATAGCCTAATCCCAGGTAATCAGTGCCCTGTTTGGTACTGACAAACAGCCAGAAATCCTAAACAACTGCTTATACAGTGTTGGCCAAAAGTATAGACACCCCTGCAATTCTGTCAGATAATACTTAGCTTCTTCCTGAAAATGATTGCAATCACAAATCCTTTGGTATTATTATCTTCATTTAATTTGTCTTCAATGAATAAACACAAAAATAATTGTCCTAAAGCCAAATTGGATATAATTCCACACCAAACATAAAGAAGGGGGTGGACAAAAGTATTGGCACTGTTAGAAAAATCATGTGATGCTTCTCTAATTTGTGTAATTAACAGCACCTGTAACTTACCTGTGGCACCTAACAGGTGTTGGCAATAACTAAATCACACTTGCAGCCAGTTGACATGGATTAAAGTTGACTCAACCTCTGTCCTGTGTCCTTGTGTGTACCACATTGAGCATGGAGAAAAGAAAGAAGACCAAAGAACTGTCTGAGGACTTGAGAAACCAAATTGTGAGGAAGCATGAGCAATCTCAAAGCCAAAAGTCCATCTCCAAAGACCTGAATGTTTCTGTGTCTACCGTGTGCAGTGTCATCAAGAAGTTTAAAGCCCATGGCACTGTGGCTAACCTCCCTAGATTTGGACGGAAAAGAAAAATTGATGAGAGATTTCAACGCAAGATTCTGCGGATTGTGGATAAAGAACCTCGACTAACATCCAAACAAGTTCAAGCTGCCCTGCAGTCCGAGGGTACAACAGTGTCAACCCGTACTATCCGTCGGCGTCTGAATGAAAAGGGACTGTATGGTAGGATACCCAGGAAGACCCCACTTCTTACCCCGAGACATAGAAAAGCCAGGCTGGAGTTTGCCAAAACTTACCTGAGAAAGCCTTAAACGTTTTGGAAGAATGTTCTCTGGTCAGATGAGACAAAACTAGAGCTTTTTAGGCAAAGGCATCAACATAGAGTTTAGAAGAGAAAAAAGAGGCATTCAAAGAAAAGAACACAGTCCCTACAGTCAAACATGGCGGAGGTTCCCTGATGTTTTGGGGTTGCGTTGCTGCCTCTGGCACTGGACTGCTTGACCGTGTGCATGGCAATATGAAGTCTGAAGACTACCAACAAATTTTGCAGCTAATATAGGGCCCAGTGTGAGATAGCTAGGTCTCCCTCAGAGGTCATGGGTCTTTCAGCAGGACAATGACCCAAAATACACTTCAAAAAGCACTAGAAAATGGTTTGAGAGAAAACACTCTAGACTTCTAAGGTGGCCAGCAGTGTGTCCAGACCTGAATCCCATAGAACACCTGTGGAGAGATCTAAAAATGGCAGTTTGGAGAAGGCACCCTTCAAATATCAGGGACCTGGAGCAGTTTGCCAAAGAAGAATGGTGTAAAATTCCAGCAAAGCATTGTAAGAAACTGTGTAGACACAGGAACATTCAGGTCTTTGGAGATGGACTTGTACCCTTGAGATTGCTCATGCTTCCTCACAATTTGGTTTCTCAAGTCCTCAGACAGTTCTTTGGTCTTCTTTCTTTTCTCCATGCTCAATGTGGTACACACAAGGACACAGGATAGAGGTTGAGTCAACTTGGATCCATGTCAACTGGCTGCAAGTGTGATTTAGTTATTGCCAACACCTGTTTAGTGCCACACGTAAGTTACAAGTGCGGTTAATTACACAAATTAGAGAAGCATCACATGACTTTTCTAACAGTGTCAATACTTTTGTTCACCCCCTTTTTATGTTTGATGTGGAATTATATCCAATTTGGCTTTAGGACAATTCTTTTTGTGTTTTTTCATTGAAGACAAATTAAATGAAGACAATAATACCAAACAATTTGTGATCGCAATCATTTTCAGGAAGAAACTGAGTATTATATGACAGAATTGCAGGGGTGTGGGGGATCGTAGTTATTTTGGCTAAAGGTTGTGCAACCAAGTATTAGGCTGAGGGTGCCAATACTTTTGTCTGGCCCCTTTTTGAAGTTTTATGTGAAATGGTCAATATTTTGCTTTTTGCTTCATTCTCTTTTGTGTTTTTTCATTGAAGACAAATTAAATGAAGATACTAATACCAAAGAATTTGTGATTGCAATCATTTTCAGGAAGAAACTGTGTATTATCTGACAGAATTGCAGGGGTGTCAATACTTTTGGCCACAACTGTAGAACAATGTGTCCATGATTTCACTGCAACCAGCAAATTGTTAGTGAAATTGCCTAGCAATATTGCCGCGTGTGAAGGTACCCTTAGTCGATCCAAGCAACCTCACACAGAGATGCTCAAACAGCTGTGTATCACAGAGAATGCATCTCAAACCTTGGCTGCATGCCTCTCTGCCTCACACTTCTCTCCCAAGCAAACAACCATCCTGCATTTTAATGTGCCACCTCAGAGTGTGGTTGCCACGGTGACATTGCCTCCCTCAGAGGGGTGATGTAATTCCTGGAAGCAGGAGGTGGTCCCCATGCCAGGTAATACACAGCATGCAACAAAATTACTACTGCAGGCTAGAAGGCAGAGCTCTATAACCCAACTTCAGGAGAGCTGCTCTCTGGTCGGAGAAGGATGCAGATATGTCTGTCAGGCAGTTAGTTTGCGGAGAGGGAAGAGAGAGGAGTAGAGAAAAGGGCTCTAGGGGAATTGAAGCTGCATCAGGGCTCATCCTGGAGCAGATTGATAACAAAAAGGACACCAGAGTTCTTGGCTGTGTGGGTGCTGTACGCCCCGATAGCCGAATCTGGAGGGCAGAGGGCTGCAAGCCCCCTGGCTACACTGAACACCCGGAGGCACCACAGCAGACCAAGAGCCTGGGGCTGCCATTGGAAAGGCAGTGTCCATGATAGGCCCATGCTATCTGCCACACAGATTAGAACCAACATGCAGGAGAGGGCCGTAACATAGCTAAAGGCAGCAGATACCCAAAAAGGGAGCTCAGTAGGAAGGCCTCCAACCCAACTGGTGAGGTGGACCCCCGAATGCTTCCAGGCAAGATGGACTCCTTCTATCATCTGTTACTAGTACCTCTAATTGTATTATCATCTGCCAAGAAGTAAAAGGTAAAGACAACAGCACTTTTCTGTGTCTTTTGCCTATTCTCTGCACCCCCACCTGAACAGACTGTCCTACCTGCCCTGGGGCCCTGCTCCACCCATGGGAGCTGTACCAACTTTGCTGCGTCACCAACTTCCCCAGTGGTCCTGAGCCACAGCGTCGACCATATCTTGCCGAATACCACAGGTGGCATCATGACTGAATCCCATATAAATTATCCCCTATTTTCATGACACGACCAGGGTTACAGAGCTGGGTCACAGGACCGTTACGTCCCTAAAGAACCATCCGGCCCAGTTCCGAGTATCCCATCTCAGACTCACCCACAATGGAGAGGTGTGTTCAATCAGATACACACCTGCATGCACTAACCCTTCTCAGTATGCAAACATCAACTCAAATGTATTTACTCTCTGTGTGGGACTACAAGTCCAAAATGTACAAGTTCACATTCCAGAAAACAATCGCCTCTGTGATGCATAAAAGACATATTATAATTCAGCTGGCCATCGCACTGTAGCATATATATGCAGGTGCATCTCATTAGAATATTATCAAAAAGTTTATTCCTTTCAGTAATTCAATACAAAAAGTGAAATGTGATTGTTATATATTCATTACAAACAGAGTGACATATTTCAAGTGTTCATTTCCGTAAATGTTGATGATTATGGATTACAGCCGATGAAAACCCAAAGGTCATTATCTCAGAAAATTAAAGTAGGAAGGATAATGAGTTACAAACCATGCTGCCATATTGCACGAGGGATCAAAGGGTGAATATAATATTGATTTATTAGTCAACACGTTTCAGTACTCCCTGAAATGCCCTGAAACATGGCAATATGATATTTATTTGTCCAGATGAAGGGGCAAGGGAGCCCTGAAACGCTTTGACTAATAAATCAATATTGTTTTTACCCTTTGATGTCTTGTTCAATATGGCAGTGTGGTTTTTTAACCCTTCATTCTCCCTACTTTGTATGCACCATGCTGGGGTCTGCATCAGCATGATATGTTCACAACCACACAAGGTGAAGCCTCTTATACATAATTAAATGGACACTGTCAGGTCATTTTTCAGTATGATACTATTATCACCCTTGAATAGGGCCTGGGCAGACCTTTTAAAAACATGTAAAATCATTATTGAACCGTTTGTATTTTCCATGTTATCACCATTGTCAGACCCTGCAGAGAGCTGCTGCATTAGTCATGTCCCATTACAAGCAGAGATGATTAATCCTGTGCTGTATAAACTGTCATGTAATTATGCACGCCTTCTCAGCAGCTCTCTCCTCCCTCCTCCCTCTGCTAACAATGCAGTGTGAGGTTTCGCTTACAGGTCTGTTCAGTTGATATCACCGTGGAGGGAGATAGGTACTGCAGGTCTGCCTGATCTAGACTCCATTTGTTTCTGTAAAGCAGATACCCTGCTGTGCTGTGACAGTTTCTGTGTTGTAGTTCACCTCTTGTGATGCTGAACACAGAGAGCAGAGAGAATAAAGTCCCTCTCCCTTCCACTGATCTCCTTTGCTGTGATGTGGTGTGAATATGTGACATGTATATTCATCATGTGGGGAGTGGCCAGCAGAGAACTAAGTGGATTATTCACTGTGAGTGACAGATGGAATTAATATCTTTATTTGAAGTTTACAGAAGGTAGGAGGGAAACATACATAAAAGAAATACATCAATAGAAAGAGTTTAGAGGGAGAAATTAGAAAATGATAGCAATTACATGTGGATTTTTGAGCTGACAGTTTTCCTTTAAGCAATATTTTATATCTCAAACCTTATATCCTCCTTACGTTAATTTTCTGAGACAATGAATTTTGGTTTTTCATTGGCTGTAAGCCATAATCATCAATATTAGCAGAAATAACCACTTGAAATAGATCAATCTGTTTGTAATGACTCCATCTATTATATAATTGCGAATGGCTTTTTTGCCCCCGGTGTGGTCATGTGGATACGCGCGAAGCATTGGTCATGTGGATACGCCCGAAGCATTGGCCGCGCAGCGGCCATTGCGAGCAGTTCTAAGGCGACTCGCTATGCCCGCGCAGCGGGCATGGCGAGTCGACTTAGCAGCGCGAAGCATTGGCCGCGAAGCGGCCATTGCGAGTCAGAGACTCACCCTTCTAGAATCCCGATGCATGTGCATCGGGCTCCCAGCTAGTTTAATATAAGCATTTAAAATTTTGCATTGAATTACTGAGATAAACGTCTTGATGATATTCTTATTCATTGAGATGCACCTGTATATATATGAATAAATATATATATATACAGTATATACACTGTATATATTATATATCTGGTGTATATTCCATATTTGCATGTAAAAGTAAAAAAAAAAATATTAAGAGAGGTTCTTCTTAAGCTCTGCAGAATGTCCTCGAAAGCAGATATTTCAAGAGATATTTATATATATATAGAAAAAGCAAAAACTGTATTTCTGTAATGAAATTTCAAGCAATATTTGTTGAGAAAACAGTTACCATAAATTTTTGCAGAGTGTCTTACAATGCATTCCCTTTGCTAATTAAAAAAGAATACAGTTAAGATTTGAAAAGATTGTTTTCAGGTTTCACCTCTGGATTCATCATCTGTCGAGTGTAATATTTAAATGCCTATGGCAAGAAATATTAAAATTGTGAAGTGTAAAAATGCTATGAATATAAATCAGAATCTTGTGATGAGATAAATGTGGTGGAAAGTGAATGCATGAGATATTTAGGGGTAGAAAGCATCCCCAAACTTCTAAGCTCTGTCTCATATATCTGTCTGATTGGATCGTAGTGAGATGCCAAAGTAGCAGAACTCTTACCTGCTTGTAGTGTATTACATTTTTTCAAAAATGTCATGATAACCAATTTTAAACATCAGCTGGAAATTGCATTTAGTTTTATCAGACATTTTGTCATTTTTCTAGAAGCACAGACGTTATTTAGATTTGATGCATATCTCTTTTCTGTTTGACTGATTCTAAGTGAACTTATTTCTGGGAAGTGACAGATAACAATAAACACATGTAGGAATCTGCATCAGAAATTTTTGCAACTCTAAAAATGTGTTGCTTTATAGAATTCAGAGATAAAGCAAATCATCAATCTAGTAGACAATGTTTTCATACATCTTTGATGAAACATACATAGAAGAAAAAAGTTTAAGAAATAATCCTTAACTCGCAAAAAAAAATCCCATTAATTATTGCAAGGCAAAGCTATGGTTTATGCATAAGCCAGCCCATTAATTACAAGACAAAACACCATCAAGAATCAATAGTCACTTATTCGAAGTCATTGTTTTAGGTTGTTGCATGTCTTTTAATTTTATTTTGTGACTGGTGTACCAAAACTGATGAACAATTTATGTAAAAGTAAAAAATGTTTGTACCGTCTGTCAAAAACTATTTCTTCCCTCTCCTAATCTTCCGAAACCTAATATTGCCATTTCTGTATGTGGTTCTATCGTTACTCCTCAGTAGTACGCCCGCTGTCTTGGGGTTATATTTGACTCGGATCTCTACTTCCCTCCTCAAATCCAGTCTCTCGCTCGCTCATGTCACCTACACCTCATAAACATCTCTAGAATTCAATCTTTTCTTACTGTTGACTGTACAAAAACTCTAACTGTTGCCCTTATTCATTCTCGCCTGGATTACTGCAATTCTCTACTAATCGGTCTCCCTCTTACTAAACTCTCTCCTCTTCAATTCATCCTCAAGGCAGCAGCCAGGATCATATTCCTCTCCAACCGCTTCATCGATGCCTCTATCCTTGGGCAGTCATTGCACTGGTTGCCAATTCGCTATAGAGTGCAATATAAAATTATCACTCTCACCCACAAAGCCCTCCACAGTTCTGCTCCGCCCTAAATCTCCTCTCTCATCTCTGTCTATCGCGATTTCGGCCTCAGACGGAAGTGGCCACAAGGCAATTATATAGTACATATTAGAGCTGTGTTTTTTTTTACACTTTGATATACAGTATTGGAACACCGGAGCCACCCTTATTGTTTCTTTTTGTTATTTGCAGCTAACAAGCCTAAGGGTGTTACCGTGTATTTGTTACCCTTGATTTGGTTTTCAGTTGAATAATATATACCTATATATGTATATAATTGTATATATCTGTAGGCGCAGCGCTAAATCTAACATGCACAGGTAATATTCATAACACTACAGGCTTGGTACACTGCTCTGTACAGCACAAGCAAACAGATGAGTGCACATTCAAGCCCCCTAATAGCAGTAGTAAAACAGAAAAAAGGAAAAAAGTTTTTAAAATCTGAAAAAAATAAAAAAAAACACAAATGTTTAATTTACTTCCCTTTTGCCTCATTGAAAATAAAAAATAAAACATACACCTATTGGGTATCACTGTATTTAGAATTGTCTGATCAATCAAAATATTAAATAAGTTAATCCAATCAGTAAACTTTTATGAGAAAAATAAATTAAAACACCAGAATTGTAGTTTTTCAGATGTGGCAACAAGTTAAATAAAATGTAATAACAGACGATCAAAGCAAGACATATATACCAAAATAATACCAATAAAAATATCAGCTTGGGATGCAAAACACAAGCCCTTACACAGCCCCAGACCCAGAAAATGTCATATGTTATGGCTCACTTAAAACTGTGACAAAACCAAGATTTTTTTTCACATTTTCTGAATTTGTTTTTTTCACTGCCTAAATAAAACAATAACTGTACAAGCTTGGCATCTATGTAATCATTCTGACCTTGAAAATCATAATACCAGGTCTGTTTTATGGTAAAATGAACACTAAGTGAAAATCCTCATTAACTTTTGCAGATTTTCACTTTTTTTTCTATTTTGCCACACCTGAAACTTTTTCTCACTTACCCAGTGGCGCACCTACCGTGGTCGCAGCGGTTGCGGTTGAGACCAGGCCCGCCCACTTGGGGGGGCTCGCGCCTCCCCGCGGGGGGGCCTGTGCCTCCAGTCGCCCACCGCGACCGCGGGTGTCCGAGGCGAGGAGGGAGGATGGGGAGGAAGTGAGGCGGCACTTCCTGTAGCTGTTCCCGCCCCTCCTCTCTCCTCTTTACCTGCTATCGGCGGCTTTGCAAGCAAGAACAGTAAGTGCGACGGCCCTTCCCCTGCTCCTCAACTGTGCTGTCAGGCTGAAAGTTCCTGACAGCAACCCCCCCACTCCCCACCGGTCCTCACCTAAGGGGGCCCCAGTGTAAAAGCTGCACCAACGCCCGCAGTGGACTTGTTACACCACTGCACTTACCATTACATTATATGATAAAATGAATTTTAAAAGTAGAACTCATCCTGCCAAAAAACAAGCCTTCAAACAGCTATATACATGAAAAAATAAAAATGTTAAGGGTCTTGGATAAGCGGACGAAAAAATTAAAGCACAGAAAAAAAATTGCTTGATCCTTAAACGGTTAAAGGTCAATGATACATGCACCAATATGTGGAGGAGAGGAAGGAGTAGGGAGATCAGCTATGGGTGGATGCATATGGGCATATTCATTATTATTGACTTATCATGATTATGGTAATTTACATGCTGAACCTGCTTTAAACCATGATGCAGGAAGCATTATATTTAAAATGAGAAGTGCTTTTTTAATTTCAATTTTACAGTTTACTGCATTATATTATTTTGATGCATCATGGCATGTAAAGTGTCAAGAAGGTTTGAAAGCTTCTTTATTTAATTAAGTTAAAAAATCATATATTTTTCCTTGAAACATTGGTGCTCTTCTGGACCCACAACAATATTTCATGCCCATCTAAAGGCATCAAGATCTATATGAGCCATTTTCTACTTCTATGGACTATGACATAATTAATCACTGCAGATTTACTGTAGAGTTCATTTAACATCCTCATGGACACTGATGCCCTCTGAGACAGGTGAAGGACACAAAGACTAATGTTAATGAGTAGCACCATTTTAGGAGGTGAGTATATATTTTTGGGGGTTTGGTAGTTTGGCTGGAGAGGTGATTTTAACCTAAGGTCCATGGACCACTTTCAAAAACTGTCCCTCGCTGGCTTTTTCACCTTTCTTTGGTGTCACTCTATTCACGTTGTGCCATCTCTTAACAACAACTTTTGACTGTCTGAAAGTCAGAAGTTACATCACAAAACCTCAATAAAAGTCTTTGAGAGATGGATCGAGGTTCTTATATACGTACTAGTATTGAAGAATGATCTCCATCTTGCTCCATAAAATACTAGAGCAGCCGTCAAATCACAAACTGCAGAAGTCCAACTGGAGCAGTGCTAATACTGTGTTTCCCGGAAAATAAGACATCCCCTGAAAGTAAGACTTAGTGAGGGGTTTTGTCAGGCTGCTAAACATAATTTTTTTTATTTGGAAAGGCATGCCTACCGAACAGAGGAGCATGCATGATGTGGCGTACCGCTATTGCCGGAGCCTGCCACCACTGTTTTTTGCATTGCTCCACATCCTCTTGTATATACTGTACGGTATTCTCGGTGCTGCTCTGCATACATGTATGGTAGTAAGCCACTGACCAATCAGATTTTACATGCTGACCTCTGATTGCTCTGATTGACCAGTGCTGCTAGCAGCTGATTACCCAGCAGCTGCTGGCATCTGATTGGATGGCAGCTTATTGTACATCTATGCTGAGTGGTGCCTGGATACCATACATACAGAAGGATGCAGAGGATCGGTGAGAAAATATGTGTCTGTGGTGTGTATTGTGTGCGTGTTTTGTTGTTGCAGGTACAGTACCATAATGGAGGATGATGGTGCCACACAGAAACACTTCATGTTCCGTCAAGCCAATGAGCTTCCTCAAGATCTTTGCAACTTTATTATAAAACATACTGATGGCAATGATTACAGAAGAACTACTGGAAGTTCTAGCAAGCACTGTTGCGGACTTAATCCAGAAGAGGAAAGAACAATATTTCACCATATACCATGTATAACTTAGTGCTCTTATAAAGATTTAAGACAGTGGAGTAACACATATTATACTAAGTGTTGCAAAGAGCCAATAACCACCTGGGAAGAGCTACACAGGTATAAGCAGGTTCAATTATGTTAAAGAAAACAATAAAAATGCACTTAACCTCCATGGTCTGCATGCATGCTTACCACGCAAGACTCTATTGCTGAATCAAAAGCTGGTTTATGCACTTTTAAAGTTTGCTCATCAACATTTAGACAAGCCTGTGAAACACTAGGAGAATAAAGTATAGTCAGAAGAAACCAAAATTATACCCTTTCAATCCAATAACACCATGTTGAGAGACCAAAAGTCACTGCAGATCATTTCAAAAACACCATATCAACAATGAAGTTTAGAAGTGGGAACATCATGGTTTTGGGGCATTTTCTCTGCATATGGCACTAGCAAACTTCATATAATTTAAGGAAGGATGAATAGACAAGTGTACTGATACTTTCTTGACAAAAATCTGCTACTATCTACCACAATGGTAGAGATAAAACATTTCAGGTAAACAATTATTGCAAGCACACAACAAAGGAAACTCACAATTGGTTTCAGGGAGAGAAAATAAAGGTGCTAGAATGGCCAAGCCAATCACGTGACCTGAATCCAAAAGAAAATTTATGGAAGGAACTAAAGCTCAAAATCCCACCTGAGTAATCCATGTGATTAGTTTCTCCGTACAGGAGGCGTATTGAAAATGTCATCACCAACAAAGACTTTTGTACAAGGTAGCCATTAAATTTCAATGTGTTTTCAATACTATTTCCCTGTGTCAGTTTTCATTACTATACATCAACTAGATGGAGGCCCAATGCTATTGCATCGGGAGGGCAGTTATGATGGGTGTGAGCTTTGTGGTGCTGGTAACAACGGCCGTCTATTCGCCCTGTGCTGTCCCTCTTCCTATTCTGCTGTCTTTCTTTCCCCCCTCGTGTGCTATCCCTCTCTCCCTGTGCTGTCTTAGTTTCTCATGTGCGCTTTCCTTTGAGTGGTCTTTCCCCATACACTTCTTTTTCCCCTCATCTGCTCTCTCCTTTGTGCTGTCTCCCCGTGTGCTCTCCTTCCTGTATGTAGTCTATCTCCCCCATGCTGTCTTCGACTCGTGTGCTGTCTCTCTCCCCCTGTGTGCTGTCTCACTCCCCCTGCATTGCCTTCTTTTCTCATGTGCAGTTTCCTATGAACTGTCAACCCCCTGTGCGTCCACTCTCCCTCCATGCACCCTCTCTCCCTCCATGTGCTCTCTCACTCTCCATGCACTCCCTTCGTCTGTGCCCTCTCTCTCCCACTGTGCACTCTTTCGCTATGTGTTTTCTCTGCTCCCCTTTACGCTCTGTCTCACACTGTGCACTCTCTCCCACCATGCACCCCCTGTCCCTCCATGTGCTCTCTGCCCCTCCTGTACTCTCTTTCTGCCCTACTGAGCACTTTCTGCCCCACCTTTCTCTCTGCCGCCCGCACACCTGCTCCCTCCGTGCGTGCTGTTTCCCTCCATGAGCATTCTTTCCCTCCATGCGCACTCTCTCTGTATGCTCTGGCCACAAGTGCTGTTTCTGCCTCACCCCTCTCTTCCCCCTCTGTGCTCTTTCTTCCCCCTCTCTCTTTTTGCCCCACTGTATGCTCTCTGGCCTCTCTCTGTGCTATCTTTCTGCCCACTCTCTGTGCTCTCTTTTTGCACCACTCTGTGCTCTCTGCCCCCCTTGCTGTGTTTTGCCCCCTTGTGCACTTTCTACCATTCCCGTACTCTCTTTCTGCCCCCTGTCTCTGCCCCACATGCTCTCTTTTCTCTCCCAAGTGCTCTTTCTTCCCCATCTCTGCCCCAATGCTCTTTTCTAACCCCAGTGCTCTTTCTGCCCCGTCTCTGTCCCCCATGCTCTTTTCTGCCCTCAGTGCTCTTTCTACCCTGTCTGTGCCCCCCTTGCTCTTTTCTGCCCAGTGCTTTTTCTGCCCCCTGTCTCTGCCCCCTTGCTCTCTTTTCTGCCCCACTGCTCTTTCTGCCCCCTTGCTCTCTTTTCTGCCTCACTGCTCTTTCTGCCCCCTGTCTCTGCCCCTTGCTCTCTTTCTGCCCCACTGCTCTTTTTGCCCCCTTGCTCTTTTCTGCCACACTGCTTTTTCTGACCCCTGTCTCTGCCACCTTGCTCTCTTTCTGTCCCTCTGCTCTTTCTGCTCCCTGTTTCTGCCCCCCTTGCTCTCTTTCTGCCCCCCCCCCCCATTTCACTCACTGCAGTGAATTTCTTACTATAACCGGAGCAGTGGGGATGTGACAGTCATGTGACTGATCACATGACTGTGACATCACCGCAGGTCTTGTAGGGGCGTCGGCAGGGGTGTATGCGGGTTGCAGCAGACAGCGGGAAGGTGGGCGGCTTGTGAATCATTGGGTGTCTGTGACTCCACCAACCGGCGCCATATTAACGTACCCATTACTTGGGAGTGCTAGTATGGTGCTACGGTCGGCGTGGTAGATTGTGGGATAGGTAGACATCTAAACGGACGCGGAAACCACAAGGCAATTATGTAAGTAGGTAATTTTATGGACATCTATGGTTTGACTTTTTTGCCCGTGTGGGTTAGATGGTTGTTGCCGGCATCTGGTGAGAAATTCATGTCAAAAGCACCTTTAGAAATATATTTACTTAGAAAATTGTTAAGGTATTTAATCTTCATTTCTCCCACTGTAAATTATGTGTGTCAACAATAGAAATAAGAAAATCTGCCAAAATTTGGTTTGGTTGGCAAATTTTTTTTTATGATAATTTGACTTCCTTATTGTGGCTGATATTTCTATTTTAGAATTATTTCTGACATTTTGTATATAGAAAACATGTGATCAAAATTCACCAGTTGGCAAAATGCTAGTGAATTGATCTTTTTTTAAAGATTTACTTATCCCTAGACTACAAATTATTGAATGTTCATGTATCTGTAGGACTGACCCAGTTTTCTATAATTACCACATTATAAAGAACTTGTTATCGTCTGTTACAATTTTCTGTCCCAATTCCCAGTTGGTAAATCCAGTTCAATGTAATTTCACAAATTTAGAATTATATGCGTTTTACACTCCTTTTCCCTTCTGAATTGTATTTTAAATTATTGCTGTTTTAAAGGACAAAAGGCATTTTAGTACCTTTTAGTTGAGATTTTTTTTATATGTTGTAATAGGTTTATGGCACCTGCGTGAACCCCTGCATCCTTTCAGATCATGCCAATATTATTCTTTAGGATAATGGCTGAATTAAAAAAAAACATGCAATCAATGTTGGAATTTTAATGTAAAGAAATTAATGACTGTTAAAATCAGTTCCATGCAGTGAAGAAAGTATTAAAGTAAACCTGTCACCTAGATTAAGCCCCCAGGCTATCACTGCCTGTCCCTGCACCTTTTTATTACTAACCTAACTATCCCTCTCTCTGCTAAATCTTCTCTGTGACTATGTAAGAAAATGTATTTGTAACTTCCATGGGCGTATGTTAATGATCCGGGGGGCTACCATTGCTAGTCCCCCTGGGTGTCCTCTCTGTGTCTCTGCTGCGGCCTCCAGCTGTCTCTTGCACGCCCCTATGGGCGTGCTATTGAAATCAAAATGCGCGCTCCTCCAGACACTCTTGGTCGGCTCTGCTATGCAGCCTTCCTGTTATGATGCAGAATGCATCATTTCCAGAGCCGCAGGGCCCCATAAGCAACACACTGTTTAGCTTAACAGCTCAAGTCCTGTAGCTTCGCGTGGACCCGCTGTTAAGGTAAATAGCAGGTAGCTATGGGGCCCCGCGGCTCCGGAAATTATGCTTTCTGCATAAGGCTGCATAGCAGAGCCGACCAAGCCTGGCTGGGGGAGCACACATTTTGATATCAAGAGACAGCAGGAGGTGGCAACAGAGACACAGAGAGGACGCCCAGGAGGGCTAGCAACGGTAGCCCCCCCGGATCATTAAAATATGCCCATGTAAGTTACAAATACATTTTCTTACATAGTCACAGGGCAGATTTAGCAGAGAGAGCGGTATTTAGATTAGTAATAGGAAGGTGCAGGGACAGGTATTGATAGCCTGGGGGGCTTAATCTAGGTGACAAGTTCCCTTTAATTTGTCTTTTTAGCATAATAGATCTAACAAAAGAGAGAGAATTAATATTTTAATTTTCCACTAAAAGATTAGAATTTTTCTGTCCAGCTAGAATGACTTCCATACATAACAAGCTTTTTAAAAGGATCTAAAGAACTTAATTTGTAGTCAGTCCATACTTATCATTTATGGTACCTTTACACGCCGCCACAACAGGATGGATACAACCCGCTACAGGCTACAAATGTAGCTTGTCGAGCCAATATCGCCCGTAGTAGCGGCGTCTGAAGACGGGACGACACAGCCGGCTACAGATACCTCTGTATCCGTGCACTGCCCATAAACATATGGCAACATCGCCGATTGTAGCGAGCTGTATCGGCGTGTAAAGAAGCTACAGAAGGGAACTCTGGACACCCGGCGATGTTGCTGCAATGTGGCTAAGGCGTCACCCATGCTGCGTGATACCGCGCCCCTTCAGCGATCATTGGTGGAAGATGCTGCGTTACGATTGGCCCTTGCCTCACAGCCCTCCATCTTGGATGAGCTGTCCCTTCAGCACTACACATACGCGCCGTATGCACGATCAGATAGTAGTACAATTACGCGGACACACACTTGAACGTAAAATCATAAATGGCCCATGATCTACATACAGTGTGCACATCATATCAACATGAAAAACGAATAATGCGGGACACAGCGCACAAGTGTGTGTTACGTACCGCTCTGGCTTATTGCACAGCAGCTGCCGTAGAAGTGTTCCGGGTCTGGCAGTGCGCGCAGCGCGCACACAGATGCACACAATCCCATACCACAGCGGAGGAGATTACCCAGTAGACAGATCAGAGCCGTGTTGTACGGACTGCACTGTGGGTCTGCTGCAGTAGGGGCCGCATAAGTGTGTCGGCCGAGTCTGCGTGTTGGCCTACTTATAAAGGTGCGTCACCCCCACAGCGGTCGTAATGACGTCATGACGTTGGTTTCATTTTCACTCTGCCTGCAAGGTGCCAGCCCCGCCTCTGCACACACCATAGCAGTCATGGCAGCCGTGCACCGCGCCGCAACATGGGGATGGCGGAGCTGATCATCCTCATTGATCATTGTGACCGTCGGGACTATTGGGGCCACCATCACCACCGCCACCCCAGGCTGCGCAATCGGTGCACCGTGCGGCGGATCCAGCGGGCCCTGCTCTGCAAACTGGGGGTACAGAGGACAGTCAAAGCGATCCAAAAAAAGATCGCTGACTTGAAGCACAAATGCCCAGGTCGCATACTGGACATCCGTGCCAGGATTGGCAGGCTGCGTGGTGAGTAATTGTTGCCCCAAAACACACACCGCCACATGTGCATGTCCCACAATACACAAAAAATGATGGAAACATATGACAAGGGACAGTGTGGCCTACACAATCAAACACATCTTCACAGTGTTGTGCTCATCCAGTCAGCCCTAAAAATGGCTCACACGCACAGTACATGCATACAACATGAGTGTATGCATCCAGCATCACCTGGTTGATGCTAAGTAAGGCTGGGGTCACACATACTGATATCTGCCCACATATTGTTTGCACATCTCTGTTTGCAGTCAAATCATGGTCACATGTTGACATTTGGAGACAGCCTCAAAATGGAACAATGTGTCCATGCTTTCACTGCAACCAGAGATCTGTCAACAACATCTGGCCACATATCTGTGTGTGTGTGACCCCAGCCATAGCCGTCAAATAAATACCCACACAAGCTCTTTGTAGGACAACAATGTGTAGGCATGATCTTATTACGTCTTTTATGTTCAAATTTCAAACTAGATGCTGAATCCTCATCAGAAGAAGGGCCCCATGCCCCACCCACAGGTGGCCCATCAAGAACCCCACCACATCAGCCTCAAGTGGCACCCTTGTCCCCAGGGGCAACACCTTCCCCCGGGCCTCAGGAGCCAGACGTCCCGTCAACCACCGGGACAGAGGACGTGGAGGACCAGTCCGCACCTGGCAGCCCGCTGGAGTGTGACCAGCTGTCCCCATCTGCCTGGCTGCTGGAGGAACACATCAACTCCCCACAGGAGGGCGAGGAGCAGCAAGTACCTGGCGGCCCAGAGGAGTCTTTGCCCCGTAGCCCAAGACCACTGTTACCCCTGAACCACATAATGTGGCCACGGAGCCCCAGCCCGGGAGTAACACCACCTCCCACTGTCTCCAGCTCAGTGGCGAGTCCTGGGGTGACCATGTCCCCACACAGTGACTATGGTGGTAAGTGTGTTATGTTGCCACACACACCCTGCACACTGTTGCTTCAATTTCATCTGGGGCCAAACAATTTATGTAAACAAAGTAAACCATGTTGGTTCTCCCTTTTTCCAGATGGTGAACGTGCGGGCTCATATGGATGGAGCTTGACCCCATCTCCCTCCCCGTCTGATGGTGAACTGGATTTGGAGGAACAGGGTAAGTGGATGGTTGCGGCCAGTCATGACTAACCATCAGCAGTGACGAGTCTGTACTAAAGTTTGTGTTTACTCCCAATACAGGTGCCCCTACCATGGAGGAATTCATCCAGGCCCATCAGGCATTTGTGGCCCGTTTGACCACGGCTCTACAGCGTGGCCTGCAGGACCTTGGCCGCCTGGCTCAAATGCTGGCGGACCTACACCCACACCATGGTTCACACCCATGAATTTGAGGGATGCATTGTATCCTGGCCAAACATGGCCCCACAAACAGTTGTCCTTGTTGGACCCTAAAATTTTCACACGTTGGCTTGTTGCCTTGCAAAAGTGAAAATATTGTGTTTTTTTTTTTGTATTGCCCCCGTTGGGCTCTTTTCTTATAGTGTCCCACATTGGGACCATCACAAGTGTGGACTGGCTAGCCCCATCTGGCCTACAATCCCTATACTGTCCCACATTGGGACCATCACTAGTGTGGACCGGCTAGCCCCATCTGGCCTACAATCCCTATACTGTCCCACATTGGGACCATCACTAGTGTGGACCGGCTAGCCCCATCTGGCCTACAATCCCTATACTGTCCCACATTGGGACCATCACAAGTGTGGACTGGCTAGCCCCATCTGGCCTAAGCCTTCCTTGTATGATGGCAAATGTCTGTGACACATGTATGTTTCCAATAAAATGCTATTCTAACTTTGTTATACGCTCCTTCATGTGACCTTACTAATATTTGGTGACCAAAACTCACCATAACCTAACTATGTGAGGCACATCACAACATCCCTTTGTGAATGTGCTAAGACATTCCAAATGAACCGATGGTGATCCTGCTGAGCGAGCACTGGCCCATATTGTGTTGCTTGGGGAAACCTATTATTGGCCACAATTCCATTCACCCCCAAAAACCCACACAATCCTTATTCTGAAATGAATACACAATTGTGTTAATAAATAAAATTTATTCCAGCCTGGAATTAAAAATAAATTACAAATAATATAATGTAAGTGGGAAAAAAAATTTAAAAAAAACCACTAATTTTGGCCAAAAATCAATAAACAAAATATACATATAAAACCAAAATCGTGAAATTATAAAGTCCAGACTGCCAATTCTGTGCATTGGCTACTAGTGTCCAAATTACTCCTCTTCTGTCGGCTCTGACAATGCCGCATCCCCCCTCCTCTGAGGGCAGCCCCGACCTGCCCCAGAACGTCTGGTTGAACGACGATGTGTTGAGGGGGGATGGGGTGACTGTGGCGGGGCCGGTCTTCTCACGGGCCGAGATGGGGCAGCTGGTGAAAGGGGCCACAAGGTGTGTTGCATGGGGGAGGGGACGTGGCAGCCCCATTGAAGGGCCCCATCCTCGGCAGCATCAGCGGCATTGTGGAACACCCTCAGAAGGATCTTCTTCTGGAGCGGCTCCATCCCTCGCATTCTGTTGCTCATGCAGAGGGCGTCGGGGTCAATGTGGGTCCGTTGTTCATCCAACAACACGCGTCGGGCCCAGGTCGCCAGCTCCGTCTCAGGTGGTGCAGGACGTCGGCGGCGACGGATCCCGGAGCTGGGACCTGGGCCTGGACCCACATCACTCGCCGCGCCCTCCTGCTCAGCCCCAGATGTCATGGGCTGAGCATCATCAGCAACAGAATCCTCGGCAATGGAGCCGTCCTCTTCTGGGGCCTGTGGGTGGGGAAAAAATAAAAACAAAAAAACCATTAGTGGAGGCAATATCAACTGTATACATTCACAACAGGACTCTATATACCACTCCCACACACAGCAAGCCCAACTACCAGAATGGAAAATGAGGAATAACACAGTAAAGCAAATAAGGTTCAAGACCCCAACACCAGTGGTTCTCCTGTACACTCACCTCGACCATTCCAGGAGCTCAGCTAAATACATAATTAGTTGTTTGTCACGTAGCCGTAATCCAATATTAGGACATGTCACCACAACACCTTGATACTGGGGGCTGTGCTGGCCAATGACACATATTGGGCACCTTCCCATTAGGACTCCTTTATGGTGAGAATCCACCCCTCACTCAATTACCTTTAACCCACTGGCAACAAAGCCAACACACATGTGAGACAGCACCATTTACTACATGGTACTATGTGGCTGTTTGAGAACAAACCACCTGCTATCTTGAAACCCTTAAATAACTAACCTAAACATACCAAGATGTTGTGGAAGAAGCAACATTGCAATACGGCTGGAGGCATAGACTAGAAAAGTCTGGTAAGTCAGGGAAGGAGGGCAGATAGATTGACACACCAAGGTGTGCCGCAGCAAGGAGGTAAATATGGCAACACATTTGGTGTGAAGGATTTATCGAAACACACATGTGAAGGAAACATTGTGGCCCACCACTGTCACACAATTACCCACCTCCTGTGGCGCAGGTGGTGATGCAGCCGGGCCTACATGGGACGCAGCAACGGGGCAGTTGGTGGTCGTTCGATGCGGGCGAACCTCGCCCAGGATGAAGGTGAAGAGGGGATAGTACCATAGGGTAGGTGATGGTACCTCCTCTGCTCCAGCCCCTGAGCGACGACGCTGGTACTGAATGTGAGCCCGCATGAACGCCGACCTCATGTTCTTGATCTTAAGTGCCACCATAGGCTGGTCCCACGTCTTGCCTACCCTTGGCTCCAAGCGATTTGCCAGAGCCACAAGACTCCTGTAGGCCTCGGCCCTCGCTGCCCGATTTTTATATTCGGGCAGCGAGCTGCGCCACAAACATTCGTGCCGCTGATACTCCGTGAGAAGCTGGGATTCCAATTCCACAGTACCCCTCGGCATCTGCCGATGAAAAATTAAAACAAAAAGAACACAGTCACAACACAAGGCATACCGACATTTCAAAACTTGCCACAATCATACACATAATCATTAACTTTCTACAGTGATCATCTATGCAGCTATTTTGTGGAGTGAAACTGGCCATGAGTGTGCCATTTTCTCAATCTCAGACCGCTACTAAGTCAAACACATGTATGCTGCCAATATCAAGCCCCGGATATCGGTGTCCACCTACAGATGTTTCAAACATGATTTCTGTCCCCAATGTACCTATTGCAACACACCTTGACACGGTGTGTGCGTACATACCTGTAGAGGGCAACATGTGACCTAACACGTTGTGTGCTAACTAGTACCTGGCCAGTGTCCACAATGGTAAGGGGTCACTATATGAGAAAGGCGGGCTGGGTGTGTGGCAACACTGCACATACTACATGTAATGTGCACCCAGATGATCATGTAGGTGTTCCTCCAGACGTGGAAGTCCCATTTTAACACATGTACCCAACATCCCTGGAATGTCCGCCACAATTCTACCACCCCTGAAATGTTGATGTGAAGTACCAGCCAAAGAAATAACAGCGTGCTCTTTTACCATTGCCAAAAAGCAGAAGGTGCAATACATACTTACACTATATAAGTAGAGGCACTACCTGGCTACTGGGCGACACAGAATAAGGTTCACATATTTAATATTACGTGTTCAATATTTGCATGCCGCTTCAAACATCGCCATACAAACATCGCCTAAGCTGCCTGTGCCAGAACCAGCTGCGTTCATTACATTTTCTTACAAACCGCTAAAGAGGCTTACCGTCAGAGCAACAGAAGTCAAACAGGACACTAGTAGCTCAATGCACATCGACGTCTGGACACGGAGCAGTGGCCATTGACCTGCCTTTATAGTCCGGGACACCAATCACAGCGGACACAATAATGCACATCCTGAAGGGGCACCTGGGTGCGGATTTGCCTTCCGCTAATTGGTGGAGATCGCAGAATCGTGATAGGTTGCCGGCCCTTTAAAAGTTGCCCATCCCGCCAAACATTACGCTTGCTGGCCAGACCCATTAGGTAAGTTTTTGTGGACACACATGGAATTGGCGCAGGGTGGGGTGCATATGTTGATGTTCTTGGAGAGCGCCGGAGACTGGTGTAGCGGCCGATATAGGGGTTTGTATTTTTGGGGACGACATATAGTGTAGTGTGTGGGTTAGGATACGGCATTTTGTGTGGGCCTTGACACTTTTGTTGAGATACATTGCTGTGTTTGTTTGCAGACAACATACAGGAGAATGGATGCATGACTGTAGACGGAACTGTTCACTCATGTCGACTGGATCGATTTCTGCATACTGGTTGTGGCCAATGGAGACTGTGTTCAACGGGAATGGGATGACCCAGGGCTTTGAGGTGTTGGGCGCCAGACATGGCATACATGTGTATTTAAAATGACACCTTCAAAAACCAATTACACCATGGGTAACCATCCGCAGTCATGTGCAATGTGGTTTGGTTCATGTAGCCTTCCTCAACCTTCCATATCGGGGTACGTCACATTCGTTATTCTTCTCATTTTTACTGTAATCAATTGACATTATGGGCTGTGTCATGGATTATGGGACCTGTTTGACCAACATTATTGGTGACACATGTCCCTTTCTAACTCACCTAGGTGCAGATGTGTGAATTTTGGGAGCTCCCATTGACGTTGATGTAGAGGAGGCCACTCTCAATCGCCGTGTGCCATGTTGTTTGGGGTGACTACTGGGTGTTTGCCGTCCTTGCTTCAGGGTTGTGTTTTGGGCCCACACAAGAGATCCCATCCTCTTGGCTATAGTGTGTAATGGAAAAGAGGTGTGGGTTGCTGAACCTGCTGACTTGCACACATTTTGTTCTATGTACTCATGTTGTGCTTTCACATCTACAGGTGCTGATATTGAGGATGCAGAATATCCATGACCGCAATGTTATCGTGGCTCTTGCGTTGGTGGAAGAGCAAATGTGGTATCAGGATCGGTATGAAAGGTTGATGAGGCGCAGACAGCGGCGGATGTGGACCCGTGATTGGCTTCTGAGGCGGGAAACCCGGGGCCACATGCAGCTGTTGCGGGAGCTGGAGCTTAACTGTCCTGATGATTACCGAAACTATCTCCGTATGCCCGAGGACTGTTTCACCTTCCTATTGGAGCGTGTAGGGCCAATGATAGCGCGTCAGGACACTATAATGCGCCCATCAGTATCAGCTGCTGAGCGGTTGGCGATCACTTTGCGGTTCCTGGCTACAGGGCAGTCCATGACATCCCTCACATACGTGTCACGTGTCTCCCTGCCCCTGCTGAGCCGCCTGATCCCTGAAACGTGTTGGGCCATCTGGAGAGCTCTGCAGCCAGCCTACATGAAAATGCCATTAACCGCTGCAGAATGGCTGGAAGTGGCCCAAGGGTTTGAAACCCGGTGGAACTTCCCCAACTGTGGCGGGGCATTGGATGGTAAGCACGTGAGGATTACCAAACCTGCCCACTCTGGCTCTTTGTATTACAATTACAAAGGGTATTGTAGTATAATCCTCATGGCTGTAGTAGATGCCAACTATGAGTTCCTCTACGTGGATGTTGGAATGCCCGGTCGCAACTCAGATGGGGGTGTGTTTGCCCTAAGCTCCTTGGCAACACTACTAGGGAATGGTGGGCTAAACTTACCCTCAAATGAGCACACGACCGAACATCTCAACTTTGCGTTTGTGGCGGATGAAGCTTTCCCACTTCAGGAACACCTACTGCGGCCATATCCCCAGAGGGCCCTTACTTCTGCGAGACGCATTTTCAACTACCGGCTATCCCGGGCCCGCCGAGTAGTTGAAAATGCGTTTGGGATAATGGCCAATAGATTCCGGATTTTTCATACACCTATACATATGAAACCGGAGTCTATTGACGCGGTAGTGGTGGCCTGCTGTGTGCTACATAACTTCCTGCGTCGTAGGGATAGGGCATCATACACGCCAGGAGGTTATGTAGATAATGCAGACGCTACAACAGGGGAGCTCCGTCCAGGGTCTTGGCGTGATGAGGCCCATGTGATTGTGCCACTCCAGCCGCAGAGCCATGGCCGCACTCGGCAGGAGGCCAGGGACAGTAGAGAAGCTTACTGCTCCTACTTCAATGGGTCTGGTGCAGTGAGCTGGCAGGACCAGGCCATATAATGTGGCTGGCTCTGGGAGTTGCTTTTTGTGTTTTCAATGGAGGTGACAGCAGGTTAGCTGCACCCCTTTAATGTTTGGTTGACCTTTTCCATTCTCTTTGTTTGCATTATGTGCATGAGTTTTCATTATGTAGTTAGTTAGTTAGTTAGTTTAGGTTATTTTAGTATTTTTTCCATGCACAGTTTGCAATGTGTGGTGATTTGCTTATCCATTGAATTTGCCTGATTAATGTCACCTGCTCTTGAATTCTACAATGTTTTTACTTCATGTATATTTTGTTTGCACAAGACAAGGTCAAGATTCATGCAATATATTAAACCTTTTTCTGTTGGATCCAACATCATCTGTGTGAGCCTGATTACTTGGTGGAGGAGGGCAATGTGATGCAGGGTTGGGTGGGGCCTGGGATGTCATAGCCACCTATTGGCTGGGATTGTGCACACAATATGTGTGGGTAGCCATGTTTTTCGGAAAGTCTTTTGCCCAACAGTGTTTGTGGCCATTGTGCGTACATGATCCTTTATTTTGTTGTAGGCAGAGGGTCCCCTGCACACAGCACATTGATGCAGGACATATTCTTGTCAGGTGTTTGCTAATACACTGTCACACAGATCTTTGACTTTGTGCCTTGGAAGCTGTTCCACTACATTCACATCTGTCAGCACATATATTAAACCCCATTCAGCCTGTATACATACACATACTTCGCCACAGTTGTCACAGATTTTTGACAGAAAAGGCACATACTGTCTTTTGTAAGACGCTAATGTGTGGCACACAAACGCACCTCAGTTCAATCTGCACACGCGGCTGTCACAAGCGCTGATCGTGCGTGACACGGCAAACACTTGTACTACGCACACATAGCCCCGGACCGCTACTTTAATACACACGGATATGTGACTGGCCACCGCTCTAGCGTGACCCATTACCATCGCTTTGGATGCATTCGCCAGGCTCCGCCATGTCACAAGCGCTTATTCCGTGCCACACTCCGTTCACTAGTACGGCACGTCTCGGCCATCCGCCCTTTCCGTCGTGGCCAATCACAACTCCGTAGTGTTGGCCAATGGTTGTGGTTTGGGCGCGGCGTACAGGTCTGTGGCACGCCTATTTGTTTTACGTCCTGCCTTTGTTGCTCCCAGATCACTCTGTGGTGGCTGTGTGTAAAGCTGGTACGCTGAGCTACAGACGGCTACTTGCGACACCCGGCGATGTATGTAGCTGTAGATGTAGCGTAGCGTAGCGCACCTTGTGGCGGCGTGTATAGAGGGTGCGGTTCCCGTTGGTAACCGTTCGGCCGTGCTCGTGCACGTGAAGTTGCCGTTGGTATCCATCCTGTTGTGGCGGCGTGTAAAGGTACCATTATAGTGATTCTGATTAACTCCTTATAAAGTTTAAGTGTTCTATTAGGATTTTCTAGTATTTTTCTTAGATATATTTTACAGCTAAAGTTATGGTTCAAAACAGCTTACAACATAACAAAGGCGTCATATTGTGGAAAGTTATCAGTTAGGAAAAGGCTACAAGAATACTGATAGAATTGATAGTTGTACTATAGAACACACTGAAAAAAATTATAAATAAGTGGTGTAAATTTATCACTGTCTAAAACTGGAGGTTCCTTAAACATTGCTGAAAAGATATTAAGAAAACTGATCTGACAGGCTGCTAAGACACTTACAGCAATATTAACCCCTTCATTACCCAGCCTGTTTCGACCCTAATGACTAGACCATTTTTTGCAATTCTGACCACTGTCATTCTGTGAGATTATGAATCTTGAATGCTTCAATGGATCTCAGTGATGCTAAGATTTTTTTGACCTATTGGACTTCACATTAGTGGTAAATTTTGTTCGATAGCTTTTGCAATTACTTTTGAAAAAAAAAACGGAAATTTGACATACATGTTGAAAATCTCTCAATTTTCAAACTGTTAACTTACCGTATTTTCCGGCGTATAAGACGACTGGGTGTATAAGACGACCCCCAACTTTTCCAGTTAAAATAAAGAGTTTGGAATATACTCGCTGTATAAGACTACCCCACTTCTACGGCATGATCCCCGCTGTGACGCCCACACAGCCCTACATACAGTATAATGGACCTACATATCTTCACACTGTATTATGGCCCCCACACAGCCCTCAAATCGCCCTCCATAAAGTATAAAGGCTTCCTGATACCCCTCCAAGTATTATCATGCCCCCCATAGAGCCCTCCAAGTATGATAATGGCTTCCATATAATGGCTTCTGTATATTATAATGCATCATCCATAGTCGCCCATTATAATGCACCATCATAGTGCTCCATATAGTATAATGCACCCCCATAGTCCTCAATGTGCTATAAACATGGAGAGGGGGATTTGCCAGAGCTGGGATTGTGGGGGGGGGGGTACGTGACATGGAGAGGGGTGAGGTGCCAGCGTTGTGGGGAGGGGGGTGGAATATGGGGATTGGCATGTGCCAGCACCATGAGGGGGTAGGTGACATGAAGAGGGGGTTGTGCCAGTGTCAAGATGGGGGGTGGGGAGAGTACAGGGGGTAAGCTTTCCTATCAGACAATGTCACATGGAGGACAGGAGATTCATTTCAATTATTTCCAGGATCTCTGCCAGCTGTCAATGAATGGAAACCTGCACTGGCCTGGAGAGTCTGATAGCAGAAGATTTGTAACAATCTGTCTGGAGATCACATAGAGTTAGCCAGGCAGGCACACTGTAACAAACCCTCAGCATTGAGAGGAGACAGTCTAAGCAGAGTCCTGGTGTTTAAACTACAAATATCTGTGACAAACTGTGAGCAGCCCCTCTCCAGTCTGCAGGTCTGCACTGATGCAGGGGAGGAGGGGGGAGTCTCCATAAGCACACACTCCTTCCCTGTCAGCAGTGATCCACAGAGAGGATGCAGGATCTTCTCAGTCTGCCTCTTGTTTTCACTCATCAGAGCGGTGTACAAGGAGCACAACCCCCACCCTCCTCACAACCAGGAGGGAGGGAGGAATAGTGACTGCTGTACCTGTAGTGGGGGGCTGTATTTGATGTCTGGCTCCTTCATGCTGGGGGAGGCAGAAACGTCAGCTCTGGTGTCTCTCTGCTCTGCTCCCGAGGAGAGCGGCCGGACACAATGCGGCCGCCCAGGATATGTGCACTCTCTCTTTGCCAGTAGGTGGCGCCCTACACCTGGCGTATAAGACGACCCCTGACTTCTGAGAAGATTTACAGGGTTTCAAAACTCGTCTTATACGCCAGAAAATACGGTATATACCATTAAACCAGAGAGTTATATCACCTACATTGTTAATAAATAACATTTCCCACATGTCTACTATACATCAGTACAATTTTTTGTAATTTTTTTTGTTAGGAAGTCAAAAGGGTTCAAAGTTCATCAGTGAACACCATGACATAATTGGAGAGTCCCTGATGTGCCTAAACAGTGAAAAGTCCCCACAAGTGACCTAATTTTGGAAACTAGAACCCCTTAAGGAATTCATCTATGTGTGGTGAGCCCTTTCAAACCCCAGGTGCTTTACAGAATTTTATAATGTTGAGGAGTATAAATAAAAAAGTCCTTTTTTCCACAAAAATGTTGGTTGTTTTAGCATCACTTTTTTTTCATTTTCACAAGGTCAAAAGGAAAAAATGTATCCCACAATTTATTAAACAACTTTTCTTGAGTAAGCCAATACCCTATATGTGGTGGAAACAGTCATCTGTGCTCACAGTAGGGCTCAGAAGCGAAGAAGCAGCACTTAACGTTATGTACAGAATATTGTCTGAAATTGTTAATGGACTCCATGTCACATTTGGAGAGCCTCAGATGTGCCTAAACAGTGCAAACCCCCTCAACATAAGCCCATTTTGTAAACTAGACCCCCCAAGTAAAAAGTACTACTTATGGCTTCTTGGATTAATGTTGTCAGAAAATTATGCCACTTTTAAGATTCACAAGAACATCTACCAAACTTAACCTTAATTGCATTTTACAGACAAAAATGTTAAGAAACATTTTTTTTCTGCATAATTGCTAGTATACAAGGCTATATAAAGAAACAAAAAAAACATATCCCCTTTACCGTATGTTTAAACATAGCAGTTTTGCTTTTTTATTTTTAATTTTACATTTGGGAGAGCTCTCACTTATATGTTTTCTAGGTCCCTCCCTCCTACAAGATTAGTTAGATATTAAACAGCACTTTAGGGTATGTTCCCACACAGAAGGTTTTGCTGCAGCAAAAATGCAGCAAACCCTTAAGGGTTTTTTTAAGGTTTCTCCTGACTCCAGATTTCTTGGCAGGAGGAAATTTGCGTTTTCTGCTGGGATTCCTGCATTTTTGCATGTTTTTATAGTGTTTTTGCTGCTTTTTTGGTTGCTGCATTTTCTGTGAGTTTTGGCAACAGAACCATGGCAAAAACACAGAACAAATTGACAAGCGCTCACTCTTTCAAAATGCAAACCTGGGGTGTTTACAATTAATGCAGAAAACAAAAAGCAATGTGTGTTCACCTTTTCCCTGAATCACATAGGTTTTACTGGAAAACAAAACCATAGGTTTAGATTAGCATACATTAGTATAAAACCAAGGCAAACCATGACCCCAAAAAATGCAGCAAAGATACAGTAAAAATGCACTGTGTGAGTATAGCCTTAAAATGCCAGCTAGAATGTGCCTGTTAGTATGTTGGGCTTTGCCCTAAGAGGCCTCAGTTAACCCTGTACCATACATTTGGGAGATACTGCTTTTACGCATGCATTTAGGTTGTCCTTTCCACATTTTTGCTGAGATAGTGAAATACATATTCCATAGAAGTTTACACTGCCAGCTACAATGTGCCCATTGGTATTTTGGGCTTTACCCACCTCCTCCAACACCACCACCATGTTATACTGCAGCCATCAGTTAAAGTTTTCAGAGGGCCAGCAGATGTAAAGAAGCCTGTTTTTTGTGAGTGGCCTCACATGGTCCTGTACCGTAAATTTGGGAGGGCCCTCCTCGATACATTTGTGAGGGCCCTCCTCTATTAATTTGTTTGTTAGGGCATTTGCCTTGTGCTAGTTATCTATCACTTAATCATTGGGTAGCTCCTCTGTACATTTAAAAGTGCTCTCTTATTCATATTGGAGGGTCCTCACTCATTTAACAAGGTCCACAGCAAGTACTCTATGATAAATTGCGCCCCCCCTCCTTCAGGTTCACAGCGCAGTATGAATTACCCTCCTGATCAGTCCTTAGCTGGAAGCACTGCAGCAGTGCTGCTAAAAAGCAGCCACAGGCTCAACGTAAACTGATATCTACTTTAATTGATAAACTGCACAGATTAATAATAGTGCCCACAGCCAACATTGACAGTCACCTAGGTTTGGCAGGGGAAAAAGCCTATCTTCAACTAAAAGTTTTGGAGGGCCATCAAGTGGTCAGTAACAGTCAGTGAAAATTGAGGGACGGTTGTGGGACAACCTAGGAATGTTTTTGGTCATCAGAAACCTTCAGTAAAGTCAACTGAGGCTTTGTGTATGCATATTATTCTTCAAGGCAAATCCAACCCAGCTTCAAGCCAGCTCTGTACCATGTTCCAATAAGTGCCAGGCTGCAACCTGAAAAGGTCTTTGGCACATATTACCCCAACAATAGTGACTGGTACAAAGCTAAGCTAAACGGCCCAGCGTGGGAATGTACATGTTCCAATATGTGTAAAGCTGCAACCTGAATAGGTCTGTGGAGCATATTACCTCAATAATAGTAAATGTTAAAGAGCAAAGTTAAATGATCCAACATGGGAATGGACATGATACAATATGTTTAAGGCTGTGACCTGAATAGGTCTGTGGAGCATATTATCCCAATTATAATGAGCATTTCAGATCTCAGCCAAATAGCCCAGTGTGGGTATGGATGTGTTCCAATACTTTTAATCTGCAACTTGAATAGGTCTGCAGAGCGTATTAAAACAATAATATTGAGGGGTACAGATCTAGGCTAAATGGCCCAGCATGGGAATGGACATATTCCTATACATGTAAGACTGCAACCTTAATAAGCCTGCAGAGTGTATTACCCCAATAATAGTGAGTGGTACAGATGTAAGATAAACAGCCAAGAGTGGAAATGGACATGTTCCAATATGTGTAAGACATTAACCTGAATAGGTCTGCGCAGCATATAACCCCTATTTCTCAGGCCTAGAAGAAATGTCCTGAAAATGATCATATAGCAACCACCAACATTTTGGATAAAATTAAAAGGCAATGATGATTTAGTGAAAGAGAGGCTGTCCTCTCATTTTGGGCTCTGAACAACCCAGGGCTGTTTTTTGACTAGCAATGGTCACTGTAAATTTCTATTGAATATGTATCCTCTACATCAGTAACAATGTGGAACAACCCAGGAATATTTGTTTGTCATCAGCAACCTTTAGTGAAGTCAACCAAGGCTTTGCGTATGGACTTTATTCATCAAGCATGTTGCCGATGAGGCTATTTCCAGACTCTTCAACTATAAAATCTAACCAGGCTTCAAAGCCAGCTCTGTACTGAGTTTCAAAAACTGTCAGGCTTTGACCTTAAAAGATATCCCCATAATAGTGAGTAGTACAAAGCAAAGCTAAACAGCCCAGCGTGGGAATGAACATGTTCCAATACATGTAAGGCTCTGACCTGAAAAGGTCTGCACAGCGTATTACCCCAATATTATTGAGTGTTACAGATCTGGGCTAAATCGCCCAGCATGGGAATGGATGTGTTCCAATACGAGTAAGGCTGCGACCTGAAAGGGTTAGCCGAGCATATTACCCCAATTATAATGAATATAGAAGGTCTGCTACACTGTTAGAGATGCTCAAAAGTAAATTTAATCAAAGTCTATATAGAAAAACATCGCCACTCAAGATGAATTAATGCTGAAAAAAAATCACTTTTTTTGGATAGATGTTCCTTCTCAGAAAATCAATGTTTGTCCCCGAAACGTTGATTTTCTGAGAATGAAGATCTATCCAATAAAAGTGATTTTTTTTTTCCCAATAATAGTGAGTGATACAGAGCACAGTAAATGGCCCAGCATGGGAATGAACATGTTAAAATACATGTAAGGATGCGACCTGAATAGGTCTGCGGATCATATCACCCCTATTTCTCAGGCCTAAAAGAAATGTCCAGAAAATGGAGCATACAGAAACCATCAACATTTTGGAATAAGTTTAAAGGCAACATCAATTTATGGAAAGAGAGACAATTCTTTCATTTTGGGCACTGGACAACCAAAGTGTGTTTTTTGGCCACCAATGGTCACTGTAAATTGTTAGTGAATTTGTATTCCCTATAGTGAGTGGTACAGATCTAAGCTAAACGGCCCAGTTGGGATTGGGCGTGTTCCAATATGTGTAAGGCTTCAACCTGAAAAGGTCTGTGGAGCATATTACCCCAATAATAATGAGTTGTACAGGTCTAATCTAAACAGCCCAGCGGGGGAAGGGATGTGTAAGGCTGCAAACTTTTTAACGTTTTAAAAATTATAAAAAGGTAAATGGACTGATGCAAATTTGGGGAATCCTTAAAAATATGTGTATTTAGATACTTTGATTACCTTAGACCTAGGTTTCAGACCTTATTTAGCTTCTTAGAGTTATGGCTTGTTCCATATCATCATCAGGAGTGATTAAGTGATGCAAATTTATAAAAACTCAGCTTCTTCTAACCTGCTGCCAAAATAACAGAATCTATGAGTACTTCTAAGGAGCTGCCTAGCACTCTGAAAATTAAAAGGGTGGAGGCCAACAAAGCAGGAGAAGGCTCTTAAGAAGATAGCAAAACATTTTTCAAGTTGCCCTTTCCTCAGTGTAAACCATAATTAAAAGAAAAAGGTTTGGTACCGTGTTAGCCATAATTAAGAATTGGCAGTTAACAGGAAGAGTGGAGATCAACATAAGGTCTGGAAGACCAAGAAATAGTTCAGTGAAAACTGCATGTAGAGGCAAATCAGAACACTCACTTAACTGGATAAGACCTTTAAGAAGATTTAGCAGACTTTGGAGTTATTTTTTTACTGGAAAGAGTCACCTGCATAAATATGGCCTTCATGGAAGAGTCATAAGATGAAAACCTTTCCTGTGCCCTCACCACTAAGTTTAGCATCATAAATATTCAAAATATATATCTAAACTAGCCTGATGCATTTTGGAGACATGTCCTGTGAACTGATGAGGTTAAAATGGAACTCTCTGTCCTCAATGATCAAAGGTATATGTTGATAATCAAGGGGGGCACGTAATTTCAAATAAAGAACATCTCGCAAGCCATTAAACATGGGTTGGATGGAACAAACATGCTTAGAGTTCTGTTGCTGCCAATGGCACAGGGAACATTTCATGGGTAGAGGGAAAAATTAATTCAATGACATTTCAAAAATTGTTGTTGCAAACATAACACGATATGTAAAAAAGCTGAAATTGAAAAGAGGATGACTTCTACAATTGAACAATGATCCTAAATACTCATCAAAATCCACAATGGACTACCTTAAAAGGTGCAAGCTGAAGGTTATACAATGGCTCCCAAAGTCTTCTGATCTGAACATCATTCAAAAACTGTAGCTTCACCTCAAAAGTGCAGTGTATGCAAAACAACCCAGGAATCTCACAGAACTGGAAGACTTTTTCTTAGGACAAAAATACCTTAACCTCCCTGGCGTTACGAATAATTCTGGAATTTTATGCTAAAAGCGTTACATTTTTTTTTTATGGAAATTTTGTGTTATGTACAGTAGGGCTGCAATTCTTAGTAATTACCTGATCAAAGAAGACTCTAGTAGACCTCTGAGATGTGATAAAGTATGACACATAAAATCATGAATTATCATTAAAAAAAATAAATTTATTCAATAATGACTACTCTTATTGAATAATAAATAATAAAATGTAATAAAATAAAATAATACATGAAACCTGTCAAACAACGCAAAAATTAGTACACATCCTGTGTGTGGTAGATTTTGAAGCACGGGACGACACACAGACCCACGTCACAGTCCGGGCAATGATATCGGGTCTCCTTGCGGACTTTCTTGCCCTTGCCGTCGTGCTTTGAGCAGCACACCACGCACATCCTCGTAGGTGCTGCCTTTTTGTCCGTTGGTGGAACGAAGTCCACAAAGTGGCGACCAGTTAGGCGTCCAGGGTTTACACTGGCACGACGCCCAGATCTGTTCCCAGAAACGGATGGCGGGTTTGTTTCGAAAATCCGTTGCGCCACCTTCCACACAAAGTCTGCATGAACAAGAGGCCCGTCACTCATTTTTTTGTGGAGTACAAAGGCATTCCACAGGCATTGTTCCAAGAGATGGCGGAATATTTTTTTATAATATTTTTTTTGCTGCTTCCGCATCGCCGGATAGAATGTCATCGCCTGGTCAGCTCTGTCGACTCCTCCCATGGTGGAATTGTAGTCGATGACCAGTTGTGGCTTCATGATGTCTTTCCCACCTCTTGTGTGGACCATGGCAGTGGAGGTGTTATGGACTGTACTCATGAGGCACATGTCTTTCTTGTCCCGCCAGCGCATCGCCATCATCTTGCCTTTCTGCCAGGCCACCATTTCTCCGGTCTTTAGTTTTTGTTTGCCAAACATGGATGGCAGGTCACGCCGGTTGGCCCTAACAGTTCCATAGCCATCCGTCTTGTGCTTGATCAAGCACTCGTACAGCTGAGGTGAGGTATAGAAATTGTCCGTTGTGACACAATACCCCTGATTCAGCAACGGCTCAAGCAGGGTGAGGACTGATGACGTTGCCATCCCATAGCTGCTGTACCTGGGGTTGAATTTTGTGCCCTTTCCGGTGTAGATGACCGAATTCCAGATGTAGCCGGTGGCCGACTCACAGAGCATATACGATTTTACGCCAAACCGGGCTCTCTTGGACGCAATATACTGGATCCAGCTGAGGCGACCCTTGTAAGCCATCAGACTTTCGTCCACACTGACGTCTCTGTCTGGCACATAGGCCTGCTGGAAATTACTGCGGATCAGCTGGTACACCTCCCAGATTTTTTTGAGCTTTGGCGCCGGATGTGAGGCTGCGTCAAAATCCTCATTGTTGGTGAAATGGAGGTATTTCATGATCAGAGAAAATCGGCACACCGACATGACAGTGCCAAAAAATGGGGTCTCCAGCAATTTATTGGTGGTCCAATACCATTTCTGCAGGGGTTTCCCCACCACCCCCTGAAGAAGAATTAGTCCCAGGAACTGCCAAATGTTCTCTTTGGTCACCGGTTCCCATTTCCTGTTACGGGAAAACCGGGTGTGCGCAGTAGCGGACTGCTGCTGATACCGATTTGTCTCGGCGACAATTTTGGCAATGACGTCGTCCGTCAGGAATAATTTGAGGTACGCCAAGGGGTCACTGGGGTCAATGTCCACCTTCATACCTGGTGATCCGGTAAAGGGGAATCTTGGCGGCGGTACCTCATCCAGGCTGCAGTCAATATGGCACCAAGTGCGGGCATCACGGACGTCAAGTGGACCATCGTCGCTGTCGCTGTCAGACGATTCCTGCCACGAATCGCTGTCGCTGTCGCTTACGTCCGCAAATGGCTCAATGTCGCTGCCGCTGTCATCCATCGCATTCACAGCCGCTTTGGAGCTGCGACGCTTTGCTGCCATGATAGCAAAATACGCAGTGAAGATGAGAAAAAGTCAGATCTCAGTGTATACAATGATATATCCGAGTCTGACAGAAAATCTCACTGAATTTCACTTTTTTTTTTTTTTAACTTTATTTATGTGTGTGTCACTTTAAGGCCGACGTCCCATGAGCCTCTGCGGCTCAGAGAGACGGATCCCGGAAGCAACATGGCAGCCTCCATCGGGAAGGACACAGAAATGACAAGGGGACACCGCTAGACCACCAGGATGGGGTAAGAGGGGCTCAGATGTGACAATAGGCACTTACCCCGAGTCTCTCTCGGGTAATCGCTTTGGGTACAACATTTTCAACCCGAGAGAGACTCGGGAAAACCGTTAGGGAGGTTAAACAAGAATTGAAAGACTATTGGCTGGCTACAAAAACCGTTTACAAGATGTGGTACTTACAGAAGGGGGTGTTATAAGGCGCTAAACCATGCAGTGTACCCAGACTTTTGCAACATACCATTTTCCTTTTTGTAATTTTTTAAAATGTAAAATACTAAAATATTTTTTTTGCTTCAAATACAAAGGAAATATGTTATCTTTAACTTTAGGCATTTAATGATCATTTCACCTTCAACTTGCTTAACCATCTGCAATAACAGGGTGCCCAAACATTTACATGCACTATATACCAATGTAAAAATGGTTTAGTTTGAGTTCTAGGTTAACAAACTCTTTAAGACTAAGTCATATGTATATTATTTCTTTGTATTCAACTTCTTATTCTAATTCAAATAAGGCCCCTTTCATATCAGCGTTTTTTTCAAACTGTGGGCGATCCGGCAGATTTACCGCATCTGCCACCTAACGGTCGCACTTGGCGCACACTTGCTGCAAGCCCCATGTATTGTCTATTGGGCTTGCGACATGTGCGGCAAGTGCGGTATTGCTGCGGTTCCGGCACTTGTGGTAGTTGCGGCCACAAAATAAAAGGCTACTGACTGTTTTTTCTTTTGCGGCTGCCGGATCGCGGCAATACCACACTTGCCACACCTGCCGGAAGCACCATAGACAATGCATGGGGCTTGCCGCAAGTGTGCTGCAAGTGCGACTGTTAGGCGGCAGATGCAGTAAATCTGCTGGATCTGCCGCAATTTGAAAAAAAAGCGATGATGTGAAAGGAATCTAAAGGTGCCGTCACACGCAGCGATACGATGAACGATATTGTTAGTGATCACATGCACGCGCGATCGCTAACAATATCGTTCAGATCGCTGGTGAGCTGTCACACAGACAGACTCACCAGCGATCAATGGACCAGAGACATCGTGGAGACGATTTAAATATCGTTTCCACAATGTCTTGCTCCCGCTGCCAGCCTGCAGTAAGCGGGAGCAGGCTGGTCTCCAAGGTAAACTGCGGGTATCTAGGCAGTGCGCGCTGCCTAGATACCCGATGTATACCTTAGTTACCAGCCTCCTCCGCTCACCGGCTAGTATCTAAGGTACACAGCGGGTAACTAGGGACCCTAGTTACCCGCTGTGTACCTTAGATACCAGCCAGTGAGTGGAGGAGGCTGGTAACTAAGGTATACATCGGGTATCTAGACAGCATGCGCTGCCTAGATACCCGCAGTTTACCTTGGATACAAGCTCCAGGCGCTTGTGAGAGGCGTGGAGCTGGCTTATTGGTTGTCTCCCAGTGTCACACGCAGCGATGCTGCGTGTCCACCGGTCGACCAACGATTGATTTGAGGACAGGACCTCAAATCAAACGATGAACGATCAGCCGACTGATAGTTCATCGTTTGTAGTGTCACACGCAACGATGTCGTTTCGACATCATTCAAGCATCACAAAACACATGACTTTTGAACGATATCGGCAACGATATCGTTACGTGTGACGGTACCTTAAGGATAGCAAACTTCAGAGAACAAAATGCTTTTTTATATTCCTTCTCCAAAGGGTTTTAAAACCTCAGAAGGGATTAGTAAAGGAAGACTTTTTTTGTACTTTGGAACGTTGACATTTATTTCTATTCACTGGTACTTTCTGGACAAGGTCTATGTGGCAAGCACACTGTATCTCGCTCTTTATTAAACAGTGACATTTTTACTACATTTCTAAGTGTCATTGTAATTTAGTTTCCGGTTTAGGCTGTTTTTTTTTGGCTCTGCATGAATGTTTTACCTCTTATAACAACAGAGGCGCTTTAAGAAATGTTTAGTATTCACAGTTAAATCTCTGAATGGATTATCAAGTTTGTAGGGAAAAAAAGTGTTTCAATTAAATGTTCCTAATTTGTTCATTTGGTCTACTTTAGATAGTTGTCATTTAGAGCAATTGTAGTTTACTTATACTCATTTATTACTGTATCCAGTCTTGTAATTTGGAGGCTTTGTATTTCAACTTTAAAAGAACTTAAACTATTGTTTCATAACATCCAAGAATGTGCTCATATGTCAAAAACAGCAGAATAAAATTCATTTGATTAGTTTTTGCCCTACTTGTGATCATTTTTCCTTACCTACTATCATATATTTAAAGTATCTTGTCGACATTGTCTATTGGTAGGATATAAAAGATAAAATGTAAAACCATAGAACATCAATTATTTGCAGAGAATTCTTTAGAGACATAAAATATATAGCCTTGCAATTAATTTCTTCAAGAGAGATATTTCATTAACTTCGGGTGCCTTTGTAATATTAACTATAGTTTTGAATAGCAAGGTCAACATCATTGAATCTAAACTATGACATTATTAAACAATGGTAAATTTGGCAACAAATTGAGTTATTTTTTTACTTTGTATGTAGAGTATAATGCAAACATTTTAGGAAGGTCTGGAAAAACTGCAAAGCTCAAATGTTTTAAAAAATAATAGGGTTAATAGTTTATTTTTAAGTTTAAAAAAAATGTAAAGTGAAAGGGAAAAAGGAACTTGGTCAAGAAAAATGTCCTTAATGCTGAATAAATAAATTAAATTGTACCCCATTTGATGGAGTACGTATTGTATTGACAATAGTCATTATCCTAAAAAGGACAGTTAAAGCTAGCACCCTCTGCAGGACATTTGTTTACTACTTATTACAATTGTGCTCAAAAGTTTATATATCCCGGCAATTATTTTGCTTTCTTGGCCTTTTCTCAGAGAATATGAATGATAACACAAAATAGTTTTTTCCATTTATTGTCAAATTACTGTTTTCTCTTTTTAAATCATAAAGGCAACCAATAACATCCAAATGACCCTGATTAAAAGTTCACATACCCCAATTCTTAATACCATGTATTGCCACCTCTAACATCAATGACAGCTTGAAGTCTCTTATGGTAGTTGTGGATGTGGCTCTTTATTTTCTCAGATGGTTAAGCTGCCCTTTCTTCTTGGTAAAAAGCCTCTAGTTTCTGTGAATTCCTGGTCTTTCTTGCATGAACTGTGCACTCTAGTTCTCCTCAGAGTGGATCAATGATATTGAGATCAGAAGACTGACATGGCAACTCTTCACTTTGTTCGTCTGTTGCCAATAACAGGTTGACTTGGCCTTGTGTTTTGGATCGTTGTCATATTGGAACGTCCAAGTACGTCCCATGCACAGCTTCCAGGATGATGAGTGCAAATTTGCCTCCAGTATTTGCTGATAATGTGCTGCATTCATCTTTACTTCAAGTTTGACCAAGTTTCCTGCGCCTTTGTAGCTCACACATCCCCACATCATCAGGGATCCACCTCCATGCTTTACAGTAGGAATGTTGTTCCTTTCATCATAGGCCTTGTTGACACCTCTCCCAATGTAAATTTTATGGTTAAGGCCAAAAAGTTTGATTTTTCTCTCATCACTCCAAATTACCTTATTCCAGAAGTTTGGAGGCTTGTCTCTGGGCTTTGTGGCATATTGTAGGTGAGATACTTGGGGGCATTTGCACAGAAATGGCTTTCTACTGGCAACTAGATCATGAAGCCCATTTTTCTTCAAGTGCCTCCTTATTGTGCATCCAGAAATAGCCACACCACTAGTTTTCAGTGAGTCCTGTATTTCGGCTGATGTTATTTGTGGGTTTTTCTTTGCATCCCGAAAAATTTTCCTGGTAGTTGTGTCCAAAAGTTTTGTTGGTTTACCTGCGGTTTGGTTTTTACAGAGCCCCTTATTTTCCCTTTGTTAATCACAGCTTGAACACTAGAAGAAACCTAATGAGCCGTGCACACAGTGAACACGTCTGTAGGACAGTGTTCACACCACCAAAAGACTGAATCACAAAAAACAGTCACACACACGTGGAAATATACTCTGTTGTTAAAAAAAAATTCAGTAAAAAGCAAGTGCTGCTGAAAAAGTAAAATACAGGGTATTTAGTTGATACGTTTTTTGTAAAAAATGTATGCTAAGCTGCTGTACCAACTTCAAGGTAACCCGTATCAGAGCACTCCCTATCTGATGTATTTAAAACCTGACCATGTGCATTGGTACCTAAAATGAGCAGGATCCAGACAGGTCCAATGTCTGACTTGGACTGACTGCAGAAAATAGCTTTTTATGTGCAGGGCTCAAAAGGGGCCTGCACATAAAAAGCTGTTCTGCTCATTTTAGAAACCAATACACATGGTCAGGTTTTAAATACATCAGATAGTGACTGCTCTGACACGGGTTACCTTGAAGTTGGTACAGCAGCTTAGTATACATTTTTTTGCAAAAAACGTATCAACTAAATACCCTGTATTTTACTTTTTCAGCAGCACTTGCTTTTCACTGAATTTTTTTACAACAGAGTATTTTTGCACGTTTGTTTGACTGTTTTTTGTGATTCAGTCTTTTGGTGGTGTGAACACTGTCCTAAACACGTGTTCAATGTGTGCATTGTTTATTAGTGTTTGTCTAAGTTATTCCTTGTTTCTGCAAGATTGGGGAGTCTCCCAACCCTCCCTTTTGAGCCCTGCACATAAAAAGCTATTTTCTGCAGTCAGTCCAAGTCAGACATTGGACCTGTGTGGATCCTGCTCATTTTAGGTACCAATACACATGATCAGGTTTTAAATACATCAGATAGTGACTGCTCTGATACGGGTTACCTTGAAGTTGGTACAGAAGCTTAGCATACATTTTTTGTATGTATTTTTGTTGCATTTTACTTTTTCAGCAGCACTTGCTTTTTACTGAATTTTTTTAAAACAGAGTATTTTTACACATTTGTTTAACTGTTTTTTGGGATACAGCTTGAACACTGCTGACTGGCATTATCAATTCCTTGGATATATTTTTGTATTCCTTTCCTTTTTTATACAGTTCAACTATCTTTTCCCAAAGATCCGTTTACAATTATTTTGCTTTCCTCATGACTCACAATCAAGAAACATCAGTGGCTGGAGATGCAAAAGTCTGTCTGGATCCCAGAATCTCACTCAGTTATTATGCCCACACACTGGTCGCAATCAATCAAGTCACAGGTGAGGATGTTACCTTTATTAGCCATTCAAACCCATTTCTGTCAACTTCTGTGCATGGTATCAGGCCAAATCACCAGGGTATTTGAACTTTTGATCAGGGTTATTTGGATGTTTTTGGTTGTCACTATGATTTAAAAAGAGAAATCACAGTAGATTGAAAATAAATGGCTTCACCCAACCACTATGCATGAGTGGAAAAAATGTTTTTGTGTTATCATTCATATTTTCTGAAAAAAGGCCAAGAAAGTAAAACATCTGCCGGGATATGTAAACTTTTGAGCACAACTGTATGTGACTATTGTAAACCCTATATACTATTATTGACTATAGTTAGTTACAGACCTATTGATAAGAAACACAGCATAGATAGTGATTGGTATTGCACGTCCTGTCAAAAATTGCGGAGTAAGGTGTCTTCGTAGCAGATATTTTATCACCTTGTCTTATTGGGGTAGTATCAACATTACATTCCAATTAGGAATATTTAGTTTCTCCCAAATTAGTGTAACACAAGAGACATGGACAGTGGTTAATGCATAATATGAGATAGTTGGGATCTGTGCCCTATGTCTTAATAATGATCTTAGATGAATCAACCTGCTGCTAAATTGATAGGTAAAATATGGTAGTCATCATCCTAAAAGGGAAGGTTTGGGTTAGCACTCTCAAAAGGACATTTGATCATGTCACCCTGGGAGGATACTGTCCACCGTATGTTGCAGTTGGGACAATAGATCTATTTGGTAACACTCCAATCGGTCTATTAAATGGAACAAAAAGAGTGATTAAGGTCCTTAAAGAATGATTGCAATAAATGCCCTCAAAAGTACATATGATAGTCTCACCCTATTCAAGTATATTAAAATTATGTTTGGATTTGCATCATAAGTCAATTGAATTATAACCCAGTTAGTAGGACATATGGAGTATTGAAAGGACGGTGGGTGATAGCATCCTGTGAGGACTGTTTGGACAATAGTATTGTCTAGCACACTCGGACAGTCCTTTTGTAAATATTTTGGTAATTTGCTGAATGTCAGGATTCCTGTCAGGCAGCAATGACAGTCAATCATTGCTTCGGGACATTTAATAGGTATTTTCTGAAAAAAAAACAACTCTTTATCACAAAACAACTTCCATAATAGATAAGAGTTTCAAACAACAAAAATTGTTACAGATCACATTAAATCATCATGGGAAACACAGACCATACAGAACTGTCAACACTGTCCTAAAGGGCCTTCAGATAAACCTTATCCTAGCAAGTAGGGTCAGATTGCAAAATTAATTGACCATTAGAAAAAAGAAATGTGTTTACTCCTAGAGGAAGAAAAAAACATATAGCAAGAGATTTTTACACAATTAAATTAACAAGTTGTATTGACCTTAAAACCAAAAGGAAATACAGAATTTAAGTTTAAGGAAAGAAATCAAACTTTACAATTTTCTATAAAGGAATGCAAGCATAAGCAGTTCCTAAAAGATTTGTATTACTTTAACCTCTTCACCCTAAAGCCTGTGTTTACTTCTATGACCAGGCTAAGTTTTACCATTTTGACCAGTGTCACCTTATGAAATAACTCTGGAATGCTTCAACATACCCTAGAGTCTGAGATTGTTTTTTTGTGATACATTGCAATTCATATCAGTGGTAAATTTTGGTTAATATTATTTGCTTTTATTTATGAAAATATTAAAAATTGACATTAAAAAAAAATCTAAAAAAAAAGGCTTCTGTGGATTTTCCATTGCCACTGAAGGTAACACAAAGCAGCAGTGGTTACCCCAGTGGCCACCATGAATTTCTAGTAAACAGTGGAAAAAAGCACAACACAGAGAAATTTTTTTGTTAGAAATAAAACAAAAACACATTTAAAGACTCCATCTTTATTAAAAAAAACCTTCAGTCCGACGTAGTCCACAGGCGAGAGCAATGTCAGCTCTGCTTCATCGCTATGTACAAACAAGCATCTGTACAGAGCAAGAACCAGGCTGACACCGACAGTCAGAGTTCTATCGGGTTTATGGCTGCGACATGAACTCGGGTGAACTCTGACGTCGCTGCGAACACATCGGCAAGCCGAAAACTGCTGAGTGACGCGAGCAGTGAATAATCCCGGAAGTTAATGAGCGGACCCGGAAGTAGAAGTGGCCGGGACAGCAGGACACATTGTGGGAGAAGTAAGTATATTGACATTTTTTGTTATTAACTATATGCTTTCTTTTACAGCTCCCCACCCAAAGCCATAACTATAAAATCCAAGCTCAGGGATTCCTTTTTCAGGGCAACAACCCAAAAAGTAGAGGAATAAGATTGTAAAACAGATCTGATTAAGACAAATGTATCTAAACAAAAGAGGCAACTGTAAAATATTGTTATTAACCACTCCAATAAGGCATTTCACATGGCAGAACTGTGTCTTCTTGGTAAAGAGTTATTTTATGTACTGCATATAAGATTTGACGTATTCACTTGGGTCAAAGATATACAATCTTTTGGGACAAAATTCAAAAGGTTAAATGTCTTTAAATTAAATGATTGCAGATCTTGCAATAAGTTGTGCTTCAATCTGAATTACTTTAAGAGTGCCAGGGGAGTTAAGTAAAGGTGTCTTCATTAATCTGAAAATTCAGATCCACCGGCCTCAGTTACTTCCTGGACTTCAAGGATCCCTATCCATCTCTACTCCCAGACATGCTTGTCTGCCATGTGGTTGAAATAGGAAGGGTATAGGACCTTCCTTACATCACAGATCATGTGATCCTTCAGGAGACTCATTATAATCATGAGATATGAAGGTATTGGAATGTTCAGTCCCTCCCATCATTTCTGAGCATCCTATCAAACTAGCCCTTTAAAATAAAGTAAGATTCCTGGTACTACAAGTCCCAGGCAAGCTTTTTGGTCTCACATTATGACAGATCTCCACCTGTGCGAACATACCTGCCATACACATTTTCCGGTATACCTCACTGTGGTTTATGCACATTGATTAGCTCCTGGCCTGGAACATTCACACAATATGTGCCAATGAAAAAGATTGAGTCCAACTCTCCCCTGACTTTCCCCACCCCATCCCCTCAATAAACACGCCCTGCCTGGCTATCCTAGAGAGTCATGAGGTAGAACAAAAGCATCACTGCAAATGCAGTCATCCAATCAGTTACTGAATAAAGTCAATGTTCGTGCAGAATTTTAAATTGGCCAACATGTCCGGGGAAAGTCGTTTTATCTCTATTCACCTGTCAGTAAGTTTTCAGAGACAAAAGTGGTATAAGTTTCATGCTACAGGTAATTGTTCTTCAGTATTCTTTATTATTCTTCAGTATTGACTGGAGCGTGATTATGTAAATAGATATGATTAAAGATCAGACATTTTTTAAATGCGTCAATGCAAAATATGTAGATTTTTTCACTTATTTCTATGTAGGATAAGGGAGTAATTTGATTTTTTTATATTTATTTTTTATATTTTAAAAAAGGACTTTTTTTCTTACATTACTTTTGAACTTCCTTAAGAAACTTCAACCAGTAGTCATTTGATGGCCCATACAAAATACTGCAATGCTAAAATATTGCAGTATATAGTCAAAATCTAAGCTTGCTATTGACTAAAGAATGTAACTGAGCTGCACAGTATAGTTACAGAGGTCTTTGAAAGATCCCCAGCTCTCATAGTAACTCATGAATCCCCTTTGATCGTGTGGTGGGGAATCTAGCAAGCAAGGGTACCAGCTCGTATTCTATTTAAACACTGCTGTCAGAGACTGTTATCAACAATTAAATGGTTAACAGCCTTGCAATATTGCCAGTATAAGTGCATAAATTGCACATACAGGTGCATCATAACAAATTAGAATATCATCAAAAATTCAATTTATTTCAGTAATTCAATTAAATGAAACGCATATATTAAACAGAGTGATTTATTTCAAGTGTTTCATCTGTTAATGTTGATGATTATGGCTTACAGCCAATGAAAACCCAAAAGTCATTATCACAGTAAATTATAATATTATATAAGACCAACTGGAAACATTATATTTAACTCATAAATGTATATACAGTAAATGAACTCAATACTTGATCGAGGCTAAATTGGCATGAATTACTGCATCAATATGGTGTGGCATGGAGGTGATCAGCCTGTGGCACTGCTGTCATGTTCTGTAAGCCTAGTTTGCTTTGATAGTAGCTTTCAGCTTGTCTGCATTGTTGGTCTGGTGTCTCTTATCTTCCTCTTGACAATACCCCATAAAAATCTGTGTGGTTTAGGTCAGGTGAGTTTGTCGGCCTGAAGGAAGAAAGAAGCAAGAGGTTCTCTAAAATTTCCTGGCACATGGCAGCACTGACTTTGGTCTTGATAAAAAAAACAGTGGAACTACACCAGCAGATGACATGGCTCCCTAAACCATCACTGATTGAGGAAATGTCACACTAGACCTCAAGCAGCTTGGATTGTGGCCTCTCCACTCTTCCTCCAGATTCTGGGACTTTGATTTCAAATGACCTTTTGTGCCTTAGAGTGGTTTCAAATAACGTTATTTTTCCTGTCCGTGGGGTACTACTTTTTGCAGGACCCCAAGGACAGGAACAGATACCATAGGAGGTGACCTATTTCTGTGTCCAGGTCCTTGATTTTCATGGGTCCGGACACAGAAAGAGCTATGCGGGGTACTTTCACTTCCGCAATGTATATCCATATATTGCGGAAGTGAAATTTAAGTAAAAGCAGGGGTTAAAAATAAAAAAACCTCTATTCTCACCTTTTCAGTGTTCCCCCGACGTTGGCATCTATCTCTGGATGCTTACAGGATCTGGATGGGCGGGGTTACCCAATCAGCATCATCGGTCACATAATGTAACCGGTCATGTGACCCAATCAGCTGATCGGGTTTTGACATAATGCCAGGTCCTGTAGCCACCGGAGATTCCGCACATTGGGGGATTGCAGGACAGGTGAGAATAGAGATTCTTTTATTTTTAACCCTTGCTTTCACTTAATTTCACTTCCGCAATGTATGTATATACATTGCGAACGTGAAATTAGATGGCACAGAGTAGATTTAGTGTACTGAGCATGCTCAGTACACTAAAATTGAGCCTGAGAAACGATCCTGTGTTTTCTCATGTTAAAGGCCGCGGATCGGGTCATATCCGATTCAGTCTGATTTGGTCCGCTGTGCCCAAAATCGGAGCAGTGTCCGATTTTGGGCACAGCAAAAAATCGGATGGGAATTAGGCCAAATCTGATCCGATCCGTGCCCATAGGATAACATATAATGTAAAGTGGAAACCACCGGTGCTTGTCTTCATAAAATGTTTTCCTTTATTATTATGTGAAATTTATAAAATTATTCAGCGTGCTAGCTGGGCGCTAGACACGTTTCGGAAGACACAACTTCCTTAATCATTAGCAATACAAAATACAAAAGTTTATACATTCATAAGAAAGAAACCTCCACCCACAGCTGAACCTAATTAACAATGGTGATAATAAAGAAACTAAAATTTAACTCTTTCACATGTTATGGAGTTGAAATTTGCACAAGAGGGAGTATTGTACTATTTTCTGACACACCAAAATATTACAGTACATATATATTTAATAACTTCATGGATCTCCACCTTTAATGTTTTTATTTTATTTCCTTTTCCTTATCCTTATATGATGGAAAACCAATACATTGTAATGCATAGAAAATTTCAGTGCGTTCTAATATATTTATGATGATATTATCACATATTAATAGATTTCATTTATTATTGTTTTATTGTTCAAGCATATTCTAAATTTAATCATCCCCGTAACTTTATAGCTAGACCTGTTTCTTATTTTTTATTTTCATATATAAATACATTACTTCCTTACCTCAATTTAATTATATTCTGGGGGAAAAGGAAAAAAAAAAAAAAAAAAAAAAAAAGTTTTAAATTTCCAAACTTTTTTTGGGCATTAATTTCACTGATTTGTTTTTTAAAGATTCAATATTGCAATCTTTACTAAAACATATGTCAAAGTAAAAGGATATGTATTAGAAATTCTATTTTGAACTATTTCATAGACATGCACATTTTCTGTGTCTAAACTTGTAAGCTTATTTCGGTCCTTATTGCCAATAGTTTTTTACATATATGTTGATTTCCTAATTTTAGCCTACAATACAGGTATAGAATGATCTAGCTCTGCCATGTTTGATGCCCATTACATAATCTGCTTCTGGAAATCTTATAACCCAAAAAAAAAAAAAAAAAAAAAAAAAAAAAGGAGGAAAAGGGGCCCCAACCCATTGAATATTTACTTATTTTCTAATAGAAGTAACATAAATCATTTCTGTAATTTAGACCGTTGGGGCTACGGGCGTCCAACTGGAGGATCCAATAAAGTTCCCGATTATGGAGCACCCGCTCCCAATCTTCTCCACCCCTATAAGGACGATGAACCCGTTCTATACCCATAATAGTTAATGATGTTCAGACCCCACCATGGACCTCACAAAAAATGTCTTGATAGACCTGACATTCCAGTTTTTAAGGATTTTGAGTTTGGATTGGATGCTGTGATGTGCTCGGATATACGCTTTTTTAAGGATCTAGTGGTACAGCCTACATAGCTTAAGTTGCAGATTCAACAAGTGGCTAAATAAACCACATGTGTGGTATTACAATTGATATATGTATCCACTAGGAAGGTTTTATTAGTTTTGTTGTTGCGGAAGATGTTGCTGATATTAATGTAATGGCAAATGTTACATCTATTTCCTCCGCACCTAAATGACCCCTTATATGTTAACCATGTGGGTTGTCCCTGTTTCTTATTTATGTAGGTGCTAGGTGATACCATATTACCAATACTCCTCGCTCTACTTGCTACTACTCTCCAGCCATCCGATAGTATTTTGCGCAGGATGTCATCCTGATATAAAATAGGAACATTTTGATTTAGCAGTTTTTTTATGTTGTTAAAATCCTTACTGAATTGAGTGACAAAAGTGGGAGGATATGTAGTAGAGTCCCTATTATGGTTTGTTTTACAGATAGTCACATTTTCTGAGTGTAAATTTTCAAGCTTATTCTTATTTTTATTCTTATTTCCAATGTTTTTTTGGTGCTGATTTTCTGCCCTATCCTGCAATAGGAATCTGCGGTCTTTTAACTCCACAATGTTTGATGCCCGTAGTATGGTCCATTCCCTATAACCTCTATCCTTTAATCTCTGATGGATCACTTTTGTCTCCATTTGATAATCACTGTTATCAGAGCAATTTCTTCTTGCTCTGATGAACTCTCCTATAGGAAGATTTTTAGTAACATGTTGTGGGTGACAACTGTCTGCCCTCAACAAAGTGTTTCCACTAATTTCCTTGCGGAAAAGTTTGGTGCTGATTTCTCCAGTTTCTTTGTCCCCCTGTAGTATCACATCCAAAAATGGGGTGCAATCTCCATGTACCTCAAAGGTGAATGACAGATTATAATCGTTCTCACTGAAGTACCTTGCCAAATCTTCAGGGGTAGGTGCGGGAGACACAGTAGATGACACAGTCCAAATCAGGACCATATCGTCTATGTATCTCCCGCACCACCTTATATTACTCAGAAATGGGTTATTCGGAGTAAAGAGGAACTCACTCTCCCAGCTCATCATATAAAGATTTGCTAGGGAGGCCGAGAACCTCGCTCGCATAGGGCAACCACAACATTGCAGGTAGAATTTATCATTAAACTTGAAAAAGTTGCTTTTCACCAGATGGTCCACACAAAGCATAAGGAATTCTTTTTCTGCATCATTATATACTTCAGTATGGTGCAAGATGTTGTTCAGGATCCATAGAGCTTTAGCATGGACAATTGAGGAATACAGTTGTGCTTCATCACAAGTAATCCAAATGGATTTTCGATCCCACCGTATCTTAGATATGCCTTGTAATAGATGTTTGGTATCTTTTATCCTTCCCACCATGCCCTCCACCAAGACCTGTAAATGGACATCAATCCACTCCGATAAATTTTCATGGAGGGACCCGATGCCCGCCACAATGGGTCTTAATGGAGGTGGAAAAAGACCCTTGTGAGTCTTGGGGAGGGCATGGAAGACAGGACAAACCGGATTCTGAACAAAGAGACAATCCTTTGTTTTTTTGATCAATCACACCAAGTGCAATACCTTCATTCAACAATTTATTTAGTTCTGATTTGAAAATTCTTGTGGATCCTCGGACAAGGGTCTATATGTGGCATGATCTTCTAACATCTGTAAAACTTCTTTTTCATATAAGCCAGAGTCTAATATAACCACTGAACCACCCTTGTCCGAGGATCTCACAACAATGCTCCTATTGTCCCTGATCTCTTTCAATGCTTCCTTTACCTGAACTGTCAAATTTTCCTCATAGAAATTGTCTGAGGAAAGTAACATTTTAAGTTCCTTTTCCATAAGATGCTGAAAAGCATCCATGGCAGGAACACGAGATGATATTGGGTAAAAGTGAGGATTTGAAGGTTTATATGATGACATTATTTTTTTATTTATTCTGCAATTTTCTATTTTTGTGTGCATACTCTCCAAATTATTTTCCTTTATACCCATAATATCCCTCATTTCCAATTCTAGAGGAAAAACATCATTACCACCTGTTAGTGAGCAGCAAGGGTCAGAAATCTCATCAATGTTACAGTCCTGAAAAAAGTGTCTCTTGATGGTTAGAAGACGAATAAATTTATTCAAGTCCTTTAAAGTTTGAAATAAATTAGCCCTCGTTGAAGGTACAAAATTCAAGCCTTTGGCTAACAAAGATTCTTGTGCCCCAGTGATAATGTTAGCTGATAAATTAATAACGGAAAAGTCATTTTTCAGGACACTTACTTGTTCTTTCTTGGATGATACTTTTTCTTTTTTGGAACACCTCCTGCGCCTCCTCCTATTTCGTTTTTTGATTTAGCATAAAACCTTGTGTGGTAGGATCTTGAGGATGAAGTTCTTGTAAATCCGCATCAGATGATTCCCCTGATGTCTCCACATTAGTTGGAGGCGAAGAGAAACTCACATTCCTTGAACTACTTGCCTTGGGGGGTTGAAGTAAAATGGGTCGTAGTCGGTAAGGGGTCACTGGATTTTTTGGTTGTTTAGGTGTGCGTGGTGATCACGGAGTGGTGTTGGTTTTCCAAATGTATACTGAATTAGTACTATAGTCCTTTAGATCACGTTCATATTTACTTTTTTTAGAGATAACTATTTTCTCCTCCAGATCGTCGACCTCTTTGTGCATGCGTTCCATAAGATCGTCATAGCATTTATGCGACTCGTGCACATCCACATCCTTTTGCAACTCCCCAATTTTTTCTTCAATTTCGGTGATTTTCTTCTTTTCTTCTATTAGAATTAACTCAATCAATTTTAATGAACATTCTGATAGAGTGTTATTCCAGTTTTGCAGAAATTCATCATTAAATGTTGTTGTTGGAATTTTCTTAATGCGGAGACCCCTTTGAACCATATGGTTTGTCAAATACTTCCCCAATGTGGCATGATCCCACCATACTTTGAGGTGCTGTAACAAGGTTTTTTCTAACACAGAAAATGCTTTTTCAATGTCTGTAGATCCAGAATTACCAGACCCCCCTTCCAAGAATATGGAGTCTAATTTTCTGGACCGCAACTCCTGACATGCAGAAAGATAATTTCTTGCAGACATGGAAGCCATTTCATGAAGTATATAATGATAAATTTCTTTGGTATATACCTG
>JARQOC010000003.1:138730475-138950073 GCA_033576535.1 Allobates femoralis
TGATTCATTAATGTATTATATACCTGAGCATCCTTTGATTAAAAAGCTGTGCTTCTACATAATGGAAGCTGTTTGATTTAGGTCAAGTTCAATAGCGAGCTCAATCCAAATGGCCTCAGATACAAAGTGGGCACTGAGAATCGATATCTCTAGTGGGCCCTTATATTAGGGTCACAGCACTCCAGTTCTGATGCACAAAAATAACTTTTCATTCCAGCATGAGCATGGGTGGCAACATTTTGGGCACACATGGCCTTTGTCCAGCCTGGACAAAGAGCGCGTGTGCCTTAAACATTGAAGGGTTAAAAACTGTGCTGCCATATTCCACGAGAAATGAAAGGGTGAATATAATATTGATTAATAAGTCAATATGTTTCCGTTCTCCTGAAGATACCCTAAAAATGGCAATATAAGTGACTTTTGATGATATTCTAATTCATAGAGATGCACTAGTATATACACATATATACTGGCTGGGACATTTATATGGAGGCACCTAAATAAAATGGGGATGGTTGGTGATATCAACTTCCTGTTTGTGGCACATTAGTGTATGGGAGGGGGAAAACGTTTCCAGATGGGTGATGACCATGGTGTCCATTTTAAAATCAGCCATTTTGAATCCAACTTTTTTTTTCAATGGGAAGAGGGTCATGTGACACATCAAACATATTGAAAATTTCATAAGAAAACAATGGTGTGCTTGGTTTTAACATAACTTTATTCTTTCATGAGTTATTTACAAGTTTATGACCACTTATAAAATGTGTTCAAAGTGCTGCCCACTGTGTTGGATTGTCAATGCAACCCTCTTCTACCCACTCTTGACACACTGATAGTAACACTGCAGAAGAAATGCTAGCACAGGCTTCCAGTATCCATTATTTCAGATGCTGCACATCTCGTATCTTCACAGCATAGACAATTGCCTTTGGGCGAGTAATGAGGCAAACATTTTTGTTAATGGTGAAGGTAACAAACAAAACCAGCGCTATTGGTCTGACACTAACCCACAGTGGATAGATCCCTCCAAGACTGTTGGAACAGTTGATGGTATGGTGTGGTATATGGGGTACAAAGATAGTGGGGCCATTCTTCATCAATGGAAACCTCAATGCCACTGGTACCTGAATCATGTAGAAATTTCAGATATATAAATGGCCCACCCCGTATATATGTATGTATATAATGACAGTTCACTCACTTAATGTGATGGATGTTACTCACTTGACTCTGGATTTGAGGCAGACACAGGAACAGTTTCTGTAAAACGTCTAGCAGGTATATTCAGGCACGTATAAACCGCTTTCCAGTAACATAACATAAGCCTTGTCTCAGCTTTACAGTAAACATGAACAGACCATGGTATTAGTTTGTTTTACTCGCAGGTACACCATCACCGGTTCAGATATAACTCCTCTACAGAAGTATCTTAATGGAGGTATCTCAGAACCTTTTACTGTCTCCGGTCAGTACACAACACCTCTTTCCCAAATGTTTCTTCAGGCAGTGTGGCAGCCTCCACACACACTGAATGTCTGACCATGGGCCAATCACACAGACTTCTTTAAAACATATAAGACACATCCATGGGTGAGTTATGTAAATACCCAAACACACCCATATCTCTAGTTATCCGAAAACCTGGTCCTGTGAATGATTTAACAATGCTCTGGACAATGCAGGTACTAGAGTAGAAACCTCTAGATTTACACTACAAAGGACAACCACTTCTGTGATTCATACTGGCCATTCACTATGTAGCTGGTCACAATACCATTATATATGTATATAATATATATATAAATATATATTGTACAGCTGGTGACATAAGTATTGATTGTGGCACCAATTTTCTGGTGAAATATATTTCTGTAGGTGCTAATTACATGAATTTCTCAAGAATTATCAGTAACACCCCATCCAATCCACACTAGCAATGATATCAGGCCAAAGATGTCCATAAATTAGGTGTACTAATGAGAAATAGCTCTGTGGTAAAAAGTAATGAACACATAAAGGAGGAAAGGTGCTAAAGCCATGGAAAGTCATGACAGCAACTTATATCCAGTCAGTAATTAGAAAGCAATCCATTCACTTTTAGTGAAAAATAATATCAGCTAGTTCAACTGATGGCCTATAAAAGGTGCCTAATTATCAAGGTGCTACACAACAAACATTTCATGATGGGTAAAACTAGTCAGCTGTCTCAAGACCATTACAGCCTTATTGTTGCAAAACATACTTATGGGATTTGTTGCAGAAACATTTCTAAGAATTGAAGGTTCTGGTGAACACTTTGGGAAGTGGAAACAAAGTCAATTCACTATAAACCACCTATGACTAGGTGCTCCAGTTAAGACCGACAGAGGACTAAAAAGAATTATTATGAGAAGAGATCTGAAATCGTCAGGTACAATTGTTAAAAAGAAAACAATAAGTAATGCACTCATCCCCCTAGATGTTTATGCTCGCTCACCACGTACGACTCCAATGCTGAACAAAAACAATGTTCAAAACAAACCACTGACATACTAAAAGAATATAATCTCGTCAGATCAGACCAAAATTGAGCTCCTTGGTTGCCATAATACAAACCATATTTGGGAGCCTAAAGGCACTGCATATCACCCCAAAAACATCATAGCAACAGTGAAGTTTGGAGCTGGAAACATTATAATGTTGTGAGGCTGTATTTACTGTACGGCAATGGCAAATATCACATATTTGATGGCAGGATAAATGAACAAATGTATCGAGACATTCATGATAAATATTTGCTACCGTCTACAAGAATCCTGAATGTGAAATGATGATGGACATTTCAGCAAGACAGTGGTCCCAACATACAGCCAAGAAAATTCCTAAATAATCACTCCAGTGCCTTTTTTTTATTTAAGTGGTTAAGTCGTGCTTTAAATGTATGTCCCCAGACATCTGTGTTATAGTCACCTTTTAGTATCTTCATCTTTTTCCAGCATCACTCTGGTTGTTAGACCCCAGATTAAACTTTAAGTGAAACGCATGTTGGGTTTGTCCCAGGGTGGGTATACTGTATGTGCATGATAGCACATAATTTTACCTGTCTTATTTATTTGTTCTGATAACTTGACTGCTGAGGTTATCATGTTTAACTGTTTCTAATATCTATAACATGGTATATTATTGCCGTTTAATGATATTATACTTATTTTTGTTTTAATATGCAAATTTGGTGAGGCAATGTACTCTATTAGTCAATATTATATGATGTTTCCTATGAACATCAACTACAGGCTGGCTTTCATAAAAGAACAATAATGACAGTCACAGAGATCTTCAGCAGCCCCCCCAGATTTCATGGAAACCCATTGGCAAACAAGGATGTAGGAAAAGGGCCTATACCTGTGCCGCCATCCAGGAATCAAATTATCCAATAGGTGTAATGTTAAATATTATTCATTAGTCTTTGCATTTCCAAGCCTTTTGGGGCTACTTTATAAGGACAAATCAAATGATTCTGATACGGAAACACATTGACTAATAAATCATATTAAACCTTACACATATTGGATTATTTGATTCCTGGATGGCAGCACAGGTTTATACTCTTTTCCTACATGTCTGGAATACATATAGTGTTTGTGACTTGTACAGCCCAGAAAAGAGAGTCTTTCATTTAATTTCTTCTTTTTATTTTTAACATGAATAAGACCCTAACTTGCATTTGTTTCTCCAGTCTAGATTTTAATGGAAACCCATCGACATCCCAAGATTTCATTACGTGTACTCTGGCATGTGTTCTGCTTTCATACATGAAATGCTGCTGTCAGAAATTAACAGGGGCATCTAACAGGTTAACGGCTATAAGTGGAGCTTTGCTTTACCCACAGCTATTAAGCTAGGGCCACACTAGTGTTATGGCCTCCGTTATAGGAGGTTGGCCAAAGACCCGAATTCCTGCAACATTAACACAGCGTTACAGTAGTGTAAAGCACTACACTGCCAATATAGTAGTCCTATGGATGACAGACTCCTAAGCGCATGCAAAGGCCGGCATGTAAGTGCCAGAGTTTGAAATCTTGCAATATTTCATAGGACACAGGAAAATGTGACAATGAACGTATTCCTGTGCGCTACAAAATATCGTGAGATTTCAAACTCCGGCACTTACATGCAGGTGTTTGCATGTGCTATGGAGTCAGTCATTCATAGGACTATATTGGCAGCGTTAAGGCAGCGATACCCTATGGTCACGCTGCACAGCATGAATGCTGCGGGAATTTGGGTCTTTGGCAGACCCCCTATGACAGAGGCCACAATGCTAGTGTGGCCCTAGCCTTAGGCTAAGTGCCCAATGTGCATATTTGTTTGTGCTGCTTTTTTCCAGCCTCAAAAATGCAGCTGTTTCAAAAAAGCATACATGCTTTTTGACTATGTGCCCACTGTGCTTTTCTGCTGCATTTTTGTAAGAGCTATGTTTTTCAGCTCATTTTTTGGCACCACTGAAAAATGCACATAGTGGGCAGAGCTGTTTGAAAATCACATTGAATTTCATTACAAAACTGTGGGTCATTCAATTCTAGTGCAGAAATCGCTGCAGAAAAGCATGGTTTTAGGCTAGGGTCACATTAGCTTCAGCCATTTAAAACATAGAATTTTTCAGCCTGAGCGCATAGCGTTAACGTAATATAACGCTGTGCTCAGGCTGCATATTCATCCCTATGGTTTCCTGTACACAAGCGCAGCCGACCACTTCAAAAAGGGGACAAAAACTGATCTTGGAAATTATAGGCCAGTAAGGTTAAGACCTCTACTGTGGGTAAAATCCTAGAGGGTTTTCTAAGAGATGCTATACTGGAGTATCTGAAGAAAACCTCATGACCCAATATCAACATGGGTTTACGAGGAACCGTTCCTGTCAAACTAAAATGATAATCTTCTATGAAGAGGTAAGTTCTGGACTGGACCAAAGAAATGCAGTGGATGTGGTGTATATGGACTTTTCAAAAGCTTTTGATACGGGGCCACACAAAAGGTTGATACATAAAATGAGAGCAATGGGGATAGGGGAAAATATTTGCAAGTGGGTTAAAAACTGGCTCACTGATAGGAAACAAAGGGTGGTTATTAATGGAACACACTCAGAATGGGTCACAGTTAACAGTGGAGTACCACACGGGTCAGTATTGGGCCCACTTCTTTTTAACATATTTATTAATGACCTTGCAAGGGGCATACAGAGTAGAATCTCAATATTTGCAGATGACACTAAACTGTGCATGGTAATCTATACAGAGGAGGACAATTTTATATTACAGGAGGATTTATGTAAACTACAAGCTGGGGCTGATAAATGGCAAATGAGCTTTAATGGGAATAAATGTAAGGTCATGCACTTGGGCAGAGGAAATAAATGGTATAATTATGTGCTTAATTGTAAAACAATGGGCAAAACTATCACTGAAAAAGACCTGGGTGTATGGGTAGATGACAAACTCAAATTTAGTGCCCAGTGTCAGGCAGCTGTTGCAAAGGCAAATAAAATATTGGGATGCATTAAAAGAAACATAGTCCATGTTCACACATCTCTGCAGCTCATATTTAGTGGGTCTATACTAAATACTTAGCTTTTTTCAGTGAAGCAGGGATGCGTGAGCCCCGCCGCTTTCTGCAGACGCAGCCCCTGGTTACCCGCTGCTGATCATGGTAACCACATCACACACAAGGCTGTCTAGTGTCCTCTTTCCCACAGCGGACAGGGAAACACTGCTAGCAGCGCTTCCCTGTCCGCTCGGCTTAAGCGGACACTAGGCAGCCTTGTGTGTGAAGTGGTTACCATGATCAACATCAGGGAAACCAGGGGCTGCATCTGCAGAAAGTGACGGTGCTCACTCATCTCCGCTTCACTGAAAAAAGCTAAGTATTTAGCGGAGACCCGCTAAATACGAGCTGCAGAAATGTGTGAACATAGCCATAGATGCTCATGAGGAGAACATATTTTACCTCTATTCAAGTCACTAGTGCGACCACACTTAGAATACTGTGTAAAATTCTGGTCTCTGGTGTATAAGAAAGACATAGCTGAACTAGAGCGGGTGCAGAGAAGAGCGGCCAAAGTTATTAGAGGACTGAGGGGTCTGCAGTACCAAGACAGGTTATTAAACTTGGGTTATTTAGTTGGGAAAAACGGAGGCTTAGGGGTGATCTTATAACACTGTATAAATATATGAGAAGACAGTACAGAGACCTTTTTAATGATCTTTTTACTCTTAGGCCTGAGATGGGGACAAGGGGGCATCCTCTACGTCTGGAGGAAAGAAGGTTTAATCATAATCACAGACGTGGATTCTTTACTGTAAGAGCAGTGAGACTGTGGAACTCTATGCCACATGACGTTGTAATGAGTGAGTCACTATTAAAATTTAAGAATGGCCTGGATGCCTTTCTTGAAAAATATAATATTACCAGTTATATATACTAGATTCTGTGATAGGGCGTTGATACAGGGAACAAGTATGATTGCCGTATGTGGAGTCAGGAAGGATTCTTTTTCCCAATGTGGAGCTTAGTGTTGCCACATGGATTTTTTTTGCCTTCCTCTGGATCAACATGTTAGGCTATGGGTTGAACTAGATGGACTTAAGGTCTTCCTTCAACCTTAAATACTATGTTACTATGTTACTCTGAAGGACAGGATATGTGCTTTTGCTGAGAGTACAGGAAACGCGATTTGCATCATTTTTCTGTGCCCTCAGCAAAAGCGCATATCCGGTCCTTCGGAGTGAAGTGGCCGGATGTGCTTGTTTACTGATAACCACAGGGATGAATATGCAGCCTGAACACAGCGTTACATTACGTTAACACTATGCATTCAAGCTGAAAAATTCTATGTTTGAAATGGATTAGGCAGCCTTATGGCTGACGCTGGTGTAACGCTAGCCTTAGGCTACTTTCACATTTGCGTTCCCCTCCGCAGCGTTCTGCGGAGGGGAGCCACAATGTGACCGCAGCACCGCAAGCCCCTATCTTTATAATGGGAGCGCCTGCACACAAATCACCCAGTCTCGTCCGCACCACGAACGCGACATGTTGCATGTCTGGTGCGGACGAGACTGGCGGATGCCTGCGCACAGATCACATGTGGCAGTGAATGGGTGCGCACGGTCATGCGCAGCCAAGCGCAGCACTGTGCACTCCCATTATAAAGAAAGTGGCTTGCGGTGCTGCGGTCACATTTCGGCTCCCCTCCGCAGAACGCAAGTGCAGGCAAGCGCATAGGCACATAGCTGAACTGCCCATGTGCTCACCTGCCTTTACTGCCCCCATTGACTTCTATGGCCGAGCACAGCTGAGCGCAGGAGCCAAAAACCCGAAAGCGCGAGTGTGAATGTGCCGACATCACCGTGCACGCGCTTGGCCAGCTGCACTTGGAAACGTCACGTTACGCATTTCCGGGTGCAGCTGACCAAGCGCATGCACGGTAACGACGGCACATTTTTTACTCGCGCTTTCAGGTTTTCGGCTCCTGGGCTCGGTCATAGCAGGTAATGGGAGCAGCGAGCGCAGGCGGGTGAAGGGCTGTGCATCTATACACCTATGTGCTTACCTGCACTTGCCTGTAAATGCACCTGCACTTGCATTTGCGCTAGTGCAGGGCAGGGAGGGCAGGTAAACACAGGGGCTGCATAGATGTGAAAAGGGCCTATGTCATATATCGGGAAGTGGGTTATAAGATAAAATCTTTTTCAACCTGTGAATCACATAACTTATTTCATAAACCATTTTCTAGAGAAAATATTTGACTATTGACAAGAAGGCCAATGTAATTCTTGTCTTTTTGCTATTTTCAAAGTATATTTTAAGTACTATATATACAGCATGTATTATATACTTCAGAGACATGATTAAAAAATACTTTGTTTCCTGAAATATAAAACAAACCTTTTTTTGACAAATACATTTTTAAGAAAATATCAATAAATTTCAAGAGATTCCAACTTATATCTAAATGAAAGCAGAATCAAAGAGAACAACATGAATCATATGCAATGCACATGCTTCAAATGTTGTTTGTTGAGAAAATCAAATTTAAGAAACAAGAAAAATCAAATTTAAGAAACAAGATATTCATTTAAACACTGATTGAGTTGAGCTCCCCTTGTTTCAGCAAGGTATATTGTCTCATAGGGAAAGGAATCTTGGATGTTGCATTCACATAAACCACCTTTACAAGCCTCTAAAATTGTCTTTGCTTGTAGTAAATGTGGTTGTGCTTACCTGATACAATCCCAGAGAAGAAAAAATGTGCTGATGGGCACTCTGCGAGGTCAGGAGAGGTATAAAAATAGTGAAAAAAGACATAAATGAGCTCCATACCAGGCTTACTGATGTAAAGAACTTGAGATTTATGAACAGGAAGAAATTTTACAGTTTCTTTCTTTTTTACACTGTTTTTCAAAGTGACATCCAAGAGAAAACCAAAAGACAAAACCTTAGAGCCGTCACACACAAACTTTCAAAACAGAAAACAAAGTCATAAAAAGAAGCCAGCCATGGTAAAACAGGCCTTTACAACACAGCACAGTCACATTTAAGAAAAATATGAAAACATATTTTACATATTTCAGTAAAAGTAATAATGTAAATTTAAAAAAGTAATTTTAAGAATAGAAATTATGCATGTGTTCTATCCATGTTTGTCAAGGAAAATTATATACGGCACTTATATTCTTTGGGTCTGATCACATGTCTCTTGTTTCTGTGATCTGCTAAAAATCTCAGAGACATATCTGTTTTTGATGTGGAACAACTGCAGAATGCGACAAAAAGCGTAAATAAGGTCTTACCTTAATATTAAGTTAGGGTCACACTTGGGAGCCTGCTACCATTTACAGGATGCATTAATGGATCCAGTTTTTCCCCTTGCCATTTTTGAGGCAATTTTAGCCCATCTGTTAACGGATCTGTTAACGCATGGTACATACATGTACCATGCGTTAACGGATGTATTGCCCATAGACTCCCATGTTAAAAAACGCAGCCATTTTTGAAAATGCACCAAAAAACATTGCAGACCATGGCAACAGGCAACGTTTTTCTCTGTGCTCAGGATTAACGCAGTCCAGCCAGGTCTGTGTGTGGCCAGTAACTATGGTATACATCGGGTAACTAAGGGTAGCGTTCGACCGAAATTCCTGACTTTACCGCTTACAGTTACAGCAAGCTGAGCTCTGCTGTAACGGAATCCGGTTGACACAAGTTCAGGGCTCAGTGTGACCCTAGCCCATGTCAAAAACTGGATCCAGTTAGCGGATGCATGACGCAAGTGTGGCCCTAGCCTTACACTGGTGTCAAGGAAGAGGTCACTGCTCAACTTGCAAAGTTGTGTTACACACAACCAGTTTGAAACACACCAAACAGCTATTGCAGGATTCACAATCCATGTGCGCTCCATAGTAACCGAACAAATCCAAGGAAATGAAGTGTGTATATTCCAAGCTGCCATTTGACGGAAGGACCACAGAAGCATATTAATCAATGGCGGCTTTATTCTACGAGTTTCAGAGCATTATCCTCGCTCTTTTATCAGGAAACCAATCATATTATAGGGAGTTATGGATGGTTTCCTGATGAAGGAGTGAGGATAATGCTCTGAAACCCGTAGAATAAAGCTGCTATTATTTGATATAAATCTGTGGTCCTTCCATCACACGGCAGTGCAGATCATGCACACTTCATTCCCGTGGATTTGTACAGATAAAAATTTATCCCCTCAAATCTAAATCATGGATAGCAAACAGATGACATTTACAGGTCCATCTCAATAAATTATATCATCAAAAAGATCATGTATTTCATTACTTCAATGCATAAAATGAAACACTTAAATTATGTAGAGTCATTACAGAGTGGTCTATTTCAAGTGTTTATTTCTGTTAATGTAAGGGAGAAAAAGAACCACTGTAATAAGGGTAGACACTTTTTGCAGCGAAAAAATGAACAATTTTATTGAGTGTGATAGTAGAACAGCAAGCTTGGACAGATGAACATAAAAACAATTAAAACAAGGTTATAAAGTAACACAGATCACTGTTAACCCACACAGTGCTGTTACCTTGGGGTAAAGGAAGGACTGTTGATAAAGTGAACAGGTCAGTTTCAGTGTGGAGCAAATTGGGTTATCCCTTGCTATACAGTAACAGAGTAATTGAACAGAAGGCTATATGGTTGGAATATATTTGGCAGGCCCAAGGTGATATCTGCATAAGCAGTCAATGTCATCCAGAGGTTATACAGTATAATATAGATAACACAGTAGGTTACATGGTAATGACAATAAAAGGACAAAACAATACCCCGTATCACAGAACTTGGAATGCTGCCTGTAGTAATCTAAACAGTCTATTGGGGGATCAAAAACAGAGAGAACACCAGAGGAATAAAGGTGTAACACACAATATATAAATATGGTGGCAAATTGAATCAACCCAAAGTGATTGGTGCAGTTGGCAATACAATTGACTGTACCAAGGGACTTGTACTTTAAGTAAATGCAAAGCAACCTCAATTTCTTTATGTCAATTCAATATCCTCTAAAGGGTCAGCAGTTTAATGGCCATCAAGGATTTACCATTATAGCATCAGAAGACACAGAGAATATACAGTGCGATACTCAAGAAGAGAGGGATAATGCCTGTGACAGTATGAATAGCCCAATGGGGATTCAGCTTGGAGCCACACAATAATACCTGTGAGAAGTCCTGCCAAGTTGTAGGGGTCCCCCCCTGGCGTGTGGGGCGCAGAGGGCAGCAATAAGACAATATTTATGTTAATGTTGATGATTATGGCTTATGGCTTGAAAATGTGAATCATTAACACAAAACACCTACAAAGGCTTACTAAGCATTTAAGATGGTCCTTTAGTCTAGTTCAGTAGGTTACACAATCATGGGGAAGACTGTTGACTAGACCATAATGCAGTCATTGACATACTCTACAAGGAGGGTAAGGGTACTTTCATACTGCGATTTTTGAGGATCCGTGGCTGCCCATTGTAAAACGGAGAGCCATGGATCCGATTTGGCCCCCATGTTATCCTATGGGCACGGATCGGATCGGATTTGGCCTAATTCCCATCCGATTTTTGTTGGATCCGATTTGTGTCCGATTTTTTGCTGTGCCCAAAATCGGAGACTGCTCTGATTTTGGGCACAGTGGACCAAATCAGACTGAATTGGATCTGACTCGATCCGCAGTCTTTACATGGGGGCCTATGGAGCACCGGTCCGAGAAAACACAGGATCGTTTCTCAGACACGATTTTAGTACTAAAACTGCTCTGCGCCATCTAATTTCACTTTCGCAATGTATATACATGCATTGCAGAAGTGAAATTAAGTGAAAGCAAGGGTTAAAAATAAAAGAATCTCTATTCTCACCTGTCCTGCGATCCCCCAATGTGCGGCATCTCCGGTGGCTACAGGACCTGGCATTACGTTACAACCCGATCAGCTGATTCAGCGGTAACCGGTCATGTGACCGATGATGCTGATTGGGTAACCCCACCCAGCCAGGTCCTGTAAGCATCCAGAGATAGAATCCAAAGTCGGCGGACCACTGGAAAGATGAGAATAGAATTTATTTTTATTTTTAACCCCTGCTTTTACTTAAATTTCACCTCCACAATGTATGGATATACATTGCGGAAGTGAAAGTGCCCCGCACAGCTCTTTCTGTGTCCGGACCCATGAAAATCATGGACCTGGACACAGAAATAGGTCACCTCTTATGGTGTCTGTTCCTGTCCGTGGGGTCCTGCAAAAAGTAGTACCCTACGGACAGGAAAAATAACACTATGTGAAACCCCCCAAAGCCACTAAAGGTCATTTGAAATCAAGGTCCCAGAATCTGGAAATAGAGTGGAGAGGCCACAATCCAAGCTGCTTGAGGTCTAGTGTGACATTTCCACAATCAGTGATGGTTTAGGGAGCCATGTCATCTGCTGGTGTAGTTCCACTGTTTTTTTTTTTATCAAGACCAAAGTCAGCGCTGCCATCTGCCAGGAAATTTTAGAGAACCTCTTGCTTCTTTCTTTCTTCAGGCCAACAAACTCACCTGACCTAAACCCCATAGATTTTTATGGGCTATTGTCAAGAGGAAGATAAGAGACACCAGACCAACAATGCAGACAAGCTGAAGGCTACTATCAAAGCAAACTAGGCTTACAGAATTTGACAGCAGTGCCACTGGCTGATCGCCTCCATGCCACACCATATTGATGCAGTAATTAATGCCAAAGTAGCCTCGATCAATTATTGAGTGCATTTACTGTATATACATTTATGAGTTAAATATAATGTTTCCAGTTGGTCTTATATAATATTATAATTTTCTGTGATGACGTTTAGGTTTTCATTGGCTGTAAGCCATAATTATCAACATTAACAGAAAAAACACACACTTGAAATAAATCACTCTGTTTAATATATGTGTTTCATTTTATTGAATTACTGAAATAAATTTATATTTTTATGATATTCTAATTTATTGAGATGCACCTGTATGTGCAATTTCTGCACTTATACTGGCAATATTGCAAGGCTGTTAACCATTTAATTGTTGATAACAGTCTCTGACAGCAGTGTTTAAATAGAATACTAGCTGGTACCCTTGCTTGCTAGATTCCCCCAGATGAGAGCTGGGGATCTTTCAAAGACCTCTATCACTATACTGTGCAGCTCAGTTACATTCTTTAGTCAATAGCAAGCTTAGATTTTTACTATATACTGCAATATATTAGCATTGCAGTATATTGTATGGGTCATCAAATGACAACTGGTTGAAGTTTCTTAAGGAAGCTCAAAAGTAATGTAAGAAAAAAAGTCCTTTTTAAAAATATAAACGATAAATATAAAAAAATCTAATTACTCCCTTATCCTACATAGAAATAAGTGAGAAAAATCAACATATTTTGCATTGACACATTTAAAAAATGTCTGATCTTTTAAAATATCTATTTACATAATCACGCTCCAGTCAATACTGAAGAATAATAAAGAATACTGAAGAACAATTACCTGTAGCATGAAACTTATACCACTTTTGTCTCTGAAAACTTACTGACAGGTTAATAGAGATAAAAGAACTTTCCCCGGACATGTTCACCAATTTAAAATTCGGCACGAACATGGACTTTATTCAGTAACTGATTGGATGAAAAAAGTATTACTGCATTTCCAGTGATGCTCCTCTTCTACCTCATGACTCTCTAGGATAGCAGGCAGGGTGTGTTTATTGAGGGGATGGGGTGGGGAAAGTCAGAGGAGAGTTGGACTCAATCTTTTTCATTGGCACATATTGTGTGGATGTTCCGGGCCAGCAGCTAATCAATGTGCATAAGCCACAGTGTAGTATACCGGAAAATGTTTGTGGCAGGTATGTTCGCACAGGTGGAGATCTGTCATAATGTGAGACCAAATAGCTTGCCTGGGACTTGTAGTACCAGGAATCTTACTTTATTTTAAGGGGCTGGTTTGATAGGATGTTCAGAAGTGATGGGAGGGACTGAACATTCCAATACCTTCCCATAGTTATGTCTCATGAATATAATGAGTCCCCTGAAGGATCACATGATCTGTGATGTAAGGAAGGTCCTATATCATTCCTTTTTCAACCACATGGCAGGCAAGCATGTCTGGGAGTAGAGATGGATAGGGCTCCTTGAAGTCCAGGAAGTAACTGAGGCCGGTGGATCTGAATTTTCAGATTAATGAAGACACCTTTACTCAACTCCCCCTGGCCCTCTTAAAGTAATTCAGATTGAAGCACAACTTATTTCAAGATCTGCAATCATTTAATTTAAAGAAAATTAAAATTTTGAATTTTGTCCCAAAATATTGTATACCTTTGACCCAAGTGGATACGTCAAATCTCCTGTGCAGTACATAAAATAACCCTTTACCAAGAAGACACAGTTCTGCCATGTGAAATGCCTTATTGGAGTGGGTAATAACAATATTTTACAGTTGCCTCTTTTGTTTAGATAAATTTGTCTTAATCAGATCTGTTTTACAGTCTTATTCCTCTACTTTTTGGGTTGTTGCCCTGAAAAGGTAATCCCTAAGTTTGGATTTTATAGTTATGACATTGGGTGGGGGAGCTGTAAAAGAAAGCAAATAGTTAATAACAAACATGGTCATTATACGTACTTCTCCCACAATGCGTCCTGCTGTCCCGGCCCCTTCTACTTCCTGGGCCGCTCATTAACTTCTGGGATTATTCACTGCTCGCGTCACTCTGCAGTTTTCGGCTTGCCAATGTGTTCGGAGCGACGTCAGACTTCACCCGAGTTCATGTCTCAGCCATGAACCCGATAGCTTTTTTTCACTGTTTACTAGAAATTCATGGTGGCCACTGGGCTAACCCCTGCTGCTTTGTGTTAACTTCAGTGGCAATGGAAAATCCACAGAAGCCGTTTTTTTTTTTTCTAAAAAACTAAAAAAAATTATGTGATCTTCATCATATTTTTGATGCCAGCCAGGTACAGCTGGCAGGTGTGGGCTGCCCCCAACCCCTAGTTGCCTAGCTGTACCTGGCTGGGAACCAAAAATATAGGAAAGTCCTTTTTTAATTATTTCATGAATTTAATTAAATAATTAAAAAAAACAAATAGGGCTTCTGTCTTTGTGTCCAGAAAAGTACAACTAGGCAGCTGGGGGCTGGAATCCGCAGCGCAGGATGGCCCAAGCTTTCTTCCCCCTCCCCCAGCCTGCAGCCGCCCCAGAAAATGGTGAATTCATGGAAGTGTCATCTTCTGGTGCTGTATCCAACTCTTCCAGTGGCCTTAGTGCAGGATGACTTGCTGGGCAATAAAAGGATTAGGGCCAGCTTTGTATTATCAGACGGCCCTAAGACCAAAATTCATGATATCACGCCAATATTAGATATGGCCACCATGAATTTCTAGTCAAGATAAAAAAAACACAACACAGAGAAAAATACTTTTATTAGAAGCAAAACAATAAAAATGTAGAAACTATATTTTAAAAAAAATCCTTAGTCTGACATAGTCCACAGAGATTGCTCTGCTACATCGCTCTGTATAGACAAGTATCTATACAGATCGAGATGCAGGCTAAGACTGACAGTGACAGGAAGAGTTCACCCAAGTTCATGGCTCAGGCCATGAACTCAGGAGAACCCTGACATCACCAAACTAACACTGCCGGAAAAAGCCAAAGACTACTGAGTGACAGCAGTGCAGTAAATACTGCTGGAAGTTAATGAGCGGCCCCAGAAGCAGAAGTGGCCTGGAGACAGCAGGACGGGAGGACGTGTCGCATCGGTAAGTATAATTATAATGCTTATTAATAATGTGCTTGTTTATACAGTCCCTGGACCCAAACTAAACGTGAACTGTAACACGGGTTTCCCAGGAAACCCATGTTCGGGACCTTGTGAGCGAACATTATATGTTTGGTGCGGGTCCAGAAATTTACAGTTCGTTTTCTCCCATTCCTAGTTTTGAGCACCTTGAGGGATTTAAAATTGTGCCATTTTGGTGTATTTTCTTTCACATAAACCTTAGAAAATCACGTCAAATGTGATGTGGTCCTTAAAAAAATTGGTTCTGTAAATTTCATTATAAAATGACAAATTGCCTATAAAATTTTAACTCTTCTAACATCTAAACAAAGAAAAATTTTCAAAAATGATGCTGATGTAAAACAGAATTAGTAATTATTAATGATTTTGTGTGATATAATTACCTGCTTTATGGGCATAAACATTAAAAGCTTTACAATATCAAATTTTTCACACTATTTTGTCAATTTTTTATATTTTCATAAATAAACGCAAATAATATTAACCAAAATTTACCACTAATATGAATTGCAATGTATCACAATAAACAATCTCAGACTCACTAGGATATGTTGAAGCATTCCAGAGTTATTTCGTAAGGTGACACTGGTCAAAATGGTAAAACTTAGCCTGGTCATAGAAGTAAACACAGGCTTTAGGGTGAAGAGGTTAAAGTAATACAAATCTTTTAAGAACTGCTTATGCTTGCATTCCTTTATAGAAAATTGTAAAGTTTGATTTCTTTCCTTAACCTTAAATTTTGTATTTCCTTTCGGCTTTAAGGTCAATACAACTTGTTAATTTAATTGATTAAAAATCTTTTGCTATATGTTTTTTTCTTTCTCTAGGAGTAAACACATTTCTTTTTTCTAATGGTCAATTAATTTTGCAATCTGACCCTACTTGCTAGGATAAGGTTTATCTGAAGGCCCTTTAGGACAGTGTTGACAGTTCTGTATGGTCTGTGTTTGCCATGATGATTTAATGTGATCTGTAACAATTTTTGTTGTTTGAAACTCTTATCTATTATGGAGGTTGTTTTGTGATAAAGAGTTGTTGTTTTTTTCAGAAAATACCTATTAAATGTCCTGAAGCAATGATTGACTGTCATCGCTGCCTGACAGGAATCCTGACATTCAGCAAATTACCAAAATATTTACAAAGGACTGTTCGAGTGTGCTAGACAATACTATTGTTCAAACAGTCCTCACAGGATACTATTGCCCACCGTCCTTACAATACTCCATATGTCCTACTAACTGGGTTACAATTCAGTTGACTTATGATCCAAATCCAAACATAATTTTAATATACTTGAATAGGTTGAGACTATCATATGTACTTTTGAGGGCACTTATTGCAATCATTCTTTAAGGACCTTAATCACTCTTTTTGTTCCATTTAATAGACCGATTGGAGTGTTACCAAATAGATCTATAGTCTCAGCTGACCCCCCCACAGAGTGGTGGTGGGAGCCTGACATGACGATGGGAGGGAGGAGTGACCGTGGGGGAAGATAGGGGAGACAGTAGGGAGTGGGATGAAAGGTGATCCAAAGGGTAGTGGTCTGAAGGTAGAGAGGAAATGACATAGATATAGGTGGGATTCATGGGGTGGGGTGGGGGGAAGCATAAATAGGAATGACCAAGGTTGGAGGTCCTCTTTGTCCTCAGATCGATGGACAGAAAATTCCCACCCGCCCTCCCCTAAAGAGAAGAAATTCTGGGCCACAGTGGCCAGTGGCGATTATCGGCGGTGCTACCATGTTGGTTTATACCATTGCTATGAAGAGTTAATTTTGAAATTCACCTTCTAAGCCCAAGGGAAGGGCAATCCTTCACTTATGGTTCCCTAAAGGTTTCCTCCACAGGGTTTTTTTTCCTCTCCTGCGCGATGCAGGATGACTCTTTGTGAGTCGAAGGTTTTCTAAATTCAGTTTTCTTAATGCCTTTGAAGCGTTGGTGAATCCTTGAAGTTGGTTATAAAGTCGGGATTGGGGATTCATTAAATACGGGGATCCCTTTTATTGGATGGATATTTGAGAATGGTCTGGTGAGCTTTGGGTGATACCCGGCGATGGAACGTCGGGTTCATCCTAACGGTATTGGAGGACAACCTCGTCCCTCAGTTTCACGGTGCTCCTGAGCCAGTGAACATGGCTAGGGTTAAGGTAGGGGAGGGTCAACGTCATGGAAAATCACCAGATTTTTTGTAGCTTCGAGGACCTCACCAATTGTTGTATTTACATGTTTTCTTATAAATGAATTGTTTTTAACTGAATTTTTTTTACTACGGAGTATTTTTACACATTTGTTTGACTGTTTTTTGTGATTCAGTCTTTTGGTGGTGTGAACACTGTCCTACAGATGTGTTCACTGTGTGCATGCTTCATTAGTTTTTGTCTAAGTTATTCCTTGTTTCTGCAAGATTGGGGAGTCTCCCACCCCTACCTTTTGAACCCTGCACATAAAAAGCTCTTTTTTTGCAGTCAGTCCAAGTCAGACATTGGACCTGCCTGGATCCTGCTCATTTTAGGTCCAATACACAATGTCAGGTTTTAAATACATCAGATAGGGACTGCTCTGATACGGGTTACTTTGAAGTTGGTAGAGCAGCTTAGCATACATTTTTTGCAAAAAATGTATAAACTAAATACCCTGTATTTTACTTTTTCAGCAGCACTTGCTTTTTACTGAATTTTTTTTACAACAGAGTATTTTTACACGTGTGTGTGTGACTGTTTTTTGTGATTCAGTCTTTTAATGGTGTGAACACTGTCCTACAGACGTGTTCACTGTGTGCATGGCTCATTACTTTTTGTCTAGTGTTCAAGCTGTGATTAACAAAGGGAAAATAAGGGGCTCTGTAAAAACCAAACTGTGATCAGGTAAACTAACAAAAATTTTGTCCATAACTGCCAGGAAAATTGTTCGGAGAAGCAAATAAAAACTCACAAATAACATCAGCTGAAATACAGGACTCACTGAAAACTAGCAGTGTGGCCATTTCTAGATGTGCAATAAGGAGGCACTTGAAGAAAAATGGGCTTCATGATCTAGTTGCCAGAAGAAAGCCATTTCCGTGCAAATTGCCCCCAAGTATCTCACCTACAATATTCCACAAAGCCCAGAGACAAGCCTCCAAACGTCTGGAATAAGGTAATTTGGAGTGATGAGACCAAAATCAAACTTTTTGGCCTTAGCCATTGGGAGAGGTGTCAACAAGGCCTATGATGAAATGAACAACATTCCTACTGTAAAGTATGGAGGTGGATCCTTGATGATGTGGGGATGTGTAAGCTACAAAGGCTCAGGAAACTTGGTCAAAGTTGAAGTACAGATGAATGCAACATATTATCAGCAAATACTGGATGCAAATTTGCACTCATTAGCCTGGAAGCTGTGCATGGGACGTACTTGGACGTTCCAACATGACAACGATCCAAAACACAAGGCCAAGTCAACCTGTCATTGGCAACAGAAGAACAAAGTGAAGAGTTGCCATGTCAGTCTTCTGATCTCAATATCATTGATCCACTCTGAAGAGAACTAGAGTGCACAGTTCATGCAAGAAAGCCTAGGAATTCACAGAAACTAGAGGCTTTTTGCCAAGAAGAAAGGGCAGCTTTACCATCTGAGAAAATAAAGAGCCACATCCACAACTACCACAAAAGACTTCAATCAGTCATTTATGTTAGAGGTGGCAATACATGGTATTAAGAATTGGGGTATGTGAACTTTTAATCAGGATCATTTGGATGTTATTGGTTGCCTTTATGAATTAAAAAGAGAAAACAGTAATTTGACAATAAATGGAAAAAACTATTTTGTGTTATCATTCATATTCTCTGAGAAAAGGCCAAGAAAGCAAAATAATTGCCGTGATATATAAACTTTTGAGCACAATTGTAATAAGTAGTAAACAAATGTCCTCCAGAGGGTGCTAGCTTTAACTGTCCTTTTTAGGATAATGACTATTGTCAATACAATACGTACTCCATCAAATGGGGTACAATTTAATTTATTTATTCAGCATTAAGGACATTTTTCTTGACCAAGTTCCTTTTTCCCTTTCACTTTACATTTTTTTTAAACTTAAAAATAAACTATTAACCCTATTATTTTTTAAAACATCTGAGCTTTGCAGTTTTTTCCAGACCTTCCTAAAATGTTTGCATTATACTCTACATACAAAGTAAAAAAAAAACTCAATTTCTTGCCAAATTTACCATTGCTTAATAATGTCATAGTTTAGATTCAATGATGTTGACCTTGCTATTCAAAACTATAGTTAATATTTCAAAGGCACCAGAAGTTAATGAAATATCTCTCTTGAAGAAATTAATTGCAAGGCTATATATTTTATGTCTCTAAAGAATTCTCTGCAAATAATTGATGTTCTATGGTTTTACATTTTATCTTTTATATCCTACCAATAGACAATGTCGACAAGATACTTTAAATATATGATAGTAGGTAAGGAAAAATGATCACAAGTAGGGCAAAAACTAATCAAATGAATTTTATTCTGCTGTTTTTGACATATAAGCACATTCTTGGATGTTATGAAACAATAGTTTAAGTTCTTTTAAAGTTGAAATACAAAGCCTCCAAATTACAAGACTGGATACAGTAAAAAATGAGTATAAGTAAACTACAATTGCTCTAAATGACAACTATCTAAAGTAGACCAAATGAACAAATTAGGAACATTTAATTGAAACACTTTTTTTCGCTACAAACTTGATAATCCATTCAGAGATTTAACTGTGAATACTAAACATTTCTTAAAGCGCCTCTGTTGTTATAAGAGGTAAAACATTCATGCAGAGCCAAAAAAAAAACAGCCTAAACCGGAAACTAAATTACAATGACACTTAGAAATGTAGTAAAAATGTCACTGTTTAATAAAGAGCGAGATACAGTGTGCTTGCCACATAGACCTTGTCCAGAAAGTACCAGTGAATAGAAATAAATGTCAACGTTCCAATGTACAAAAATAGTCTTCCTTTACTAATCCCTTCTGAGGTTTCAAAACCCTTTGGAGAAAAGCATTTTTTTCTCTGAAGTTTGCTATCCTTAAGGTACCGTCACACGTAACGATATCGTTGCCGATATCGTTCAAAAGTCACGTGTTTTGTGATGCTTGAATGATGTCGAAACGACATTGTTGCGTGTGACACTACAAACGATCAACTATCAGTCGGTTGATCGTTCATCGTTTGATTTGAGGTCCTGTCCTCAAATCAATCGTTGGTCGACCGGTGGACACGCAGCATCGCTGCGTGTGACACCGGGCGACGACCAATAAGCCAGCTCCCAGCGCCTCTCACAAGCGCTGGGAGCTGGTATCCAAGGTAAACTGCGGGTATCTAGGCAGCGCATGCTGTCTAGATACCCGATGTATACCTTAGTTACCAGCCTCCTCCGCTCACTGGCTGGTATCTAAGGTACACAGCGGGTAACTAGGGTCCCTAGTTACCCGCTGTGTACCTTAGATACTAGCCAGTGAGCGGAGGAGGCTGGTAACTAAGGTATACATCGGGTATCTAGGCAGCGTGCACTGCCTAGATACCCACAGTTTACCTTGGAGACCAGCCTGCTCCCGCTTACTGCAGGCTGGCAGCGGGAGCAAGACATTGTGGAAACGATATTTAAATCATCTCCACGATGTCTCTGGTCCATTGATCGCTGGTGAGTCTGTCTGTGTGACAGCTCACCAGCGATCTGAACGATATTGTTAGCGATCGCGCGTGCATGTGATCACTAACAATATCGTTCATCGTATCGCTGCGTGTGACGGCACCTTTAGGCCCCTTTCACATCATCGCTTTTTTTTCAAATTGCGGCAGATCCGGCAGATTTACTGCATCTGCCGCCTAACGGTCGCACTTGCAGCACACTTGCGGCAAGCCCCATGCATTGTCTATGTTGCTTCCGGCAGGTGTGGCAAGTGTGGTATTGCCGCGATCCGGCAGCCGCAAAAGAAAAAACAGTCAGTAGCCTTTTTTTTGTGGCCGAAACTGCCACAAGTGCCGGAACCGCAGCAATACCGCACTTGCCGCACATGTCGCAAGCCCAATAGACAATACATGGGGCTTGCAGCAAGTGTGCGCCAAGTGCGACTGTTAGGTGGCAGATGCGGTAAATCTGCCGGATCGCCCGCAGTTTGAAAAAAGCGCTGATGTGAAAGGGGCCTTATTTGAATTAGAATAAGAAATTGAATACAAAGAATTCAAATATAATATAGATATGACTTAGTCTTAAAGAGTTTGTTAACCTAGAACTCAAACTAAACCATTTTTACATTGGTATATAGTGCATGTAAATGTTTGGGCACCCCTGTTATTACAGACGGTTAAGCAAGTTGAAGGGGAAATGATCATTAAATGCCTAAAGTTAAAGATAACATATTTCCTTTGTATTTGAAGCAAAAAAAATATTTTTGTATTTTACATTTTAAAAAATGACAAAAAGGAAAATGGTCTGTTGCAAAAGTCTGGGTACACTGCATGGTTTAGCGCCTTGTAACACCCCCTTCTGTAAGTACCACATCTTGTAAACGGTTTTTGTAGCCAGCCAATATTCTTTCAATTCTTGTTTAAGGTATTTTTGTCCTAAGAAAAAGTCTTCCAGTTCTGTGAGATTCCTGGGTTGTTTTGCATGCACTGCACTTTTGAGGTGAAGCTACAGTTTTTGAATGATGTTCAGATCAGAAGACTTTGGGAGCCATTGTATAACCTTCAGCTTGCACCTTTTAAGGTAGTCCATTGTGGATTTTGATGAGTATTTAGGATCATTGTTCAATTGTAGAAGTCATCCTCTTTTCAATTTCAGCTTTTTTACATATTGTGTTATGTTTGCAACAACAATTTTGAAATTTCATTGAATTAATTTTTCCCTCTACCCATGAAATGTTCCCTGTGCCATTGGCAGCAACAGAACTCTAAGCATGTTTGTTCCATCCAACCCATGCTTAATGGCTTGCGAGATGTTCTTTATTTGAAATTACGTGCCCCCTTTGATTATCAACATATACCTTTGATCATTGAGGACAGAGAGTTCCATTTTAACCTCATCAGTTCACAGGACATTTCTCCAAAATGCATCAGGCTAGTTTAGATATATATTTTGAATATTTATGATGCTAAACTTAGTGGTGAGGGCACAGGAAAGGTTTTCATCTTATGACTCTTCCATGAAGGCCATATTTATGCAGGTGACTCTTTCCAGTAAAACAATAACTCCAAAGTCTGCTAAATCTTCTTAAAGGTCTTATCCAGTCAAGTGAGTGTTCTGATTTGCCTCTACATGCAGTTTTCACTGAACTATTTCTTGGTCTTCCAGACCTTATCTTGACCTCCACTCTTCCTGTTAACTGCCAATTCTTAATTATGGTTTAAACTGAGGAAAGGGCAATTTGAAAAATGTTTTGCTATCTTCTTAAGAGCCTTCTCCTGCTTTGTTGGCCTCCACCCTTTTAATTTTCAGAGTGCTAGGCAGCTCCTTAGAAGTACTCATAGATTCTGTTAATTTGGCAGCAGGTTAGAAGAAGCTGAGTTTTTATAAATTTTCATCACTTGATCACTCCTGATGATGATAGGGAACAAGCCATAACTCTAAGAAGCTAAATAAGGTCTGAAACCTAGGTCTAAGGTAGTCAAAGTATCTAAACTCACATATTTTTAAGGATTCCCCAAATTTGCATCAGCCCATTTACCTTATTACAATTTTTAAAATGTTAAAAAGTTTGCAGCCTTACACATCCCTTCCCACGCTGGGCTGTTTAGATTAGACCTGTACAACTCATTATTATTTGGGTAATATGCTCCACAGACCTTTTCAGGTTGAAGCCTTACACATATTGGAACACGCCCAATCCCACACTGGGCCGTTTAGCTTAGATCTGTACCACTCACTATAGGGAATACAAATTCACTAACAATTTACAGTGACCATTGGTGGCCAAAAAACACACCTTGGTTGTCCAGGACCCAAAATGAAAGAATTGTCTCTCTTTCCATAAATTGATGTTGCCTTTAAACTTATTCCAAAATGTTGATGGTTTCTGTATGCTCCATTTTCTGGACATTTATTTTAGGCCTGAGAAATAGCTGTGACATGATCCGCAGACCTATTCAGGTCGCAGCCTTACATGTATTTTAACATGTTCATTCCCATGCTGGGCCATTTACTGTGCTCTGTATCACTCACTATTATTGGGAAAAAAAAAATCACTTTTATTGGATAGATCTTCATTCTCAGAAAATCAACGTTTCGGGGACAAACATTGATTTTCTGAGAAGGAACATCTATCCAAAAAAAGTGATTTTTTTTCAGCATTAATTCATCTTGAGTGGCGATGTTTTTCTATATAGATTTTGATTAAATTAACTTTTGAGCATCTCAAACAGTGTAGCAGACCTTCTATATTCATTATAATTGGGGTAATATGCTCGGCTAACCCTTTCAGGTCGCAGCCTTACACGTATTGGAACACATCCATTCCCATGCTGGGCGATTTAGCCTAGATCTGTAACACTCAATAATATTGGGGTAATACGCTGTGCAGACCTTTTCAGGTCAGAGCCTTACATGTATTGGAACATGTTCATTCCCACGCTGGGCTGTTTAGCTTTGCTTTGTACTACTCACTATTATGGGGATAATATGCGCTGCAGATCTTTTATGGTCAAAGCCTGACAGTTTTTGAAACTCAGTACAGAGCTGGCTTTGAAGCCTGGTTAGATTTTATAGTTGAAGAGTCTGGAAATAGCCTCATCGGCAACATGCTTGATGAATAAAGTCCATACGCAAAGCCTTGGTTGACTTCACTAAAGGTTGCTGATGACAAACAAATATTCCTGGGTTGTTCCACATTGTTACTGATGTAGAGGATACATATTCAATAGAAATTTACAGTGACCATTGCTAGTCAAAAAACAGCCCTGGGTTCTTCAGGGCTCAAAATGAGAGGACAGCCTCTCTTTCACTAAATCATTATTGCCTTTTAATTTTATCCAAAATGTTGGTGGTTGCTATATGATCATTTTCAGGACATTTCTTCTAGGCCTGAGAAATAGGGGTTATATGCTGCGCAGACCTATTCAGGTTAATGTCTTACACATATTGGAACATGTTCATTTCCACTCTTGGCTGTTTATCTTACATCTGTACCACTCACTATTATTGGGGTAATACACTCTGCAGGCTTATTAAGGTTGCAGTCTTACATGTATAGGAATATGTCCATTCCCATGCTGGGCCATTTAGCCTAGATCTGTACCCTCAATATTATTGTTTTAATACGCTCTGCAGACCTATTCAAGTTGCAGATTAAAAGTATTGGAACACATCCATACCCACACTGGGCTATTTGGCTGAGATCTGAAATGCTCATTATTATTGGGATAATATGCTCCACAGACCTATTCAGGTCACAGCCTTAAACATATTGTATCATGTCCATTCCCATGTTGGATCATTTAACTTTGCTCTTTAACATTTACTATTATTGAGGTAATATGCTCCACAGACCTATTCAGGTTGCAGCTTTACACATATTGGAACATGTACAATCCCACGCTGGGCCGTTTAGCTTAGCTTTGTACCAGTCACTATTGTTGGGGTAATACGTGCCAAAGACCTTTTGAGGTTGCAGCCTGGCACTTATTGGAAATGGTACAGAGCTGGCTTGAAGCCGGGTTGGATTTGCCTTGAAGAATAATATGCATACACAAAGCCTCAGTTGACTTTACTGAAGGTTTCTGATGACCAAAAACATTTCTAGGTTGTCCCACAACCGTCCCTCAATTTTCACTGACTGTTACTGACCACTTGATGGCCCTCCAAAAATTTTAGTTGAAGATAGGCTTTTGCCCCTGCCAAACCTAGGTGACTGTCAATGTTGGCTGTGGGCACTATTATTAATCTGTGCAATTTATCAATTAAAGTAGATATCAGTTTACGTTGAGCCTGTTGCTGCTTTTTAGCAGCACTGCTGCAGTGCTTCCAGCTTGGGACTGATCAGGAGGGTAATTCATACTGCGCTGTGAACCTGAAGGAGGGAGGCGCAATTTATCATAGAGTACTTGCTGTGGACCTTGTTAAATGAGTGAGGACCCTCCAATATGAATAAGAGAGCAATTTCAAATGTACAGAGGAGCTACCCAATGATTAAGTGATAGATAACTAGCACGAGGCAAATGCCCTAACAAACAAATTAATAGAGGAGGGCCCTCACAAATGTATCGAGGAGGGCCCTCCCAAATTTACGGTACAGGACCATGTGAGGCCACTCACAAAAAACAGGCTTCTTTACATCTGCTGGCCATCTGAAAACTTTAACTGATGGCTGCAGTATAATATGGTGGTGGTGTTGGAGGAGGTGGGTAAAGCCGAAAAATACCAATGGGCACATTGTAGCTGGCAGTGTAAACTTCTATGGAATATGTATTTCACTATCTCAGCAAAAATGTGGAAAGGACAACCTAAATGCATGCGTAAAAGCGGTATCTCCCAAATGTATGGTACAGGGTTAACTGAGGCCTCTTAGGGCAAAGCCCAACATACTAACAGGCACGTTCTAGCTGGCATTTTAAGGCTATACTCACACAGTGCATTTTTACTGTATTTTTGCTGCATTTTTTGGGGTCATGGTTTGCCTTGGTTTTATACTAATGTATGCTAATCTAAACCTATGTTTTTGTTTTCCAGTAAAACCTATGTGATTCAGGGAAAAGGTGAACACACACATTGCTTTTTGTTTTCTGCATAAAGTGTAAACACCCCAGGTTTGCATTTTGAAAGAGTGAGCGCTTGTCAATTTGTTCTGTGTTTTTGCCATGGTTCTGTTGCCAAAACTCAGAAAAAATGCAGGAACCAAAAAAGCAGCAAAAACACTCTAAAAACATGCAAAAATGCAGGAATCCCAGCAGAAAATGCAAATTTCCTCCTGCCAAGAAATCTGGAGCCAGGAGAAACCTTAAGAAACCCTTAAGGTTTTGCTGCATTTTTGCTGCAGCAAAACCTTCTGTGTGGGAACATACCCTAAAGTACTGTTTAATATCTAACTAATCTTGTATGAGGGAGGGACCTAGAAAACATATAAGTGAGAGCTCTCCCAAATGAAAAATAAAAAAGCAAAACTGCTATGTGTAAACATACGGTAAAGGGGATATGTTTTTTGTTTATTTATATAGCCTTGTATACTAGCAATTATGCAGAAAAAAAATGTTTTTTAACATTTTTGTCTGTAAAATGCAATTAAGGTTAAGTTTGGTAGATGTTCTTGTGAATCTTAAAAGTGGCATAATTTTTTGACAACATTAATCCAAGAAGCCATAAGTAGTACTTTTTAATTTTCAAAAATCAATGTATGAGGCACCTGGGGGTTCTTATGCTTATGACATATCAAGATAAATTCCTTGGGGGGTCTAGTTTACAAAATGGGCTCATGTTGAGGGGGTTTGCACTGTTTAGGCACATCTGGGGCTCTCCAAATGTGACATGGAGTCCATTAACAATTTCAGACAATATTCTGTACATAACGTTAAGTGCTGCTTCTTCGCTTCTGAGCCCTACTGTGAGCACAGATGACTGTTTCCACCACATATAGGGTTTTGGCTTACTCAAGAAAAGTTGTTTAATAAATTTTGGGATACATTTTTTCCTTTTGACCTTGTGAAAATGAAAAAAAGTGATGCTAAAACAACCAACATTTTTGTGGAAAAAAGGACTTTTTTATTTATACTCCTCAACATTATAAAATTCTGTAAAGCACCTGGGGTTTGAAAGTGTTCACCACACATAGATGAATTCCTTAAGGGGTTCTAGTTTCCAAAATTAGGTCACTTGTGGGGAGTTTTCACTGTTTAGGCACATCAGGGACTCTCCAATTATGTCATGGTGTTCACTGATGAACTTTGAACCCTTTTGACTTGCTAACAAAAATAATTTCAAAAATTGTACTGATGTATAGTAGACATGTGGGAAATGTTATTTATTAACAATGTAGATGATATAACTCTCTGGTTTAATGGTATATAAATTAACAGTTTGAAAATTGAGAGATTTTCAACATGTATGTCAAATTTCCGTTTTTTTTTTCAAAAGTAATTGCAAAAGCTATCGAACAAAATTTACCACTAATGTGAAGTCCAATAGGTCAAAAAAATCTTAGCATCACTGAGATCCATTGAAGCATTCATAACCTCACAGAATGACAGTGGTCAGAATTGCAAAAAATGGTCTAGTCATTAGGGTCGAAACAGGCTGGGTAATGAAGGGGTTAATGTTGCTGTAAGCGTCTTAGCAGCCTGTCAGATCAGTTTTCTTAATATCTTTTCAGCAATGTTTAAGGAACCTCCAGTTTTAGACAGTGATACATTTACACCACTTATTTATAATTTTTTTCAGTGTGTTCTATAGTACAACTATCAATTCTATCAGTATTCTTGTAGCCTTTTCCTGACTGATAACTTTCCACAATATGACGCCTTTGTTATGTTGTAAGCTGTTTTGAACCATAACTTTAGCTGTAAAATATATCTAAGAAAAATACTAGAAAATCCTAATAGAACACTTAAACTTTATAAGGAGTTAATCAGAATCACTATAAATGATAAGTATGGACTGACTACAAATTAAGTTCTTTAGAACCTTTTAAAAAGCTTGTTATGTATGGAAGTCATTCTAGCTGGACAGAAAAATTCTAATCTTTTAGTGGAAACTTAAAATATTAATTCTCTCTCTTTTGTTAGATCTATTATGCTAAAAAGACAAATTAAAGGGAACTTGTCACCTAGATTAAGCCCCCCAGGCTATCACTACCTGTCCCTGCGCCTTCCTATTACTAATCTAACTACCGCTCTCTCTGCTAAATCTGCCTTGTGACTATGTAAGAAAATGTATTTGTAACTTACATGGGCATATTTTAATGATCCGGGGGGGCTACCGTTGCTAGCCCTCCTGGGCGTCCTCTCTGTGTCTCTGTTGCCACCTCCTGCTGTCTCTTGATATCAAAATGTGTGCTCCTCCAGCCAGGCTTGGTCGGCTCTGCTATGCAGCCTTATGCAGAAAGCATCATTTCCGGAGCCGCGAGGCCCCATAGCTACCTGCTATTTACCTTAACAGCGGGTCCACGCAAAGCTACAGGACTTGAGCTGTTAAGCTAAACAGTGTGTTGCTTATGGGGCCCTGCGGCTCTGGAAATGATGCATTCTGCATCATAACAGGAAGGCTGCATAGCAGAGCCGACCAAGAGTGTCTGGAAGAGCGCGCATTTTGATTTCAATAGCATGCCCATAGGGGCGTGCAAGAGACAGCTGGAGGCCGCAACAGAGACAAAGAGAGGACACCCAGGGGGACTAGCAATGGTAGCCCCCGGATCATTAACATACGCCCATGGAAGTTACAAATACATTTTCTTACATAGTCACAGGGCAGATTTAGCAGAGAGAGGGATAGTTAGGTTAGTAATAAAAAGGTGCAGGGACAGGCAGTAATAGCCTGGGGGGCTTAATCTAGGTGACAGGTTTACTTTAATACTTTCTTCACTGCATGGAACTCATTTTAACAGTCATTAATTTCTTTACATTAAAAATCCAACATTGATTGCATGTTTTTTTTTTAATTCAGCCATTATCCTAAAGAATAATATTGGCATGATCTGAAAGGATGCAGGGGTTCACGCAGGTGCCATAAATGTATTACAACATATAAAAAAAATCTCAACTAAAAGGTACTAAAATGCCTTTTGTCCTTTAAAACAGCAATAATTTAAAATACAATTCAGAAGGGAAAAGGAGTGTAAAACGCATATAATTCTAAATTTGTGAAATTACATTGAACTGGATTTACCAACTGGGAATTGGGACAGAAAATTGTAACAGACGATAACAAGTTCTTTATAATGTGGTAATTATAGAAAACTGGGTCAGTCCTACAGATACATGAACATTCAATAATTTGTAGTCTAGGAATAAGTAAATCTTTAAAAAAAGATCAATTCACTAGCATTTTGCCAACTGGTGAATTTTGATCACATGTTTTCTATATACAAAATGTCAGAAATAATTCTGAAATAGAAATATCAGCCACAATAAGGAAGTCAAATTATCATAAAAAAATTTGCCAACCAAAGCAAATTTTGGCAGATTTTCTTATTTCTATTATTGACACACATAATTTACAGTGGGAGAAATGAAGATTAAATACCTTAACAATTTTCTAAGTAAATATATTTCTAAAGGTGTTTTTGACATGAATTTCTCACCAGATGCCAGCAACAATCCATCTAACCCACACTGGCAAAAAAGTCAAACCATAGATGTCCATAAAATTACCTACTTACATAATTGCCTTGTGGTTTCCACTTCCGTTTAGATGTCTACCTATCCCACAATCTACCACGCCGACCGTGGCACCATACTAGCACTCCCAAGTAATGGGTACGGTAATATGGCGCCGGTTGGTGGTGTCACAGACACCCAATGCTTCACAAGCCGCCCAGCTGTCTGCTGCAACCCGCATACACCCCTGCCGACGCCCCTACAAGACCTGTGGTGATGTCACAGTCATGTGATCAGTCACATGACCGTCACATCCCCACTGCTCCGGTTATAGTAAGAAATTCACTGCAGTGAGTGAAAGTGTGGGGGGGGCAGAAAGAGAGCAAGGGGGGCAGAAACAAGGAGCAGAAAGAGCAGCGGGACAAAAAGAGAGCAAGGTGGCAGAGACAGGGGTCAGAAAAAGCAGTGTGGCAGAAAAGAGCAAGGGGCAAAAAGAGCAGTGGGGCAGAAAGAGAGCAAGGGGCAGAGACAGGGGGCAGAAAGAGCAGTGAGGCAGAAAAGAGAGCAAGGGGGCAGAAAGAGCAGTGGGGCAGAAAAGAGAGCAAGGGGGCAGAGACAGGGGCAGAAAAACCACTGGGCAGAAAAGAGCAAGGGGGGCACAGACAGGGTAGAAAGAGCACTGAGGGCAGAATAGAGCATGGGGGACAGAGACGGGGAAGAAAGAGCACTTGGGACAGAAAAGAGAGCATGTGGGGCAGAGACAGGGGGCAGAAAGAGAGTACGGGAAACGTAGAAAGTGCACAAGGGGGCAAAACACAGCAAGGGGGACAGAGAGCACACAGTGGTGCAAAAAGAGAGCACAGAGAGTGGGCAGAAAGATAGCACAGAGAGAGGCCAGAGAGCATACAGTGGGGCAAAAAGAGAGAGGGGGAAGAAAGAGCACAGAGGGGGAAGAGAGGGGTGAGGCAGAAACAGCACTTGTGGGCAGAGCATACAGAGAGAGTGCGCATGGAGGGAAAGAATGCTCATGGAGGGAAAGAGCACGCACGGAGGGAGCAGGTGTGCGGGCGGCAGAGAGAAAGGTGGGGCAGAGAGTGCTCAGTAGGGCAGAAAGAGAGCACAGGAGGGGCAGAGAGCGCATGGAGGGACAGGGGGTGCATGGTGGGAGAGAGTGCACAGTGTGAGACAGAGCGTAAAGGGGAGCAGAGAAAACGCATAGCGAAAGAGCGCACAGTGGGAGAGAGAGGGCACAGATGAAAGGAGTGCATGGAGAGTGAGAGAGCACATGGAGGGAGAGAGGGTGCATGGAGGGAGAGTGGGCGCACAGGGGGTTGACAGTTCATAGGAAACTGCACATGAGAAAAGAAGGCAATGCAGGTGGAGTGAGACAGCACACAGGGGGAGAGAGACAGCACACGAGTCGAAGACAGCATGGGGAGATAGACTACATACAGGAAGGAGAGCACACGGGGAGACAGCACAAAGGAGAGATCAGATAAGGGGAAAAAGAAGTGTATGGGGAAAGACCACTCAAAGGAAAGCGCACATGAGAAACGAAGACAGCACAGGGAGAGAGGGATAGCACACGAGGGGGGAAAGAAAGACAGCAGAATAGGAAGAGGGACAGCACAGGGCGAATAGACGGCCACTGTTCCCAGCACCACAAAGCTCACACCCATCATAACTGCCCTCCCGATGCAATAGCATTGGGCCTCCATCTAGTTGATGTATAGTAATGAGAACTGACACAGGGAAATAGTATTGAAAACACTTATTGAAATTTAATGGCTACCTTGTACAAAAGTCTTTGTTGGTGATGACATTTTCAATACGCCTCCTGTACGGAGAAACTACTCACATGGATTACTCAGGTGGGATTTTGAGCTTTAGTTCCTTCCATAAATTTTCTTTTGGATTCAGGTCACGTGATTGACTTGGCCATTTAGCACCTTTATTTTCTCTCCCTGAAACCAATTGTGAGTTTCCTTTGTTGTGTGCTTGCAATAATTGTTTACCTGAAATGTTTTATCTCTACCATTGTGGTAGATAGTAGCAGATTTTTGTCAAGAAAGTATCAGTACACTTGTCTATTCATCCTTCCTTAAATTATGTGAAGTTTGCTAGTGCCATATGCAGAGAAAATGCCCCAAAACCATGGTGTTCCCACTTCTAAACTTCATTGTTGATATGGTGTTTTTGAAATGATCTGCAGTGACTTTTGGTCTCTCAACATGGTGTTATTGGATTGAAAGGGTATAATTTTGGTTTCTTCTGACTATACTTTATTCTCCTAGTGTTTCACAGGCTTGTCTAAATGTTTATGAGCAAACTTTAAAAGTGCATAAACCAGCTTTTGATTCAGCAATGGAGTCTTGCGTGGTAAGCATGCATGCAGACCATGGAGGTTAAGTGCATTTTTATTGTTTTCTTTAACATAATTAAACCTGCTTATACCTGTGTAGCTCTTCCCAGGTGGTTATTGGCTCTTTGCAACACTTAGTATAATATGTGTCACTCCACTGTCTTAAATCTTTATAGGAGCACTAAGTTATACCTGGTATATGGTGAAATATTGTTCTTTCCTCTTCTGGATTAAGTCCGCAACAGTGCTTGCTAGAACTTCCAGTAGTTCCTCTGTAATCATTGCCATCAGTATGTTTTATAATAAAGTTGCAAAGATCTTGAGGAAGCTCATTGGCTTGACGGAACATGAAGTGTTTCTTGTGTGGCACGTTGTTAATTACACACCCTTTTATAGTCCAAGAGTTGAACCAGCTGATAATATATTTTACTATATTGCAGGATTGCATTGTAATTAATGATTAATTTCAGCTAGTGTTATGACTTTCCATGTCTTTTTGCACCTCTTTTTCTTCATGAGTTCAATACGTTTTCCCTGCATTTTTTTTATATTATTACTCATAACTTGATTTATGGACACATATTGTTTGATTTCTTTGCCTGTGTGGATTGGATAGATTGTCACCTAATGTCCCCTCATCATCTAATGAGAAAATCCTACCAATTGCAACTTTAGAAAAATATTTTCTTAAAAAATTGGTGGTGTGTTTAATTCTTATTGTATAAACTGTAGAGTTGAACAAAATGTCCCTAAAGTGTCCCTATTAAACATCTGAAAAATAAGTTTAAACTTATTGAAGTCCCCGAGGTTGGGGGACTGGAAAGGCGGGCCCACGCTCCATTCAGCACTCCTCCACGGTGTATTGCACGCCCCGCTGGGCGGCATTATTCTTTATTACTCTCCGCCCCCACCACTTGGAATCTCCTGCCCTCTGTGACATAGTATGCACCGGCCGCGACATCACATCCGGCGCGGTGCATTATGGGGCCGGTCACGTGATCGGCCCTAGTGCATTATGGGGCCGATCACGTGATCGGCCCGGCTTCAATAAGCGCATTGCGCATGAGCGGGGTCGGGCCACGAATGTGAGGGGTCATGCTATACAGATAAAGAACAGGTGAAGATATTTCTCCATTAAATATTACATAAAAAGTTGTTCTCCATTGAATGTAGTGAGATTCCCAAGTAGCAAACATTAACTTGATAATTATAGGGTTTTCCCCTTCTATCACCATTATTTAAGCACAACTCTAGCATATTGTTTTTTACACCAATGGGGTGGTGCTGCTATACTAAGTCCTCTGCTCCTTGTCTTATACTCGCCCTCTGACATCTTCATCTGTTACCCTGTTTTTCCGAAAAAAAGATAATGTCTAATGTTAATTTTTTATCTCAAAGATGTGCTAGGTCTTATTTTCAGGGAATGTGTTATTTTTTCATGAAGAACAATTTTCATTTATTGCTGAACAAAATTGAACATTTATTATATACCATACAGTAGTTTTGATCACAAACCAGCACAACTAGACAAAGTGTGAATCTTATCAAGAATTTCTTGTTACTACAATTATTTCCATGTCCAACATGTTATACAAACCAGGGTAGCATCATCATTTTCCTGCAGGACCCAATATGCCCTGCAGCCCTATCATTCCCCTGCAGCCCCCAATATCCCCATTATCCCCCTGGAGCACACATAATTCCACGGCAGTCCTCAATATCCCCTTTTAGCCATCATCATCCCTCGTGCAGCTCTCATCATTCCCCTGCAGCCCGGAATATCCGCATCATCCCCTTGCAGCCCCATCATCCCCTGCAGCCCTCAATATCCCCTTTCAGTCCCCATCATCCTCCATTATGGTACTGTACCTGCAACAACAAAACACGCACACAATACACACCACAGACACATATTTTCTCACCGATCCTCTGCATCCTTCTGTATGTATGGTATCCAGGCACCACTCAGCGTAGATGTACAATAAGCTGCCATCCAATCAGATGCCAGCAGCTGCTGGGTAATCAGCTGCTAGCAGCACTGGTCAATCAGAGCAATCAGAGGTCAGCATGTAAAATCTGATTGGTCAGGGGCTTACTACCATACATGTATGCAGAGCAGCACCGAGAATACCGTACAGGGGTCATTCCATGTCAAGTGAACCAATGATTATTACCTCTATATTTTTAATTCTTTTGAGATTTTGTTATTTGATAATAGCATGTCAGACAATGCAAAATGTGAAGAGAAAATTTTTTAAAAAAATTTATTTTTTTAAAAAAAATGATTTTCAAAGTTCGGAAAAAGTGCGAATTTCGCTGTTGCCTGCCTTTATGTTTCTCCTCATAACTAAGGCTAGGAATAAGATAGAGAGACAAAATAAACACCATTCTACTCAGAACTGTCCAGGCTTTCACCAGATATGTCACAAGAGGATCTTTGTTAATATTTTACCCATGTGATCGCAAGCACAAAATTTTAAAACGCATTTCCGAAAAATCGGCGCGCTTTAAGTATTTCAAAAACTGCCCATGTGTCTGCTTTGCTCTTAGCCACATCTGTACCAAATTTCAAGTTGGGATCGCGATGGGATCATATTTTAAAATATTTTACTATTAATAGCGTCAATGGGTCATTCCATATCAAGTGATCTAAATATGAATATTTTTTTTTACCTGACGTCTTTAGATTTTTTTTATTTTTTTTCCTTTATGATGTACTACTTTAGTTAATTACAAATTAAAAGTTTCGAATTTTTTTCTTCAACAGTTAATTTTTTACAGATTTTTAAAGTTTAAAAAAAGTGTGAATTTTGGCCTGGTATGACTTTACATTTTTTTATCATGGGCTAGAAATAAGATAGAGAAACAAAATAAACAACATTCTACTCAGAACTGTGCAGGCTTTCACCAGATATGTCACAAGATTATATTTGTTAATTTAAATTTTTTACCCATGCGAACGCAAACGCAACATTTTGAAACGCATTTCCGAAAAAACGTTTTAATAAAAATTTTCCAAAACTGCCCATGTGTCTTTTATTGCTCTTAGCCACATCTGTACCAAATTTCAAGTTGGGATCGTGATGGGATCATATTTTAAAATATTGAACTATTATAGTGTCAATTCAAAAATCTTGAATTCAGATCTGTTCAACCTGTGGTCTAAAAGCGTGGGGTCTATATTTATCAAATCCATTATTTTTAGACATTACTATTATTTTGATATGTTACAGCTTAGAAGCAGGAGAGGACATATAGGAAAAAGCTTTGTTAGGGCTCAACCTGAGAAAGCACAGGGATAGACAGTGAATGCAGAGTAGATGATAGGCCAGCAGCTCTGTCAATCATGTTAAGTGTCTACCCATTGCATTCAGGAAGTAAGACAGCTTGTTCAGACCTTTCATGTCCTGACATGTCTGGACATCTTCACTCCTGAACAAACAATAGTCTGTACAAAGCCATCAAGGCTGTGTACTAAAATATGGTTGAGTAAATATATTAATAGTTTAATGCTTTTATTATTAAGGGCCAATACACACAGTGCTATTCTTAGGGATCATCATTCAGAAAAACAGCCCCATTGATTTCTATGGGGTTCACCACATGCAGCGTTTTTGGAAACACTCAAGAGTGAGTAAATCACTGCTTGAACTATTTCAATGGAAGAAGCGGCACTCACGGATCTGGTTCCAAGCTATTTATTTTTCCAAATTACAGGATACATCCATCAGGGAGGGTGTGCAGGGAGGGGAAGCATGAGCAACGGAATCCGTTTCGAGGACAATTCCTCTTCTACGGGCTCGTAGAAGAGGAATTGTCCTCGAAACGGATTCCATTGCTCATGCTTCCCCTCCCTGCACACCCTCCCTGATGGATGTATCCTGTAATTTGGAAAAATAAATAGCTTGGAACCAGATCCGTGAGTGCCGCTTCTTCCATTGAAACAATCCTGCACTTGATCCTTTACAAGCTGGAGCACCGGGATCATCAACACCATCATCCACGGGAACTAATAGCTGCATCAACACAGGTCAGTGCCCTTTTCTACTCCTACATATGCACTGCTTGAACTACTTTTTAATCGCTGCAATAAACGCAGCATTTATCATTTATATAAAAAAAAGCTGCCATTTTTTTCACTAGCGATTTAAAAAACTAACGCATATGTGGTAAAAACTTGGTAGAAAAACAAGCTGCCAAAACTGCAGCGTGTATCTGCAGACAGAAAAAACTGTGCGCGCTAGCCCTAAAACTCACTTTATAGTAATACAGTTCTATCTCAAGTGTACTGTAAATCTTTATTTTTATTACCTATCTTCCTTACTTAATATTAACTGTATTTTTCCCACACAGCAATGGCTGCTACTTCTCAAGAAACAGCATTTTATCATAGACACTGTTGCAATCCTTTTGAAAAAATAAGAATATGATTGGCACTGGTGGCTGGCTACTGTACTCTCCAAAGATTGTGAAAATGAAGAAGTAGAATTGACTTTATTGCATCCTTCTGGTCCAGCGCCATCCTTTGTGTATCCAAGAAAGCCAGACATTTTAAAAGTGCCCAAAAATCAGATATTAACTCAGACGGAGCCTAACACCGTGACAGGCCGGACATACTCTTTGACACACAAGGAAATGGCGATTGCTAGTAAGCGTTTATGGACAAGATTACATTTCACCCACTAGAAGGGACAAATTGATAAAATGCCACTTTAAAAACATACTATTAATTGTTTGATTAGTTCATAATTTATAGAACGATGATTTAACTACTGTATTATTCTTATTAAACACTTCATAAATCACATGTTTAGTGATAGAATAGAAAACTAATTTATATGTATAAATAGGGGTTAACATTTTTGGTTCTTTTAATCTTGTTTAATCAAACTTGAGGATATGATCACCTTTCTTCTTTTGGTTTGTTCAATACATTCAAGTTGAAAATGCTGAGCGTTGTGTTCTGATGATTAAGATGTATTTATCCTGGCACTTATGGGATTTGTTTTTTGTGTTTATTTTTTGTTGCATATAAATGTTTTATTCAATAAGTTGTGATAACTCATACAACCATAAAATAAAAAATATATAAATTTGACAGGTCCCAAGTTGAATCTCTGCACAAATATAACCAAGAACACAATCAGTCATTTTTTCACAATTGCCCGTCAATAGTTTGAATTTGATATAAAGAAACATAGTCTTGTAACATATCAAATGAAAGCTGTTACCGTTCTGACTAAAATGATGCCTCTCCCACTTCATTATCTTATTTCTAGCCTGAGATAAAAAAATGTAAAGTCATACCAGGCCAAAATTCACCCTTTTTTTAAACTTTAAAAATCTGTAAAAAATTAACTGATGAAGAAAAAAATTCTAAACTTTTAATTTGTAATTAACTAAAGTTGTACTTCATAAAGAAAAAGAATAAAAAAAATCTAAAGACGTCAGGTGAAAAAAAATATTCATATTTAGATCACTTGATATAGAATGACCCATTGACGCTATTAATATTAAAATATTTTAAAATATGATCCCATCACGATCCCAACTTGAAATTTGGTACAGATGTGGCTAAGAGTATAGCAGACACATGGGCTGTTTTTGAAATATTTAAAGCGCGCCGATTTTTCGGAAATGCGTTTTAAAGTTTTACGCTTGCGATCACATGGGGGTCATTCCATGTCAAGTGATCCAAAAATGAATATTTTTTTTCCCTGACGTCCTCAGATTTTTTAAATTTTTTTTCTATATGAAGAACAACTTTATCTAATTACAAAAAAAAAGTTTTTAATTTTTTTCTTTATCAGTTAATTTTTTACAGATTTTTAAAGTTTTAAAAAAGTGCTAATTTTGGCCTGGTATGGCTTTACATTTTCTATCATATCTCGGGCTAGAAATAAGATAGAGAAACAAAATAAACACCAATCTACTCAGAACTGTCCAGGCTTTCATCAGATATGTCACAAGAGGATCTTTGTTAATATTTTACCCATGTGATCGCAAGCGCAAAACTTTAAAACGCATTTCCGAAAAATCGGCGCGCTTTAAATATTTCAAAAACTGCCCGTGTCTGCTATGCTCTTAGCCACATGTGTACCAAATTTCAAGTTGGGATCGCAATGGGATCATATTTTAACATATTTTACTAGTAATAGCGTCAATGGGTCATTCCATATCAAGTGATCTAAATATGAATATTTTTTTTTACCTGACGTCTTTAGATTTTTTTTTTTTTTCCTTTATGAAGTACTACTTTAGTTAATTACAAATTAAAAGTTTAGAATTTTTTTCTTCATCAGTTAATTTTTTACAGATTTTTAAAGTTTAAAAAAAGGGTGAATTTTGGCCTGGTATGACTTTACATTTTTTTTATCTCAGGCTAGAAATAAGATAATGAAGTGGGAGAGGCATCATTTTACTCAGAACGGTAACAGCTTTCATTTGAGATGTTACAAGACTATGTTTCTTTATATCAAATTCGAACTATTGACGGGCAATTGTGAAAAAATGATTGTGTCTAAACATCCTATCAGTATGTCTTTACAATGTGGGAGGAAACCGGAGTGCCCGGAGGAAACCCACGCAAACACGGGGAGAACATACAAACTCCTTGCAGATGCTGTCCTTAGTGTCCTTGGTGGGAATTGAACCCAGGACCTCAAGACCCCAGTGCTGCAAAGGCTACAGTGCTAACCACTTGTGCCACCGTGCCACAGTTCTTGGTGATTTTTGAATTGACACTATAATAGTTAAATATTTTGCACTTAGGTCCAATGAATGCGTCCATGGGGTCAAGCTGGGACAGAGTCATCACAAATTAGCCTTATTTGCAGATGACCTGCTACTTTACATCTCCCAGCCCCTGGTCTCCATCCCTTCGGTCTTAATGGAGTTTGAACGGTTCGGACAATTAAGCAACTTTAAAGTGAATTGCTCCAAAACCGAGGCACTCAATATTTCTTTGCCTGGAGAATTGGTGTCTCATCTATCTAAACAGTTCCCATTTAAATGGAAAGTAGAAGCCATTAAGTACTTGGGAGTCCTTATACCAAAAGATCTTAAACAAATATTCAATTTAAATTATCAACCCCTTTTGACTAACGCGGAATCGGCATTTACCTCCTATAGACAATTAAAGCTATCCTGGTTCGGGAGAATAAACGTAGTCAAGATGGATGTCTTGCCCCGACTCTTATATACTTTTCAGACAGTTCCTGTTCTATTGGATAGAGGCTTCCTCTCCAAAATGCAATCTATTATCCTTAGATTTGTCTGGGGGGGCAAGAGGTCCAGATTGCGAATGAATATCCTATCCTTGCCCAAGACCAGAGGAGGGGTTGGACTACCCAACATACGAGCGTACTTTGTGGCTTCCTCTCTTGTTAGAGCTCTAGATTGGCATTATCATGCGTCCTCCAAGAAATGGGTAGGGGTGGAGCAAGAGGGTTTGGGGATTCCGCTGAAACACCTGCTTTGGATTTCCCCTAAAGACTCCACAGACCTAGTACCTTTGACAGACATGACCAGAAACACCTTGAAGGTATGGCACCTAGTGACGAAAACCCTCCGCTTAAACGACAGACTTAGCCCTTTGACTCCCCTTTTTTCCAACCCATCTTTCCCACCCAGATTTGACAATCAGAGATTTTTATGTTGGCGGATTGTGGATGACACCCGAGTAGGACAGACTCTGTCCAGTGGTGGTTTGCCCCCGATGGCAGAGCTACAACTCAAAGAACCTACGAGACCTCTTAAGTGATTCGAATTTCTCCAATACAGAGCATACTTATATTCAGCTGACCACTCTTGCAGGATAAGATTGACGCCCAACGTATTGGAGAGGTTATTCCAACTGGAGGCTCCACCGAGGCGCAAAATATCAGTTCTATACCAGGCCTTAGGGTCCATGAGAGAGCAGGGCACCCTTTACTTCCAACGTGCTTGGGAGAGGGAATTGGGGTGTAGCATTTCAGAAGCTAATTGGCAGAAATGCTTTATATTTACTCAATCACTAGCTAGCGCTTGTTCTGCACAAGAAAGAAGCTATAAGCTGCTCACTAGATGGTACTTGTGCCCGACGACACTCCGGAACATGTTCCCTGGAACCCCTGATACCTGCTGGCGCTGTGGGGAAGAGAAGGGTACAATGATACACATTTGCTGGAGTTGTGGGGAAATCCGGCGGTTCTGGTCTGAGGTTTTCAATGCATACGCCCGGATAACAGGTAAACAAGCCGAATGCTGCCCAGAATCGGCAATGTTATCCATCTTTCCAGGTCCTATTGGGCTACAGAAGAGGGATATTCTCCACTTTTGCATCTCGGCTGCTCGTGCTGTGATCCCGAGGTTCTGGAAATCAAGCCGGGCTCCATCTCTACTTGATTGGTTCAAAGAATTGATGGACATATATCGAATGGAGGAGCTCGCAGCTGATGCGTCGGGATCTCGGAACAAATTCTTAGGGATTTTGGTTGAATGGATTCTTTTTCACGACTCTGCAGAATTTAGGAGTATCTTTTCCAGCACAGATAATATGGCTCGACCTCTGGCTGATGGGGAGCCAGTGGGATGAGTACCCTTTCTCCTTCCCATACCTCACCCGTCCCCCCCCTCCTTTTTTTCTTTTTTTCTTACGTGGCTTTTCTTTCCCAGTATAACTTTTTCTAATGGTTATTGTTTCTCTTCTCTCTCTCTTCTTTTCTATCTCTCTTTTCTTCCCATCTGATACATTCAGTCTAGGTATTTCCTTTCTACACCTATACCTTCAGAATTCTAGTGAACATTAGACAGGTATCGGAAACTCTGAGCTGTGAGTAGATCATTAATATTTTGGCCTTCCTTTCCGGTACACCAGTCGATAGACTATTCCAACTAGGCCTCAACGGGTAATGACCCACTTACGTGGTCAACCTGTTAGAAGGGGCCAAGTGATAAAAATCATTCTGCTGGGGCTGCTTGTTCCCTTGACATCAGAACATCTCAAAACCCTGAGAAAGGTTGTATACTTGAGTGTTTGGAATTATATTTAGACTAGCTGGGAGCCCGATGCACATGCATCGGGATTCTAGTACGTCGAGTCTCTGACTCGCAATGCCCGCTGCGTGGGCATTGCGAGTCGGCCAATGCTTCGCGCGTATCCACATGACCACGCTGGCTCGCATTGCGAGTCGACTTAGAACTGCTCGCAATGGCCGCTTCGCGGCCAATGCTTCGCGCGTATCCACATGACCACGCCGGGAGCAAAAAAGCTATTCGCAATTATATAATAGATTGTATTATATATTGCACCAGAGATAAGTGCAAAAGTAAATTTGCAGCTTATCTTAAAGTTACTAATAACTTTGTGAATTCTCTTTTTGTATATTTTATATGTCTCAAGATTTTGTTAAAAGATTGAATGTATGTCTTTCATATGTTTTTTCAAAATGTAATAAAAATGAGATTAACCATAGTTAAATATTTTAAAATATGATCCCATCACGATCCCAACTTGAAATTTGGTACAGATGTGGCTAAGAGTATAAAAGACACATGGGCAGTTTGGGAGAATTTTTATTAAAACGTTTTTTCGGAAATGCGTTTCAAAATGTTGCGTTTGCATTCGCATGGGTAAAAAATTAAAATTAACAAATATACTCTTGTGACATATCTGGTAAAAGCCTGGACAGTTCTGAGTAGAATGGTGTTTATTTTGTTTCTCTATCTTATTTCTAGCCCGAGATAAAAAAATGTAAAGTCATACCAGGCCAAAATTCACCCTTTTTTTAAACTTTAAAAATCTGTAAAAAATTAACTGATGAAGAAAAAAATTCCAAACTTTTAATTTGTAATTAACTAAAGTAGTACTTCATACAGGAAAAAAAAAAAAAAAAATCTAAAGACGTCAGGTAAAAAAAAATATTCATATTTAGATCACTTGATATGGAATGACCCATTGACGCTATTACTAGTAAAATATGTTAAAATATGATCCCATTGCGATCCCAACTTGAAATTTGGTACAGATGTGGCTAAGAGCAAAGCAGACACATGGGCAGTTTTTGAAATATTTAAAGCGCGCCGATTTTTCGGAAATACGTTTTAAAGTTTTGCGCTTGCGATCACATGGGTAAAATATTAACAAAGATCCTCTTGTGACATATCTGATGAAAGCCTGTATAGTTCTGAGTAGATTGGTGTTTATTTTGTCTCTCTATCTTATTCCTAGCCTGAGTTATGAGGAGAAACGTAAAGGCAGGCAACAGCGAAATTCACACTTTTTCCGAACTTTGAAAATCATTTAAAAAAAAAATAAATTTTTTAAAAAATTTTTCTCTTCACATTTTGCATTGTCTGACATGCTATTATCAAATAACAAAATCTCAAAAGAATTAAAAATATAGAGGTAATAATCATTGGTTCACTTGACATGGAATGACCCTCGGGTAAAATATTAACAAAGATCCTCTTGTGACATATCTGGTGAAAGCCTGCACAGTTCTGAGTTGATTGGTGTTTATTTTGTTTCTCTATCTTATTTCTAGCCCGAGATATGATAGAAAATGTAAAGCCATACCAGGCCAAAATTCGCACTTTTTTAAAACTTTAAAAATCTGTAAAAAATTAACTGATACAGAAAAAAATTCAAAACTTTTTTTTTGTAATTAACTAAAGTTGTTCTTCATATAGAAAAAAAATTTAAAAAATCTGAGGACGTCAGGGAAAAAAAAATATTCATTTTTGGATCACTTGACATGGAATGACCCACAGTATATACAAGAGGATGTGGAGCAATGCAAAAAACAGTGGTGGCAGGCTCCGGCAATAGCGGTATGCCACATCATGCATGCTCCTCTGTTTGGTAGGCATGCCTTTCCAAATAAAACAAATTATGTTTAGCAGCCTGAAAAAACCCCTCATTAAGTCTTACTTTCAGGGGATGTCTTATTTTCTGGGAAACACGGTATTAGCACTGCTCCAGTTGGACTTCTGCAGTTTGTGATTTGACGGCTGCTCTAGTATTTTATGGAGCAAGATGGAGATCATTCTTCAATACTAGTACGTATATAAGAACCTCGATCCATCTCTCAAAGACTTTTATTGAGGTTTTGTGATGTAACTTCTGACTTTCAGACAGTCAAAAGTTGTTGTTAAGAGATGGCACAAAGTGAATAGAGTGACACCAAAGAAAGGTGAAAAAGCCAGCGAGGGACAGTTTTTGAAAGTGGTCCATGGACCTTAGTTAAAATCACTTCTCCAGCCAAACCACCAAACCCCCAAAAATATATACTCACCTCCTAAAATGGTGCTACTCATTAACATTAGCCTTTGTGTCCTTCACCTGTCTCAGAGGGCATCAGTGTCCATGAGGATGTTAAATGAACTCTACAGTAAATCTGCAGTGATTAATTATGTCATAGTCCATAGAAGTAGAAAATGGCTCATATAGATCTTGATGCCTTTGGATGGGCATGAAATATTGTTGTGGGTCCAGAAGTGCACCAATGTTTCAAGGACAAATATATGATTTTTTAACTTAATTAAATAAAGAAGCTTTCAAAGTCAAGAAAAACCTTCTTGACACTTTACATGCCATGATGCATCAAAATAATATAATGCAGTAAACTGTAAAATTGATATTAAAAAAGCACTTCTCATTTTAAATATAATGCTTCCTGCATCATGGTTTAAAGCAGGAAAAGCATCAGGTTCAGCATGTAAATTACCATAATCATGATAAGTCAATAATAATGAATATGCCCATATGCATCCACCCATAGCTGATCACCCTACTCCTTCCTCTCCTCCACATATTGGTGCATGTATCATTGACCTTTAACCGTTTAAGGATCAAGCTATTTTTTTTCTGTGCTTTAATTTTTTCGTCCGCTTATCCAAGACCCTTAACATTTTTATTTTTTCATGTATATAGCTGTTTGAAGGCTTGTTTTTTGGCAGGATGAGTTCTACTTTTAAAATTCATTTTATCATATAATGTAATGGTAAGTGCAGTGGTGTAACAAGTCCACTGCGGGCCTCGGTGCAGCTTTTACACCGGGGCCCCCTTAGGTGAGGACCGGTGGGGAGTGGGGGGGTTGCTGTCAGGAACTTTCAGCCTGACAGCACAGTTGAGGAGCGGGGGAAGGGCCGTCGCACTTACTGTTCTTGCTTGCAAAGCCGCCGACAGCAGGTGGAGAGGAGAGAGGAGGGGCGGGAACAGCTACAGGAAGTGCCGCTTCACTTCCTCCCCATCCTCCCTCCTCGCCTAGGACACCCGCGGTCGCGGTGGGCGGCTGGAGGCACAGGCCCCCCCGCGGGGAGGCGTGAGCCCCCCCAAGGGGGCGGGCCCCGTCTCAACCGCGACCGCTGCGACCACGGTAGGTGCGCCACTGGGTAAGTGAGAAAAAGTTTCAGGTGTGGCAAAATAGAAAAAAAAAAATCTGCAAAAGTTAATGAGGATTTTCACTTAGTGTTCATTTTACCATAAAACAGACCTGGTATTATGATTTTCAAGGTCAGAATGATTACATAGATGCCAAGCTTGTACAGTTATTGTTTTATTTAGGCAGTGAAAAAAACAAATTCAGAAAATGTGAAAAAAAATCTTGCTTTTGTCACAGTTTTAAGTGAGCCATAACATATGACATTTTTTGGATCTGGGGCTGTGTAAGGGCTTGTGTTTTGCATCCCAAGCTGATATTTTTATTGGTATTATTTTGGTATATATGTCTTGCTTTGATCGCCTGTTATTACATTTTATTTAACTTGTTGCCGCATCTGAAAAACTACAATTCTGGTGTTTTAATTTATTTTTCTCATAAAAGTTTACTGATTGGATTAACTTATTTAATATTTTGATTGATCAGACAATTCTAAATACAGTGATACCCAATAGGTGTATGTTTTATTTTTTATTTTCAATGAGGCAAAAGGGAAGTAAATTAAACATTTGTGTTTTTTTTTATTTTTTTCAGATTTTAAAAACTTTTTTCCTTTTTTCTGTTTTACTACTGCTATTAGGGGGCTTAAATGTGCACTCATCTGTTTGCTTGTGCTGTACAGAGCAGTGTACCAAGCCTGTAGTGTTATGAATATTACCTGTACATGTTAGATTTAGCGCTGCGCCTACAGATATATACAATTATATACATATATAGTAGGGATGGGCGAATCTACTCGCTAGGACTCGTTACTCGGCGAGTAGTAAGGGACTCGCAGGACTCGGTACTCTGCGAGTTTCCCAGCGATTACTCGCACAGCAACGAGTCCAATGCAAATCAATGGCAATCCTAGTTTTGTCAGAGACTCTGACAAAACTAGGATTGCCATTGACTTGCATTGGTCTCATTACTGTAAGTAATCGCAGGGAAACTCGCAAAGTAACTGCTGTCACTTTGAGAGCTGAGTCCGGCTGTCTGCTCTGTGCAGGCTGCCGCAGCTCCAGGGTCCTAGAGCCACCTGCTCACAGAGATGATGTAGCAGAGCTGCGATTGTTCTCAGTCTGCTCATTCCCTGTGCATAGACATCTATATCTATGCACAGGGGATGTAGCAGAGAGGACATCGCGTTTTGGACTACGTCGGACGGAAGAGGATTTTTTTAATTAAAGATGGAGTCCCTAATGGCTTTTTTTTTTTATTTCTAATAAAAAAATTTCTCTGTGTTGTGTTTTTTTTAACCCTTTATTGGAGATTCTTAGTGGCTCCCCTATATTCTTGTGTCTGGCCAGGTACAAATAGGCACCTGGGGGTTGGGGGCAGCCCGTCGCTGCCTGCTGGATCCGGCTGGTTCCAGAAATATGGCGAAGCCCATGTGAAATTTTTTTCTGACAAATCCATAAAACAATGTAAATAAAAGGGACTGCATCTTTATTAACCCCTGGACCATGGTCGAGGGGTTAATAAAGATGCAGTCCCTTTTTAGGATTGTTTTATTGATTTTTCAGAAAAAAAATTACATGGGCTTCGCCGTATTTCTGGAACCAGCCGGATCCAGCAGGCAGCGACGGGCTGCCCCCAACCCCCAGGTGCCTATTTGTACCTGGCCAGACACAAGAATATAGGGGAGCCCTTTTTTTTTATTATTTCATGAATTTCATGAAATAATAAAAAAAAAATGCGTGGGGCTCTGCGCAATTTCTATGTCTAGCCAGGTACAGCTAAGCAGCTGGGGGCTGGAATCCGCAGCGCAGGGATGCCCAAGCTTTCTGGGCACCCCCCGCTGCAAATTGCAGCCCGCAGCCACCCCAGAAGATGGCGCGTTCATTGAAGCGCCATCCTCTGGCGCTGAAGCCCGCTCTTCCAGCGGCCCTGGTGACGGTGGCACGCTGGGTAATAAAGAGGTTAGGGCCAGCTTTGTATTATCAGCTGGCCCTAAGCCCGAAATTTATGGCGGTCACACCAATATTAGACATGACCGCCATGAATTTCTATTAAATTGTTTTAAAAAAAACACAACACAGAGAAAATTTTTTATTAGAAATAAAAAAAAAGCCATTAGGGACTCCATCTTTAATTAAAAAAATCCTCTTCCGTCCGACATAGTCCAAAATGCGATGTCCTCTCTGCTACATCCCTTTGCATAGCTATAGATGTCTATGCACAGGGAGTGAGCAGACTGAGAACAATCTCAGCTCTGCTACATCAGGCAGCAGGCGGGCTCTAAGACCCTGGAGCTGCGGCAGCCAGCACAGAGCAGACAGCCTGACTCCTTACTGTGCGAGTTTCCCAGCGATTACTTGCACAGTAAACGAGTCCAATGCAAGTCAATGGCAATCCTAGTTTTGTCAGAGTCTCTGACAAAACTAGGATTGCTTCAGGCTGAAGCTTCCGAGACACATCTGTGATTTGTAAATCGCACACTACTCGCTATTACTCACTTCCCCATTCATTAACATTGGACTCGCTAGACTCGCAACGAGTAGCGAGTCCCAGGCTCGGACTCGCTAGAGTCAAGCCGATTCCGAGTAATTTAGGACTCGCCCATCATTAATATATAGGTATATATTATTCAACTGAAAACCAAATCAAGGGTAACAATACACGGTAACACCCTTAGGCTTGTTAGCTGCAAATAACAAAAAGAAACAATAAGGGTGGCTCCGGTGTTCCAATACTGTATATCAAAGTGTAAAAAAAAACACAGCTCTAATATGTACTATATAATTGCCTTATGGCCACTTCCGTCTGAGGCCGAAATCGCGATAGACAGAGATGAGAGAGGAGATTTAGGGCGGAGCAGAACTGTGGAGGGCTTTGTGGGTGAGAGTGATAATTTTATATTGCACTCTATAGCGAATTGGCAACCAGTGCAATGACTGCCCAAGGATAGAGGCATCGGTGAAGCGGTTGGAGAGGAATAGGATCCTGGCTGCTGCCTTGAGGATAAATTGAAGAGGAGAGAGATTAGTAAGAGGGAGACTGATTAGTAGAGAATTGCAGTAATCCAGGCGAGAATGAATAAGGGCAACAGTTAGAGTTTTTGTAGAGTCAACAGTAAGAAAAGATTGAATTCTAGAGATGTTTATGAGGTGTAGGTGACATGAGCGAGCGAGAGACTGGATTTGAGGAGGGAAGTAGAGATCCGAGTCAAATATAACCCCAAGACAGCGGGCGTACTGCTGAGGAGTAACGGTAGAACCACATACAGAAATGGCAATATTAGGTTTCGGAAGATTAGGAGAGGGAAGAAATAGTTTTTGACAGACGGTACAAACATTTTTTACTTTTACATAAATTGTTCATCAGTTTTGGTACAGCAGTCACAAAATAAAATTAAAAGACATGCAACAACCTTAAACAATGACTTCGACTAAGTGACTATTGATTCTTGATGGTGTTTTGTCTTGTAATTAATGGGCTGGCTTATGCATAAACCATAGCTTTGCCTTGCAATAATTAATGGGATTTTTTTTTGCGAGTTAAGGATTATTTCTTAAACTTTTTTCTTCTATATATGTTTCATCAAAGATGTATGAAAACATTGTCTACTAGATTGATGATTTGCTTTATCTCTGAATTCTATAAAGCAACACATTTTTAGAGTTGCAAAAATTTCTGATGCAGATTCCTACATGTGTTTATTGTTATCTGTCACTTCCCAGAAATAAGTTCACTTAGAATCAGTCAAACAGAAAAGAGATATGCATCAAATCTAAATAACGTCTGTGCTTCTAGAAAAATGACAAAATGTCTGATAAAACTAAATGCAATTTCCAGCTGATGTTTAAAATTGGTTATCATGACATTTTTGAAAATGTAATACACTACAAGCAGGTAAGAGTTCTGCTACTTTGGCATCTCACTACGATCCAATCAGACAGATATATGAGACAGAGCTTAGAAGTTTGGGGATGCTTTCTACCCCTAAATATCTCATGCATTCACTTTCCACCACATTTATCTCATCACAAGATTCTGATTTATATTCATAGCATTTTTACACTTCACAATTTTAATATTTCTTGCCATAGGCATTTAAATATTCCACTCGACAGATGATGAATCCAGAGGTGAAACCTGAAAACAATCTTTTCAAATCTTAACTGTATTCTTTTTTAATTAGCAAAGGGAATGCATTGTAAGACACTCTGCAAAAATGTATGGTAACTGTTTTCTCAACAAATATTGCTTGAAATTTCATTACAGAAATACAGTTTTTGCTTTTTCTATATATATATAAATATCTCTTGAAATATCTGCTTTCGAGGACATTCTGCAGAGCTTAAGAAGAACCTCTCTTAATATTTTTTTTTTTTTACTTTTACATGCAAATATGGAATATACACCAGATATATAATATATACAGTGTATATACTATACATATATATATATATATATATATATATATATATATATATATATATACATATATATATATATATTTATTCATATATACAGGTGCATCTCAATTAATAAGAATATCATCAAGACGTTTATCTCAGTAATTCAATGCAAAATTTTAAATGCTTACCGTATATTAAATGGAGTCATTACAAACAGATTGATCTATTTCAAGTGGTTATTTCTGCTAATATTGATGATTATGGCTTACAGCCAATGAAAAACCAAAATTCATTGTCTCAGAAAATTAAAGTAGGGAGGATATAAGGTCTGAGATATAAAATATTGCTTAAAGGAAAACTGTCAGGTCAAAAATCCACATGTAATTGCTATCATTTTCTAATTCCTCCCTCTAAACTCTCTCTATTGATGTATTTCTTTTATGTATGTTTCCCTCCTACCTTCTGTAAACTTCAAATAAAGATATTAATTCCATCTGTCACTCACAGTGAATAATCCACTTAGTTCTCTGCTGTCCACTCCCCACATGATGAATATACATGTCACATATTCACACCACATCACAGCAAAGTAGATCAGTGGAAGGGAGAGGGACTGTATTCTCTCTGCTCTCTGTGTGTTCAGCATCACAAGAGGTGAACTACAACACAGAAACTGTCACAGCACAGCAGGGTATCTGCTTTACAGAAACAAATGGAGTCTAGATCAGGCAGACCTGCAGTACCTATCTCCCTCCACGGTGATATCAACTGAACAGACCTGTAAGTGAAACCTCACATTGCATTGTTAGCAAAGAGAGGAGGGAGGAGAGAGCTGCTGAGAAGGTGTGCATAATTACATGACAGTTTATACAGCACAGGATTAATCGTCTTTGCTTGTAATGGGACATGACTAATGCAGCAGCTCTCTGCAGGGTCTGACAATGGTGATAACATGGAAACTACAAACGGTTCAATAATGATTTTACATGTTTTTAAAAGGTCTGCCCAGGCCCTATTCAAGGGTAATAATAGTATCATACTCAAAAATGACCTGACAGTGTCCCTTTAAATATGTATAAGAGGCTTCACCTTGTGTGGTTGTGAACATATCATGCTGATGCAGACCCCAGCATGGTGCATACAAAGTAGGGAGAATGAAGGGTTAAAAAACCACACTGCCGTATTGCACAAGACATCAAAGGGTAAATACAATATTGATTTATTACTCAAAGCATTTCAGGGCTCCCTGGCCCCTTCATCTGGACAAATCAATATCATATTGCCATGTTTCAGGGCATTTCAGGAAGTACTGAAATGTGTTGACTAATAAATCAATATTATATTCACCCTTTGATCTCTCGTGCAATATGGCAGCATGGTTTGTAACTCATTATCCTTCCTACTTTAATTTTCTGAGATAATGACCATTGGGTTTTCATCGGCTGTAATCCATAATCATCAACATTTACGGAAATAAACACTTGAAATATGTCACTCTGTTTGTAATGAATATATAACATGCACATTTCACTTTTTGTATTGAATTACTGAAAGGAATTAACTTTTCGATGATATTCTAATTCATTGAGATGCACCTGCATATATAGCTACAGTGCGATGGCCAGCTGAATTATAAAATGTCTTCTATGCATCACAGAGGCGGCTGTTTTCTGGAATGTGAACTTGTACATTTTGGACTTGTAGTCCCACACAGAGAGTAAATACATTTGAGTTGATGTTTGCATACTGAGAAGGGTTAGTGCATGCAGGTGTGTATCTGATTGAACACACCTCTCCACTTGTGGGTGAGTCTGAGATGGGGTACTTGGAACCGGGCCGGATGGTTCTTTAGGGATGTAACGGTCCTGTGACCCAGCTCTGTAACCCTGGTCGTGTCATGAAAATGGGGGATAGTTTATATGGGATTCAGTCATGATGCTACCTGTGGTATTCGGCAAGGGATGGCCGATGCTGTGGCTCAGGACCACTGGGGAAGTTGGTGACGAAGCAAAGATGGTACAGCTCCCATGGGTGGAGCGGGACCCAGGGCAGGTAGGACAGTCTGTTCAGGTGGGGATGCAGAGAATAAGCAAAGGACACAGAAAAGTGCTGTTGTCTTTACCTTTTACTTCTTGGCAGATGATAATGCAATTAGAGGTACTAGTAAAAGATGATAGAAGGAGTTCAGCTAGCCTGGAAGCATTCGGGGGTCCACCTCACCAGGTGGGTTGGAGGCCTTCTTACTGCGCTCCCTTTTTGGGTCTCTGCTGCCTTTAGCTATGTTACGGCCCTCTCCTAAATGTTGGTTCTAATCTGTATGGCAGATAGCATGGGCCTATCATGGGCACTGACCTTCCAATGGCAGCGCCAGGCTCTTGGTCTGCTGTGGTGCCTCCGGGTGTTCAGTGTAGCCAGGGGGCTTGCAGCCCTCTGCCCTCCAGATTCGGCTGTCGGGGCATACAGCACCTACACAGCCAAGAACTCTGGTGTCCTTTTTGTTATCACTCCACTCCAGGATGAGCTCTGATGCAGCTTCAATTCCCCCAGAGCCCTTGTCTCTACTCCTCTCTCTTTCCTCTCCGCAGACTAACTGCCTGACAGACATAACTGCATCCTTCTTCGACCAGAGAGCAGCTCCCCTGAAGTTGGGTTATAGAGCTCCGCCTTCTAGCCTGTAGTAGTAATTTTGTTGCATGCTGTGTATTACCTGGCATGGGGACCACCTCCTGCTTCCAGGAATTACATCACCCCTCTGAGGGAGGCAATGTCACAGTGGCAACCACACTCTGAGGTGCCACATTAAAATGCAGGATGGTTGTTTGCTTGGGAGAGAAGTGTGAGGCAGAGAGGCATGCAGCCGTGGTTTGCGATGCATTCTCTGTGATACACAGCTGTTTGAGCCTCTCTGTGTGAGGTTGCTTGGATCGACTAAGGATACCTTCACACGCGGCAATATTGCTAGGCAATTTCACTAGCAATATGCTGGTTGCAGTGAAATCATGGACACATTGTTCTACAGTTGTGGCCAAAAGTATTGACACCCCTGCACTTCTGTCAGATAATACTCAGTTTCTTCCTGAAAATGATTGCAATCACAAATTCTTTGGTATTATTATCTTCATTTAATGTGTCTTCAATGAAAAAACACAAAAGAGAATGAAGCAAAAAGCAAAACATTGATCATTTCACACAAAACTCCAAAAAGGGTCAGACAAAAGTATTGGCACTCTCAGCCTAATACTTGGTTGCACAACCTTTAGCCAAAATAACTGCGATCCACCACACCCCTGGAATTCTGTCATATAATACTCAGTTTCTTCCTGAAAATGATTGCAATCACAAATTGTTTGGTATTATTGTATTCATTTAATTTGTCTTCAATGAAAAAACACAAAAAGAATTGTCCTAAAGCCAAATTGGATAAAATTCCACACCAAACATAAAAAGGGGGTGAACAAAAGTATTGGCACTGTTAGAAAAATCATGTGATGCTTCTCTAATTTGTGTAATTAACAACACCTGTCACTTACCTGTGGCACCTAACAGGTGTTGGCAATAACTAAATCACACTTGCAGCCAGTTGACATGGATTAAAGTTGACTCAACCTCTGTCCTGTGTCCTTGTGTGTACCACATTGAGCATGGAGAAAGGAAAGAAAACCAAAGAACTGTCTGAGGACTTGAGAACCCAAATTGTGAGGAAGCATGAGCAATCTCAAGGGTACAAGTCCATCTCCAAAGACCTGAATGTTCCTGTGTCTACTGTGCGCAGAGTCATCAAGAGGTTTAAAGCCCATGGCACTGTGGCTAACCTCCCTAGATGTAGACAGAAAAGAAAAATTGACGAGAGATTTCAACGAAAAATTCTGCGGATGGTGGATAAAGAACCTCGACTAACATCCAAACAAGTTTAAGCTGCCCTGCAGTCCGAGGGTACGACAGTGTCAACCCATACTATCCGTAGGTCGGCGTCTGAATGAAAAGGGACTGCTCAATGTGGTACACACAAGGACACAGGACAGAGGTTGAGTCAACTTTAATCCATGTCAACTGGCTGCAAGTGTGATTTAGTTATTGCCAACACCTGTTAGGTACCACAGGTAAATTAAAGGTGCTGTTAATTACACAAATTAGAGAAGCATCACATGATTTTTCTAACAGTGCCAATACTTTTGTTCACCCCCTTTTTATGTTTGATGTGGCATTATATCCAATCTGGCTTTAGGACAATTCTTTTTGTGTTTTTTCATTGAAGACAAATTAAATGAAGATAATAATACCAAATAATTTGTGATTGCAATTATGTTAAGGAAGAAACTGAGTATTATCTGACAGAATTGCAGGGGTGTCAATACTTTTGGCTACAACTGTATATATATATATTATATTATTATATTATCGAAAAATAATATATATATATATATTATTTTTCGATTTAAAAGGCGTGTCTGATTATAAGATGCACCCCCAAATTTGGTGAAGGAAAAGAGAAAAAAATTATTTTTAGTGTTAAATGACGTCCGTCTTATAATGCCAGGGTCCATCTAATAAATGATATACGGTATAAGTCCCTCATAGCCCCCTCATCCTGGTACATTGTCCCTCATTCTGGGATATAGCCCTCCATCCTAAAATTAGCTCCCTTACTCTGGATATGGCCCCCTTATATTGGATATAGCCCCCTTGTACTGGCACACGTACTCCAGTGATGCGCCACACGTCCCCCATTGATGGCACAAATCCTCTATTGATGGGACACATTCCCTATTGATGGCACACATCCCCCTGTGCTGGCACATGTCCCCCTGTGCTGGCACTCGTCTTCCAATGCTGGCACACATCACCTATTGATGGTACATGTTTCCCAGTGCTTACACACGTCCCCTATTGATGGCATAAGTCCCCTATTGATGGCACACCTCCCCTATTGCTGGCACACATCCCCTATTGCTAGCACACATCCCCTATTGCTGGCACACATCCCTTATTGCTGGCACACATACCCTATTTCTGGCTATGGTCCCCCATGCTGCTGCCCATAGTAAAATAAAAAAAGTAACACACAATTCGCGTGATGGTAGCCTGATGACAACTTCTGGGTAAAACCAACAAGTGTGTGTCTGCGATAGTGGTTGTCATGGGAAAACAACAACAAAGCATAGAGGGCACAGCGATTATCCAATTATGCAAATAACAATGAAAACAATCAATTTAACAGTGTTCTGAGACCCAAAGTAGTGATCAAAATAGAGGACATTGTATTTTTAAAGCTATAGAGATCTGCAAGTGATGACAGATAACCCATTGGCAACACAACATGCCATATGGGTTTGTAAACACAGAGATGGTAATCAGACAAAGAATATACAAGCATAAATACAACAGACACATTATGCTAAGAGACCAGACATCTGATGATGCTATGAGAGAACTGCAAAAATGGGTTGAGTGGAAAGAATGTGAAAAAAGCAAAGTCCAAAGAGCACAGTACCCGGTTTTACCAAGCATGGGATCCTGTTTGTGACGCCAAAATCTGACCCACCCCAGGGCCGTGGGGTACCCGGTTCTGGGTGTTGATTTACTGGGGATGTCAAGGGGCTTGTTGCCCGATCCCATGTCCCTGGTGGTTGCTGAAAAAAGGGGAAAAAATAAAAATAGAAAGGGTTTGTGACGCCACCTACAATTCCGGTAATTGTACCAGTGCTGCTTGCAGACCTCCGGGGTGATGATGGGGCAGCCAGTTGGTGATGCTCCCTGTAGGTCAAGCAGGATCCCCGGGGCAGTTGTGGATGAATAAGGATTTACACGGAAGAGGCAGCTCTCCACACAACCTTGTCTGCTGGCAACAGTCTATGATGAGGGCAGGATCAGGGACCTCAATAACAGACACACACACTGCGGCTTTGTTTCCATACCTTTTACTGAAGGTATTGCAAGGTATCGTCCAGAGTACAGTCCAGGTGGTCGGGTAGCAGTTCAGGATTTCCACACCCGATATGTTGTGAGACTTTCTTGTTGCTGTGTGTGTGTTCTTTAGTACTAGCCTGCCTGAAACCTGCCTCTGACCTCTCCAGTGTCCCTCACTTGTATAGCAGGTGATGAGAACCTTCTGCTAAGCACCGCTATCTCCTCTGCAATCCCTGGCTCTGTTGGTGGCTGTGTTACAAGTGTTCCGAGGCCAGGAGACTGAAGTCTCCCTGGCCCTCCAGTCTTTTCTGCTGGGCTGACTGGAGCCATGCAGACTCGGACTCTGGCATCCGGTTTGCTTCTGTTGCTCCTCTGGGGTAAACCGGCCTGGTTCCTCTTCCCCCGGTCTCGTTCGCCTTGCCTCTGACCCTCACACTGGCTAGGCATTCTCTCTGGCATGGGCCTAGCATGGCTCCGTTCAGCAGGTTTCTTCCTAAGTACTGTTCCATACTGAACTGACTAACTCCTCCCCAAGGCCTGAATTTATAGGGTATCTTGCCTGAAGTCGGCAAGTAGAGCTCCCCTTTCAGGTCTGTGGTGGAAGGTGTTGCATGTGTAAGTTTACCTGATGTGGAAATCCCTCCCTGGACCAGGTGTTCCTGTGGCAACCGAACCGTAGACATACATTCGATGAGTGAGGCTCTCCCTCTCAGAATCTCTGCCAATCTGCTGCAAAAGATACTGGCATTCATTGTTCTGAGACCCTGAATGGTGTTACAGCTTCTTTTGAACAAGAGTGCTCCACTACCATTTACAGCCACTGGACAATGTATCACGCTATCCTACTACCATTGCATTGCTGGCCCTTCAATCAGCTGATTAGTGGTGATTCTGGAGTCAGATCCCTACCAATCTAATTTATGGATAGATTGTCAATCTTAAAATTGCAGATTATTTAAAATCCTTCCAATCCTATGAGGGTCACATGTGAATCAAATATAAGTGTACTGGTGGAGTGACAGAACCTGATTATCACCAAACGGTTTTTCTATTACATGTTGGATAACACTTTATTATTCATTATTTGATTTTGCATAAAGTCTTATTTCCCCATATTTTTCACGTATTATTAAATAAATCAAGTAAGACTGCAAATGGCCTACATGGTGTTATTTGCTCATTTTCTGCATTTTGTAGCTCTGCTTAGTATTGATGTATTCCTGTGGAGTATTTACTCTTGAATAAATGTGTGCAAAGCCATAGTTCATTGATTCTGTCCTGCATAATAGAGATTACTTACTGAATTGAGCTGCAAATTGTGTTTATTGGCATCTTGAAGAGTGCATTGCTTGCAGATTACAATTATGATGTTGGAAGTAAAACAAACAAATGTTGAAGACTGCTTCTTGGATTCCATATTTAAGCAGAGCTCCATCTCGCTGGTATCCTTCAGAAATAGACTGACCTTTTGCTACAAGATCACTGGTATTATTTCTTTAAAATAATGTTCTCAACTATTCATTGGTTTGCCTAAACCTGTTTGATTGCAAATTTACCAGTTACAATAAACATGTTTACTTGACTCTTAGTCTCAATAATTTGTTGGCATACTAAAAATAAAATCTGCATTTTATAATCTGACTAATTTGTGATCAGAGTAAATAAAAAACTAACCATGTGCTACAAATAAGCGACAATAGTTTAATGAATTTACAAGTGTACTATCTTTGTCTAAATGATTATTTCCTATTTTTTTCAGCTATGTTTATTTGTGAATTAGCATTTCATTAATGGCAAACACACAGCAGACATGGATATCAAAGGGCGTGGTATTGTCCTGTCTCCTATTCAAATCTTTAGAATTTTGAATTCATCATTTACATGAAAATTTTCCCAAACATTGAACAGCAGAAAAACGTAGCCTGTAATTTCCCTAAAAATAGTTTAATCCCCTCACGACATTTGATGTACCTTTACATCATGGTTAGAATGGAGATTAACAACTGATGACATAGAGGTGTGGAGCTGTGCCAAAACAATTGGTGCCAAGAGCTCAGCTCACATCACAGCCAGGAGCGCTGCCTGCACTGCCCTGGGCTACTTAATCCACTAAATGACACGATTAACATCACAACATTTAGGAGGCTGGAAGAGGGAATGTGCTCCCTCTCCCATCTTTTCCATCTGATTGGTACCCTTGCAATTCATTCTGAGGGCTTTAACATTGCCATGACAACCACATCATGTCAACCTCTGGTTAAGCCAGCGACAGCAAGCCTGTTAGATCATACAAGGAAAACAGTCTGAGAGGCTTTGGTCAGTGTCACACTGACAGGTATATTGTGTTGCATTGCGAGGCATTATGCCAGCGATCAGACTAATAGAAGATAATGTCTCATATAGAGACTTGATAAAACAGTTAAAAAATAAAGTATTTTAAAAAATCTGAAAATAGAAAACCAAAAATGTAAAATATTATTTAATGCATATGTGTATGTAAAAGGAAAAAAAAGAAGTACACATACTTCACATCATCAAATCTGGATCAATTTGATATATGACATTTTCACACTAGTTATCCCTTCACTGAACACCATAAAATAAAATAAAATAAAAAAATAGCAAGAACTAGCTGATAATAAAAGAGGAATAAAACATAAACAATAGTCAAATGTAAGTACAAATTTTACAATGGAATTCTTAATCTTGTAGCTAAAAAACAAAGCTGCCATACAGCTCCATCAACAAAAAAAAAACTATAGGTCTCAGAATACAGCAATGCAATATTTTTTTTCTATGAATTTTTTTTATGGTGTAAAAGCAACTAAGCATAAACATTTTTAAATGTGGTATTCGTATTCACCAAAATAATAAAGTTGTTGTATCACATTCATAATATGGTGAATGGCTTAAACTAAACTAAACTATTTCTCAATTTGATACTGCCTCACAAAAAGTAGAATATTATGTAGCCCTAAAAAAATTGTTTTGTAAATTTTGTTGACAAAATTAGAAAGTGCTGATAAATTTTTAACAATGTTGACTTCCTAGCAAAAACAAATACCATATTTTTTGCTTTGTAAGACACACCTGATTATAAGACGCACCCCCAAATTTGGTGAAGGAAAAGAGAAAAAAATAATTATTAGGGTTAAATGGGGTCCGTTTTATAATGCCAGGGTCCTTCTAATAAATCATATAGGGTATATGTCCCTCATAGCCCCCTCAACCTGGTACATTGTCCCTCATTCTGGGATATAGCCTCTTATCCTAGAATTAGCCCCCTTAATCTGGATATGACCCCCTTATATTGGCTATAGCCCCCTTGTGCTGGAACACGTCCCCAAGTGATGCCACACTTCCCCCATTGATGGCACACATCCCCTATTGATGGCACACGTCCCCTACTGCTGGCAAACATCCCCTTGTGCTGGCACATGTCCCGTATTGATGGTACATGTCCCCCATTGATGGCACATGTCCCCCATTGATGGCACATGTCCCCCATTGATAGCACACATCCCCCATTGGTGGCACACGTCCACTATTGATGGCACACATTTCATATTGATGGCACACATCCACATCCCTCAGTGATGGCACATGTCCTACATTAATGGCACACGTCCCCTATTGCTGGCACACATCCCCTATTGCTGGCACACATCCCCTATTGCTGGCACACATCCCCTATTGCTGGCTGTGGCCCCCCATGCTGCTGCCCATAGTAAAATAAAAAAGACTTTACTTATCTTCTCCAGCGCTGTCCTCCAGGTGTCTCCCTCCGTGCCATTGTGCTCCTCCACTTCTTGGTTCCCAGTCATGTGATTGGCACAGCAGAGTGACATAATCTCTGCGTGCCTGATCATAGTGGCAAGCAGGGAGACACGGGGAGGACAGCGCTGATGAATGTAATTAAAGTCTTTTTTATTTTACTATGGGCAGCAGCATGGAGGGCCATAGCCAGCACAGGGGGGCATGTGCAATCTACGGGAGTGTGTGCAGGCACATATAAAATGTGCCGCTCCCCCAGTCCATCACCTCAGTGCGGTTTCAGCACTGCGCTGATGGACAGAGGCAGTGTTTATTATATGAGCGGGGACACGTGCCCTCTAGCTGCCTCCTGCAGCCTACACCAGCCCGCCCCAGCCCCCAAACAGGCTCCTGAGCTGCAGTATATATTCCGTATATTTGGATTAAAACCCCCACCCACTTCCCCCAAAATTTGGGGAACAAAAGTGCGTTTTATAATCCGAAAAATACAGTATATTTTAAAAATGGTGTTGATGTAAAGAATGATAAATGTCATTTATTAACTGTTTTGTGTGTGACATACCTCTGATTTAAGGGTATAAAAATTCTTTTTACAAATTTGCGATATTTATACAAATAAACACAAACAATATTGACCTAAATTTACCACAAGCATGAAGCATAATATGTCATGAAAAAAAAATCTCAGAATCAGTGGAAATCATTCCGGAGTTATTACCCCTTAAAGCGTAACGGGCGTTTAAATTTTTATCTACTTACATAAACATCAGCTCCCACTTCCGGCCGCTGTAACCGAATCCCACAATGCACCATGCCGACCGGAAGCCATGCCATTTTAGGATACCCAAGTGATGGTATGCTAATATGGCGCTGGTTGGCAGCGGTACCGAAATCTGCTGCCGATGCTCCACATGCCGCTTACCTCCCGCTGCCCGCAGCATCCCACACGCCACTTCAGCCTCCCCCCGTCACCAAAGCACCCTGCATGCCCGCTGCTCCACTTTTAGCCTCTCGTGAGTTAGAAGCTGCAGGACCTGCGGTAATGTCATAGTCATGTGATTGGTCACATGACCGTCACATCCCCGCAGCTCCAATACTGTAGTGACAAAGACTGAAGGCAGCCAGACAAAGTGCAGAGGTGAGGGGGCAGAAAGAGTACATGGGGGGACAGGGGGGCAGAAAGAGTACAGGGGAGGGGGCAGAAAGAGAGCACAGGGGGGAGGGTGGTAGAAAGAGAACACAAGGGGAACATTGAGGCAGAAAAAGTACACAGGGGGGCAGAAAGTAAAGGGAGGGAACATAAACACTACAGGGGAGGGGGCATAAAGAGAGCACAGAGAGGTAGAAAGAGAACACAGGGGGGCAGAAAGAGTACAGGGGAGGGGGCATAAACACTACAGGGGAGGGGACAGAAAGAGAGCACAGGGGAAACAGGGGGAAGAAAGAGAAAATGTGGGAGGACAGGGGAGCTGAAAGAGTACACAGGGGTGCAGAAAGAGTACAGGGGAGGGAGAATAAACACTACAGGGGAGGGGGCAGAAAGATAGAACAGGGGGGCAGAACGAGAACATGGGGGACAGAGGGCAGAAAGAGTACAAGGGGAAGAAAGAAAAGACAGAGGGGCAGAAACTGTACACGGAAGGGGGCAGAAAGAGAGTACAGAGAGACAGGGGACATAAACACTACAGTGCACATGGAGGGAGAGAGCGTGCATGGTGGGAGAAACCACACACAGAGGGAGAGTGAGGACGGAGGGAGAGCACGTGCATGGAGGGAGAGATCAAGAAAGGAGAGAATGCATGTGGAGGGAGAGAGTGCACATGGAGGGAGAGAGCATGTGCACAGGAAGAAAGAGTGCACAGAAGGAGAGAGAACACTTGGAGGGTGACAAAGCGCACGGAGGGAGAGAGAGCACATACAGTGAGAGATAGGGTGCACGGGGAAGAGAGCGCATACAGGGGGATGACAGCTCATAGGAAACAGCATAGAGTGGAGAGAGACCATATACAGGGAGGAGAGCACATGGGGAGAAAGCATAAAGGAGAGAGTATATGAGGGGAGAAAACAGTGCACTGGGAGGAGAGACAGCACACAGGGGGAAGACTGCTGAAGGGAGAGCACACATGAGAAAATAAGACAGCACAGGGGGAGAGAGCGGACAGGGGAGAGACAGCCGCTCTTCCCAGCACCACAGAGTCCGCTCCCATCATAACATCACTTCTCTCCTGATGCAATAGCATCGGGTCCCTATCTAGTTTAATAATAATAAAGTAGAGCAATTGATTTTATTAAACTTTCAAATATACTTTATAAGAGAAATCTGAAAGAAAACCTTTCAAAAAAGGTCTAGAAGATGTCCCCACTATACTGTTTTAAAACCTCTAAATAAGACTGGGAGGGCAGAGACTACACAGCTGTGTACAGGAGATCAGTGTATAGCCATGTTTATCTCACACAAAGAGTTTGTCAGGCTGTCAGCCTTCAGCTCCTGTGAATTTTATCTCCCTCATTCAGATCACCTTGCCCTGTGCTGTCTCCTCACTGCTCCTCACTGATAAGTAACACGTCCTTACAAGGAGCAGAGCTTTGTGAATGAAGGAGATAACATCTCAGCAGCTGTTAGATGACAGGCTGAGCTCCCTGTGCCTTAGGTAATGAGATACATTGATTGGCTTGGAACACAATGTGAAGACGAATCTGACTGTTAGTAAACATATGTCTGCTTCACCCACCGTCTAGTAGGGACACCTTGTGAAAGGTTTATGCATTCTTTTCTTTCAGATTTTATTATTAAAGTATGTTTAAAAGTTTATTATAATCACTTGCTCTACATTATTATTGAATAAAAATTTAAATAGCAGTTACGCTTTAAATAGGGATGAGCGAGTATACTCGTTACTATTCGCTACTCGCAGAATAGTAGGGATATTAGGGATACTCAGTACTCACAAGTTTTACTTATATTACTCACGAGTCCAATGTAAGTCAATGGATATACTAGTAATTGTCTGCTGGACCCAAAAAAGCGGTCTGGGGGCTGAGGAAAAGGCTGAATTGGGTACATGATTGTTTGAAAGCTGATGGTAAAAAGCCGCCAGCTTTTAAACAATCACTCAGCTGATGCATGCTCCCAGCCCGATCCTAACCTGTTATCCTCTGCTCCTCTTCCCCCAACTCCGTGCCCACTTCCATTCCTGGAAGCGAGCAGACAGATATTTCAAATGAACAGCTGATACATCAGCTGTTCATTTGAAATACCCGGCAAGAAAGCCAGCGGTGAAGTCTTGATTCAGCTGATGCACGCTCCCCCGCCGCCTCCTTGCCCGCTCTTCTTCCTCCAACTCCTGCCCGCTCCCATTCCTGGAAGTGAGCCAATGGCTGTTTCAAATGAACAGCTGATGTATCAGCTGTTTGTTTGAAATACCCGGTAGGAAAGCCGGAGGTGAAGTCTTGTCACCGTCGGCTTTCCCGCTGGCTATTTCAAACAATCAGCTGATCAGCATCAGCTGATAGTTTGAAATAGCCGGCTTCGGCTGATTCAGGTCATTGAGCCAGATATTGATCATCTGATTGGTTTGCCACCTGGCAAACCAATCAGATGATATTGGATCCGGACTGGACGTCATGGGACCCTCGAACCTGCACTACGCCAGAGGAGGTGGGGCTCTTTTCTTTAATAAAGATGGAGTTTCTAATTGTGTTCTGTTTTATCTCTAATAAATAATATTTTTTCTCCATGTTGCGTTTTTTTTCTATATGATTACTAGAAATTCATGGTGGGCATGTCTAATATTGGTGTTATCCCCATGAATTTCGGGCTTAGGACCAGCTGATAATACAAAGCTGGCCCTAACTCCATTATTACCCAGCGAGCCACCTGGCATTAGGGCCGCTGGACGAGTCAGATACAGCACCAGAAGATGGCGCTTCTGTGAACGCTCCATTTTCTGGGGCAGCTACGGACTGCAATTCGCAGCGGGTGGGCCCAGAAAGCTTGGGCTACCATACACTGCAGATTAAAGCCCCCAGCTGCCTAGTTGTACCTAGATAGACACAAAAATAGGGCAAAGCCCCACATAGTTTTTTTCAATTATTTAATGAAATTCATGAAATAATTAAAGAAAAGGGCTTCCCTATATTTCTGGTTCTCAGCTAGGTACAAATAGGCAGCTGGGGGTTGGGGCAGTCCATACCTGTCTGCTGTACCTGGCTGCCATACAAAAATATGGCGAAACCCATGTCAAAATTTTTTAATCATCAAGATATACTGGGGGAATAATTTTGAGTAGATCATGTTCAAAACACCATATCAGAGTCAATAACCTCCCACACGTACAGAAAAATATTCAAGATGTGTGCTGCTCGGGACAATTTATAACTTTGTACTAATGGTCACCCATTTCATGCACCCCACAAATGTCTGGCCTTATATCAGCATTGGCATATACATCTACAGTTATAAGCATGACTAAAACAGCAGAATACAGATTGCCCTGTAGGTATTTACAATCAGGAACAGGGGTAAATAGGTGTGGTGACTGCAGTCACAGGTAGGCTGGGCACAGGGTTAACACACAAGGTATTGATAAAACAATGCTTAAATTGTTTTTAGCCCTGTTATTAACCTAATAGCCTAGAGCAATTAGATCCCCTGCAATGCACTCAATAACACCCTTATTCCAAGAACCATAAACAATCTGCTGATATAGGATACACCACAGATATACTAATATGAGGCATGCTGGCCGCAAACAGTTCCCAAAACACCCTCACAGGGGAAGATATTCATATACCGTATTTACTCGTGTATAAGCCGACCCGTGTATAAGCCGACCCCCCTACTTTTGCCCCCAAAACCTGGGAAAACCTATTGACTCGTGTATAAGCCGAGGGTGGACCCCAGCACAGGTATACAGCCCCCAGCAGTGTAGTATACAGCAGCCTCCCCAGTGGTAATATATAGCAGTCTCCCCCTGTGGTAGTATACAGCAGTCTCCCCCTGTGGTAGTATACAGCAGTCTCCCCCTGTGGTAGTATACAGCAGTCTCCCCCTGTGGTAGTATACAGCAGTCTCCCCCTGTGGTAGTATACAGCAGCCTCCCCCTGTGGTAGTATACAGCAGCCTCCCCCTGTGGTAGTATACAGCAGCCTCCCCAGTGGTAGTATACAGCAGCCACCCTAGTGGTTTATACAGGCCCCTGCTCTCCCCCCCATGGTATATACAGACCCCCGCTCCCCCCCCGATGTATATACAGACCCCCGCTCCCCCCCTCGTGGTATATACAGGCCCCCACTCCCCCCAGTAGTATATACAGGCCCCCACTCCCCCCAGTAGTATATACAGGCCCCCACTCCCCCCAGTAGTATATACAGACCCCCGCTCCCCCCCTCGTGGTATATACAGGCCCCCACTCCCCCAGTAGTATATACAGGCCCCCCGCGGTAAATACAGGCCCCCCCGCTCCTCCCCCCCTCGTGGAATATACAGGCCCCCACTCCCCCAGTAGTATATACAGGCCCCCCGTGGTAAATACAGCCCCCCCCCATTTCCCCCCCGTGGTATATACATGCCCCACACCTGTAAAAGAATCGCTTTCATACTTACCCTCCTCACTGTCATCGCGCGTCCTCCATCCAGTCTCCTTCCTGCTTCTACCCGGTCATGTGACCGCGCAGAAACAATGACGTCATTGTGGATGCGCCGGCCGCCTGGTAGAAGCGGGAATGAGACCGGAGGAGCGCGATGACAGTGAGGAGGGTAAGTATGAAAGCGATTCTTTTACAGGTGTGTGGCATCTACCGGGGGCATGTATATACCACGGAGGGGAAACGGGGGGGGCCTGTATTTACCGCGGGGGGCCTGTATATACTACTGGGGGAGTGGGGGCCTGTATATTCCACGAGGTGGGGGAGCGCGGGTCTGTATATACAACGGGGGGAGAGCGGGGGTCTGTATTTACCACGGCGGGGGGAGGGCAATGTAATATGCACAGCTCCCCCTGCCGCTGATGGACAGGGGGATGCCGTGCATATTGCATTGCACTAATGAGCGGCCCCACGTGACCGGGCGCTCATATTACAGCCTCCCCCCGCCTGCTCCAGCCCCCGGACACCGGCCCCCCCACACTCAGCCGTATAGTGACTCGTGTATAAGCCGAGGGGGGGACTTTTCAGCACATTTTTTGTGCTGAAAAACTCGGCTTATACACGAGTATATACGGTAATTGCTGCACCCAAGTTTGAGGACAGGCAGGGAAGCTCAACTTAGAGGACACAAAAGACCCCATAGCATCCAAAGATCTGCAGGCCTCACTTGCTTCAGTTAAGGTCAGTGTTCATGACTCCACCATGAGAAAGAGACAGGGTAAAAATGGCCTGCATGACAAAGTTTCAAGATGAAAACCACTGCTGAACAAAAATATCAAAAAGACATGTCTTAGTTTTGCCACAAAACATCTTGAAGAACCCCAAGATCCTTGGAAGAATATTCTGCTGACTGATAAAGCAAAACTCTAACTTTTAAGAAGGTGTATGTCCTATTACTAGAGATGAGCGAACACCTGAGTATTCAGATTCGGTTTGGCTCACCGAATGTCAGGGTGTTCGTCGACTTGTTCGCCAAACAATTCACCAACACACACAAGTTGAAAATAATGGCAGGCAATGTCAATCAAATAGAAAACACGTTTAAAAGTATGCAAAAGCTTCCAAACACAGCTCAAATAACACATACCCAGATCGATCTTCCCATCCTGCCACTGCTTTCTTCTGGGTCCGCTAACAGTCTCCTACTTTCCTGCTCACTTACTTTCGGGGAGATCTGTTAAGCTTCATGCATATTCACTTCACTGTCCAGATACAGCCAATAACAGATGTTCATGCTCTGTAAGAGAGTCTGCGATTTACTGTTGCAATCAGACTACATTTCCAAAATCTGGATGGTGTCTGTGCTAGGTTTTCATACACATTGGTGTATGGCAACCAACCTAGCATAATAGTGTGAAAAATAAATAAATAATGGAAAAAAAATGTGTAGTACTTTGCTGCATTTTTCAGTCTAGCACATAAAAAGCAGACAGCTGCGAGCTACTACCCTCAGCTGCCTATTTTTACCTTAGTTGTCAAAAAAATATGGGTTCCACCCTTTTTTTATTTGCCAACAAGCTAAATCTAGGTAGCCGGGGGCTTGTATTCTCAGCGTGGTGAGGGTCCATCATTATTGCACCCCCACGATATAGAATAACATTCCACAGCCTCCCCAGAAAATGGCACATTCATAAGAATCACCAATTCCTGGTTCTTTACCCCGCTGTTCTCATGTAGCAGTAGCAAACTGGTTAATAAGGGGTTAATGTCAGCTTTGTGTTGCTAGCTGGCATTAAGCCTGAAATTCTTAATTTTTGGCTAATGTTAGACATGACTATTAAGAATTTCAAGTAAATAGTAAAGAAGACACAACACAGAGAGAAAACATATTTCTAGAAATAAAAACACAAACACATATCTGGATTCCATCTTTATTACCCCCTCATATCCATCATCAATCCTTTTCAAAGTCTTATTGATTGTAGACTGCGGTAAAAGAGCACAGCATCTTGTCACATAAAAATAAAGCCTGCCTGTATCATAAAAAGAAGAGGAAAGTACGATAGCCTTATAAGGTGGGAGACACACTGTGAGTTGCATGCAAGATACTCGTATTAGTCTCGCATGACTCAACCCACTCTGGATGGGTGTTGGTCAGCTGCACAGAGATACAAGCAGTTGACTCACTCCCGTCCAGAGAGCCGGCGGCCTTTCTAGCTGAATCATTCGAGACTCCTGCAAGTATTTTGCATGCATCTCTCATAGTGTGTTTCTGACCTATGAAAAATATTTTGAGCTCTTAAACTTAAAGGGAACCTGACCCCTAAAAATCATCCCCCAGACCATTTATATCTGTTCGTGCACCTCCAGGAATGCATTGTAGGCATCCCTTTGCGTAAAAAAAGGGTATTTGTAAAGTATCTAAAAGTGCTTTTATTACCTTGCTTTCTGCGGCTTCTCAGTGCTTGAGAAGTCACACAGGGTGTTCCCTGTGGCTTCTCAGCACCGCATGCATATCAATTCTTCATGTCCAGATGGGCGTGCTAAGGCAGTGTGAGCTCCCTTGCCCCCCTCCATGGCGGTATAGCCTGTATGACGCAAATCGCATCATATCCATATCATTGGACTTTGCGCTGCGCATTGCGCATGCGCAAGTTGACACTGCGGTAGCTAATCCCAGACCCTTTTTTTACACAAAGGGATGCCTACAATGCATTCCTAGAAGGTAAAAAAAATATAAGCGGTCTAATTGGAGGCGCTCAGGCACAAAGGCAGCAGTGCAGCTTAACGTGAGGACCTGGCGTTGCCTGGCAACAGGAGCTTTAACTTAAGGTCCTGCGGTGACGTGACCGGATGCTCGGAGCCCCCGGAGCACGCGGTGTGCGGATGAGCTAGAGCCTGTGAAGGGCGCCTTATCAAATGTATTACCGGGTTGTGCGGGGACAGCACAACCCGATAAGGTGAGTGGCCACCTATTAGTACGCCACACTAAAAAAAGCCCCCTGGTAACCGCACTATTGCGCCCCTTTCTCTTTCTCTTCTCTTACAATGCATTCCTAGAGGTGCAGGGACAGGTGTAAATGGTCTGGGGGATGATTTTTAGGGGTCAGGTTCCCTTTAACAAATCCATAACATTTGCCTAGTTAAAAATTGTGGAAAATGGCCAAGTTCTGAACTGGTTAAAATCTTTTTGATTGAACAAATTAAGCCCACTTAAATTGTCAAGTTCTTTATTAAATGGCTTCTACGAGAAATATAAATAGTATCACTTTCACACACTTTTGCTTTTGTATCCCTGTGCTCAGTGATTGGGTTCTGACTTATCTGATTGTTACATTTGATCAATAAAATAGCATCAATAAAATTGACTCCTGAAATAAAGCTAATGTGTCATAATCTGGAAGGTGATTTGTCAATAGCTAAATTAATTCATGGACAAGAAACTGTTTCATTGTATGTTGTCAGTAATTTATTGTACACTGCAACTAAGCGATTTTTGCTATTATTTAAAGGGTTTTCTTAATCTGATATCATTTGAAAATTTGTTATCTATGGTGATTGGGTACTTAGTGTTAATTATAACACATTATAAGGTTTTATAGACATATACAAATATTTTTAAATTACTGCATAAATTAAACAGACATTAGTGATAATCATTTTGCTATTGGTCATTGCATCTTTTATATATATATATATATATATATATATATATATATATATATATATATATATATATATCTATTATATAATTGCCGTAACTGACTTCCGTCGGAGCGGCGCAACTTCCGGTGGCTTGGTTAGCGAGTCAGAGGTGCTTTTCCTGGACTCTGTCCGTGGCCGCGTAGCGGCCACTGCGACTCACGAAGCAATGCCCGAAAAGCGGGCATTGCGAGCCGTTGCAGCCTCGCGAAGCAATGCCCGCGAAGCGGGCATTGCGAGTCGCTGACACCTACCACTAACCAAGCCACAGAAGTCCATACTACTGTAGTGTACACCGCTATAGTATACTACAGTCCCATGCCCATAAGCGCCGGGACTGTAGTATACCATCGCGCTGTACACTACAGCCCCCTGCCGCTCTAAGCCACTACGCGCGCAAGCCACAGAAGTCCATACTACTGTAGTCTTCCATACTACTGTAGTGTACACCGCTATAGTATACTACAGTTCCATGCCCATAAGCGCCATGGGACTGTAGTATACCATCGCGCTGTACACTACAGCCGCACCTATGCCCCTACCCCGTAAGCCGCACCTATGCCCCTACCCGTAAGCCGCACCTATTCCCCTACCCCGTAAGCCCCCTATGCCCCTACCCCGTAAGCCGCACCTATGCCCCGACCCGACGCACCTATCCCCTACCCCGTAAGCCGCACCTATGCCCCTACCCCGTAAGCCCCCTATGCCCCTACCCCGTAAGCCCCCTATGCCCCTACCCCGTAAGTCGCACCTATGCCCCTACCCCGTCGCACCTAACCCCGTAAGCCCCCTATGCCCCTACCCCGTAAGCCGCACCTATGCCCCTACCCCGTAAGCCGCACCTATGCCCCTACCCCGTAAGCCCCCTATGCCCGTACCCCGTAAGCCGCACCTATGCCCCGACCCGCCGCACCTATGCCCCTACCCCGTAAGCCCCCTATGCCCCTACCCCGTAAGCCCCCTATGCCCCTACCCCGTAAGCCGCACCTATGCCCCTACCCCGTCGCACCTAACCCCGTAAGCCCCCTATGCCCCTACCCCGTAAGCCGCACCTATGCCCCTACCCCGTCGCACCTAACCCCCTACCCCCTACCCCGTAAGCCGCACCTATGCCCATACCCCGTAAGCCCCCTATGCCCCGACCCGACGCACCTATACCCTACCCCGTAAGCCGCACCTATGCCCCTACCCCGTAAGCCCCCTATGCCCCTGCCCCATAAGCCGCACCTATGCCCCTACCCCGTCGCACCTAACCCCGTAAGCCCCCTATGCCCCTACCCCGTAAGCCGCACCTATGCCCCTACCCCGTAAGCCGCACCTATGCCCCTACCCCGTAAGCCCCCTATGCCCCTACCCCGTAAGCCGCACCTATGCCCCGACCCGCCGCACCTATGCCCCTACCCCGTAAGCCGCACCTATGCCCCTACCCCGTAAGCCCCCTATGCCCCTACCCCGTAAGCCCCCTATGCCCCTACCCCGTAAGCCGCACCTATGCCCCTACCCCGTCGCACCTAACCCCGTAAGCCACCTATGCCCCTACCCCGTAAGCCGCACCTATGCCCCTACCCCGTCGCACCTAACCCCCTACCCCTAAGCTCCCGCCGCCAAGCCCCCACCCGCCGCACCTAAACCCCTACCCCCTAAGTCCGCCGCACCCTACCCCGCCGCCGAAGCCCCTACCCCCTGCCGCCATAAACCACTACCCCGCCGCAAGCCACTACCCCCTGCCGCCCTAACCCCTAAGCCACTACCCCCGCCGCCGAAGCCCCTACCCCCTGCCGCCCTAATCCACTACCCCGCAGCACCCACTACCCTCTGCCGCAAGACCCTACCCCCTAAGCCGCACCTAACCTCCTACCCCCGATTCCGCACATAAACCCCTACCCCCCCCCTGCCCCCTTAGCTCCGCCGCACCTAAGTCCCTATCCCCTAAGCCCCGCCGCCTCCTAAGCTCACACCGCTAACACCTAAAGCCCTACACCCCAAGCCCCCGCCGTCCCCTAACCTAACGCCCCCGTCGATCACTTACATGCCTTCTTAGTCATCTGATCGTCCGTCCGATCCACAATCCATTCGTCCGGCCAGCCGTCCTCTTCTTCCGGCCCCGCCGCTCTTCTCTCTTCTTTCCGCCATCTCCGGCTCTTCGTCCGGCCCCCGGGCTCTCCCTCTTCTTTCCGCCAACTTCCATCTCCGACGTCCTCTTCACTTCTCATTAAGATACAATGGACGCAAATTCCGCCATTGTATCTCAATGAGATGTGAGCTGCTCTTCTGATTGGTCGCTCTCTAATGCCCTCAGCCAATCAGAAGAGCTGCTCAGATCCCATTGAAATACATTCGCGGTGGGTCGCCGATTTTATGCCCGCCCACCTGGTTCTATTTGTCGGCCCTAAAATCGCGGACACACCGCTAATGCATGTCTATGGGCAGTCCGCCCCATTTCGGATTGAACGCAGACCAATCACAATTCGAGCTCACTGCCCATAGACATGCATTAGCGGTGTGTCCGCGATTTTAGGGCCGACAAATAGAACCAGGTCGGCGGCCATAAAATCGCCGACACACCGCTAATGTTTTTCAATGGGAACAAATTAATTTAATAATAAAAAAATAATTAAAAATTAATAAAAAAATAAATTAATAATAAACGGACCTGAATGAGAACTGTGTCTCAGCCAAAATAATAAATTAAATAATAAAATAAATAATTTAAAAATAATTAAAAAATAATATAATTTCGCGGACCTGAATGAGAACTGTGTCTCAGCCTAAATAATAAATTAAATAATAAAAAAAATAATTAAAAAATAATTTAAAAATAATAAAATTTCAGCGGACCTGAATGAGAACTGTGTCTCAGCCTAAATAATAAATTAAATAATAAAAAAAATAATTAAAAAATAATTTAAAAATAATAACATTTCAGCGGACCTGAATGAGAACTGTGTCTCAGCCTAAATAATAAATTAAATAATAAAAAAAATAATTAAAAAATAATTTAAAAATAATAAAATTCCAGCGGACCTGAATGAGAACTGTGTCTCAGCCTAAATAATAAATTAAATAATAAAAAAAATAATTAAAAAATAATTTAAAAATAATAAAATTCCAGCGGACCTGAATGAGAACTGTGTCTCAGCCTAAATAATAAATTAAATAATAAAAAAAATATTTAAAAAATAATTTAAAAATAATAAAATTCCAGCGGACGTGAATGAGAACTGTGTCTCAGCCTAAATAATAAATTAAATAATAAAAAAAATAATTAAAAAATAATTTAAAAATAATAAAATTCCAGCGGACCTGAATGAGAACTGTGTCTCAGCCTAAATAATAAATTAAATAATAAAAAAAATAATTAAAAAATAATTTAAAAATAATAAAATTCCAGCGGACCTGAATGAGAACTGTGTCTCAGCCTAAATAATTAATTAAATAATAAAAAAAATAATTTAAAAATAATAAAATTCCAGCGGACCTGAATGAGAACTGTGTCTCAGCCTAAATAATAAATTAAATAATAAAAAAAATTATTAAAAAATAATTTAAAAATAATAAAATTTCAGCGGACCTGAATGAGAACTGTGTCTCAGCCTAAATAATAAATTAAATAATAAAAAAAATTATTAAAAAATAATTTAAAAATAATAAAATTTCAGCGGACCTGAATGAGAACTGTGTCTCAGCCTAAATAATAAATTAAATAATAAAAAAAATAATTAAAAAATAATTTAAAAATAATAACATTTCAGCGGACCTGAATGAGAACTGTGTCTCAGCCTAAATAATAAATTAAATAATAAAAAAATTAATTAAAAAATAATTTAAAAATAATAAAATTTCACCGGCCCTGAATGACAACTCTGTCTCAGCCTAAATAATAAATTAAATAATAAAAAAAATAATTAAAAAATAATTTAAAAATAATAAAATTTCAGCGGACCTGAATCAGAACTGTGTCTCAGCCTAAATAATAAATTAAATAATAAAAAAAATAATTAAAAAATAATTTAAAAATAATAAAATTCCAGCGGACCTGAATGAGAACTGTGTCTCAGCCTAAATAATAAATTAAATAATAAAAAAAATATTTAAAAAATAATTTAAAAATAATAAAATTCCAGCGGACCTGAATGAGAACTGTGTCTCAGCCTAAATAATAAATTAAATAATAAAAAAAATAATTAAAAAATAATTTAAAAATAATAAAATTCCAGCGGACCTGAATGAGAACTGTGTCTCAGCCTAAATAATAAATTAAATAATAAAAAAATAATTAAAAAATAATTTAAAAATAATAAAATTCCAGCGGACCTGAATGAGAACTGTGTCTCAGCCTAAATAATAAATTAAATAATAAAAAAATAATTAAAAAATAATTTAAAAATAATAAAATTCCAGCGGACCTGAATGAGAACTGTGTCTCAGCCTAAATAATTAATTAAATAATAAAAAAAATAATTAAAAAATAATTAAAAAATAATAAAAATTCAGCGGACCTGAATGAGAACTGTGTCTCAGCCTAAATAATAAATTTAATAATAAAAAAATAAAATAAAAAATAATTGAAAAAATTATAAAGAATTCAATAAAAAATAATAAATAAAAAAAAAAAAAATATTTTTTTTTTTTTTTTTGGATTCTTTTTATGATCTATCTAGCTACCTCTATCTATTTACAATTATACATTTAAAAATACATAAAAATAAACATACATACATACAGAAATAAAATAATTTTTTACCGAAAATATCCGACCCACGTGTCCGAAAATACAACCACAAGGCCGGCCATATATTTTCCGACATACCGCTAATGTATGTCTATAGGAAGTGAGCTCGAATTCTGATTGCTCGGCGTTAGCACATACCGACCAATGAAAGAGCACCTCACTTCCTATTCACATACATAGCGGTGTCTCGGGCATTTTATGGCCGGGCCCCTGCGTCTATTTTCGGTCACGGGAGTCGGCTCTTATTCGTCGTTCCACAGGCCCGCAAACTCGCATTCAGCGGTTCGCGGACATTGGTCGCGTCTTACCAACGACTCGCAATGATTCTGAGTCGTTGCTAATACGCTACCTATCGCCGCGATTCGCTGATTCCCAGTTTCCGGCCCCGTCGAATGATGCCTCTGAGCCGAGTCGCCTGGCCGGAAATAGAACCAGGGGCTCGGCCTGAAAATCGCCTCCTTTGTCTATCTATTCTATCTATCTCTATAGGAAGGCGCCGTCCAATCACAATCGCCGCGCCTTTTTTGAAAATACATAGCGACCAATCACATTCATGGCGCCAGCTTTCTGAAGTTGCCGCCCTCCAATCAGATAAGCCGCTTATTTATAGCGGCAATTTTGAATCTTCAACCTCTTTGAATCCTCTTTGTGGGAGAACGAGAACCTACCGCTGGACCGTCTGTTCGATTATATTTCTGCCAAGAAATCCATCCTTCGTGAGGGTCTTTCAAGGACAACGAGAAGCTACCGCTGGACCATCTGTTCGACTACATTTCAGCCGAGATATCCATCCTTCGTGCGGGACGTCGGGAAGCAAGCGCCGGATCGGGATCTGCGATTGATCAGCTAAGATATCCTTTTGACAATCTACCTTTTCACATCAGAGCCTATAGTCCTGATGTGGAGTTTTATTTTCACCTTTTTTACTATCTTTATTTTCACCACTTTTACTATTTTGCGCCATGCAGCGCCAATCGGCGCTGCATGGAGCGTGCGCCACACTTCGGACACTTCGCCGCTGCAAGCACCGACTTCTGCGCTACAAGCGCAAACTTCGGCGCTTCTAGCGGCCTCCGTGGTCTATGAGACCGCTGTGTCCGAACACGCATTCAGGCGCCGACCGTACAACTCGCCGCTCTAAGATGGCGGACGCGAAATCTTCATTCATAAAATGCCGGTAGACTTCAGCCGCCGTGTGATTGGCCAGCGGAATCTTCATATACATGGCGCCGTCGATCCGGTTGGTCGGCGCTATTGTGTGAAGATGCCGCTGTCCTATCACAACTCAGCGGGGCGGAGCTATAGACTTCCAGTCTCCCGAATGCCGTGTCCGAAAATCGCACCAGGCGCTCGGCAAGGAAAGTTCCGTGCATTTTCAAAATTCGCGCCGCGATTGTCATTGGATGCCGACTTCCCATAGACATCCATTGAGAAATGAGGCGCGATTGTGATTGGTTGTTGTTTATGGCGCTTTGATTCCGATTGGTCAGCGCACAGCGGGGACTTCGGAACTTTTCTTGCAGAGCGCCTGGTGCGATTTTCGGATATGCCGTTCGGCCGCCTGGAAGTTTGTAGCTCCGCCCCGCTGAGTTGTGATTGGGCAGCGGCATCTTCACACAATAGCGCCGACCAACCGGATTCACGGCGCCATGTTTATGAAGTTTTCCCTGCCCAATCACACCGCGGCTGGCGTCTGCCGGCTTTTTATTAATGAACTTTTCGCGTCCGCCATCTTAGAGCGCGAAATTTGAATTTGTGAACAATGTAAACGTGAAAAAGCTATTTTCACAGTACAATCTCACATCAGACTATATATTCCTAATGCCTAGGCTTATATTAACCCCTTCTTTATACTAATTTAATATGAGCTACATTTCACCATAGTGCCCTCTTTTTTTCATACTATATTAACCCCTTCTATTCTAATACTGCTCCACTTGCTATCTCACTATGTGCTGTACTAAGGGCATTTTCACATTAACCCCTTACATTCTATTTGTACTCCAATTGCTATCTCACTATCTGCTGTACTAAGGCCATCTTAATATTAACCCCTTCCATTCTATTATTGCTACACTGCTTATCTCACTATGTGCTGTACTACGGCCATTTTTATATTAACCCTTTCTATTCTATTAGTGCTACACTGCCTATCTCACTATGTGCTGTACTACGGCCTTTTTTATATTAACCCTTTCTATTCTATTACTGCTACACTGCCTATCTCACGATCTGCTGTACTAAGGCCATTTTTATATTAACCCCTTCTATTCTATTAGTGCTACACTGCCTATCTCACTATGTGCTGTACTACGGCCTTTTTTATATTAACCCTTTCTATTCTATTACTGCTACACTGCCTATCTCACGATCTGCTGTACTAAGGCCATTTTTATATTAACCCCTTCTATTCTATTAGTGCTACACTGCCTATCTCACTATGTGCTGTACTACGGCCTTTTTTATATTAACCCTTTCTATTCTATTACTGCTACACTGCCTATCTCACGATCTGCTGTACTAAGGCCATCTTAATATTAACCCTTTCTATTCTATTAGTGCTACACTGCCTATCTCACTATGTGCTGTACTACGGCCATTTTAATATTAACCCCTTCTATTCTATTAGTGCTACACTGCCTATCTCACTATGTGCTGTTCTACGGCCATTTTTATATTAACCCTTTCTATTCTATTACTGCTACACTGCCTATCTCACTATGTGCTGTACTACGGCCTTTTTTATATTAACCCTTTCTATTCTATTACTGCTACACTGCCTATCTCACGATCTGCTGTACTAAGGCCATTTTTATATTAACCCCTTCTATTCTATTAGTGCTACACTGCCTATCTCACTATGTGCTGTACTACGGCCTTTTTTATATTAACCCTTTCTATTCTATTACTGCTACACTGCCTATCTCACTATGTGCTGTACTACGGCCTTTTTTATATTAACCCTTTCTATTCTATTACTGCTACACTGCCTATCTCACTATGTGCTGTACTACGGCCTTTTTTATATTAACCCTTTCTATTCTATTACTCCTACACTGCCTATCTCACGATCTGCTATACTAAGGCCATTTTTATATTAACCCCTTCTATTCTATTAGTGCTACACTGCCTATCTCACTATGTGCTGTACTACGGCCTTTTTTATATTAACCCTTTCTATTCTATTAGTGCTACACTGCCTATCTCACGATCTGCTGTACTAAGGCCATTTTTATATTAACCCTTTCTATTCTATTAGTGCTACACTGCCTATCTCACTATGTGCTGTACTACGGCCTTTTTTATATTAACCCTTTCTATTCTATTACTGCTACACTGCCTATCTCACGATCTGCTGTACTAAGGCCATCTTAATATTAACCCTTTCTATTCTATTAGTGCTACACTGCCTATCTCACTATGTGCTGTACTACGGCCATTTTAATATTAACCCCTTCTATTCTATTAGTGCTACACTGCCTATCTCACTATGTGCTGTACTACGGCCTTTTTTATATTAACCCTTTCTATTCTATTACTGCTACACTGCCTATCTCACTATGTGCTGTACTACGGCCTTTTTTATATTAACCCTTTCTATTCTATTACTGCTACACTGCCTATTTCACGATCTGCTGTACTAAGGCCATTTTTATATTAACCCCTTCTATTCTATTAGTGCTACACTGCCTATCTCACTATGTGCTGTACTATGGCCTTTTTATATATAACCCTTTCTATTCTATTACTGCTACACTGCCTATCTCACGATCTGCTGTACTAAGGCCATTTTTATATTAACCCCTTCTATTCTATTAGTGCTACACTGCCTATCTCACTATGTGCTGTACTACGGCCTTTTTTATATTAACCCTTTCTATTCTATTACTGCTACACTGCCTATCTCACGATCTGCTGTACTAAGGCCATTTTTATATTAACCCCTTCTATTCTATTAGTGCTACACTGCCTATCTCACTATGTGCTGTACTACGGCCTTTTTTATATTAACCCTTTCTATTCTATTACTGCTACACTGCCTATCTCACGATCTGCTGTACTAAGGCCATCTTAATATTAACCCTTTCTATTCTATTAGTGCTACACTGCCTATCTCACTATGTGCTGTACTACGGCCATTTTAATATTAACCCCTTCTATTCTATTAGTGCTACACTGCCTATCTCACTATGTGCTGTTCTACGGCCATTTTTATATTAACCCTTTCTATTCTATTACTGCTACACTGCCTATCTCACTATGTGCTGTACTACGGCCTTTTTTATATTAACCCTTTCTATTCTATTACTGCTACACTGCCTATCTCACGATCTGCTGTACTAAGGCCATTTTTATATTAACCCCTTCTATTCTATTAGTGCTACACTGCCTATCTCACTATGTGCTGTACTACGGCCTTTTTTATATTAACCCTTTCTATTCTATTACTGCTACACTGCCTATCTCACTATGTGCTGTACTACGGCCTTTTTTATATTAACCCTTTCTATTCTATTACTGCTACACTGCCTATCTCACTATGTGCTGTACTACGGCCTTTTTTATATTAACCCTTTCTATTCTATTACTGCTACACTGCCTATTTCACGATCTGCTGTACTAAGGCCATTTTTATATTAACCCCTTCTATTCTATTAGTGCTACACTGCCTATCTCACTATGTGCTGTACTATGGCCTTTTTTATATTAACCCTTTCTATTCTATTACTGCTACACTGCCTATCTCACTATGTGCTGTACTACGGCCTTTTTTATATTAACCCTTTCTATTCTATTACTGCTACACTGCCTATCTCACTATGTGCTGTACTACGGCCTTTTTTATATTAACCCTTTCTATTCTATTACTCCTACACTGCCTATCTCACGATCTGCTATACTAAGGCCATTTTTATATTAACCCCTTCTATTCTATTAGTGCTACACTGCCTATCTCACTATGTGCTGTACTACGGCCTTTTTTATATTAACCCTTTCTATTCTATTACTGCTACACTGCCTATCTCACGATCTGCTGTACTAAGGCCATTTTTATATTAACCCTTTCTATTCTATTAGTGCTACACTGCCTATCTCACTATGTGCTGTACTACGGCCTTTTTTATATTAACCCTTTCTATTCTATTACTGCTACACTGCCTATCTCACGATCTGCTGTACTAAGGCCATTTTTATATTAACCCTTTCTATTCTATTAGTGCTACACTGCCTATCTCACGATCTGCTGTACTAAGGCCATTTTTATATTAACCCCTTCTATTCTATTAGTGCTACACTGCCTATCTCACTATGTGCTGTACTACGGCCTTTTTTATATTAACCCATTCTATTTGTGCTACACTCTTTATCTCACTATGTGCTGTAGTACGCCCTTTTTTATATTAACCCATTCTATGCTATTAGTGCTCCACTTGCTATCTCACTATCTGCTGTACTAAGGACATTTTAACATTAACCTCTTCTATGCCTTTTCTATTTTAGTTGCACCATGACTATTTTGTAGGGTTTAAACTCATACATTAACCCCTTCTATTCTGTTTGCTATTCAATAACTGTGTCACTATGTGCTGGACATCTGCGATTTTACAACTTCACCCCACAAGTGATTAAAAAAACCCATCTCCTGCGATTGCCGATTAAACCTTCCACTTGCGGCGCTGTTGCGGGAATCCCCATATTAACTATAGGGACACTTGCGGCAGGTGCGGCAAGTTCGTTTATTTTTCTGGCAACACTTGCCGCAAGTGCAAAACCGCACCTGCCGCAAGTCCCCTTATGGTTTCTATAGGGATTACCGCTACCGTCCCGCAACTGCAATGTTAATGTCGCTATCGCAGCAGATGCATTTTTTTCACTGCATCTATCGCAATTTTATCGAAAGAGCTGATGTGAAAGGGCTCTAAGGCAATTTGTACATTAACCCGTTCTATTCTATTTCTGCCCCACTTGCTATCTCACTATGTGGTCCACTAAGGCCATTTATATATTATCCTCTTCTATGCCATTTGCCATTTTGTTTTCCAACACTATGTTTTATAGGGTTCAAAATGCTACATTAACCCCCTACTTTCGGTTTGCTATTCACTAACTGTGTTACTAGGTGCTGTACTCAGGACATTTGCTAATTAAACTCTTCTATACTATTTGTTATTTATTTTCTCATCCACACTCTTTTCTAGGATGTAAGTGGTACATTAACGTCTTCTATTGTTTTGCCTATTCACTGTCTATGTCACTATGTGGTCTACTACTGGCATTTCATTACTAAATACTTTAATACTATTTTTATTTTTATTAATCCTCCAGTATTTTTTATGTGTGCCAATGCTATATTAACTCCTTACAGGCTCTTTGATTTTTTTTTTGGAGTTAGGAGTCAGTCATCACACTGTTAGGAGTACGTTTACCCATTATATGTCAATTTTAAATATTTTTCATACTAATGACTCTGTAGCACTACTACCTGTCTTATATTTAACAGTTTGGTGGTAATGCTACCTGCCCACTTCACATCAGCGGTTATTTGAAATCGCGCCAGATGTGCTGACAGAATCCCATCAGCTCGGTTTGCTGCATTGCCACCGCATAAATGCTGCACTTGGGGTGTCGTTCCGCTAATCCCCATAGTAAGTATAGGGGAACTTGCCACAGGTCCAGCCACCATAAAAAGCGTGGTCACCCATCGTTTTTTTTCCATACAGCACCTGCTACAAGTGCAAAACCCAAATTTCTGCACTTGCTGCTAATAAATAGATACTGACTATTATGGCGATTATAATGACTATGGGGATTCACGTAACCACCTGCAAGTCCTGCAGTTATGCTGTGGCTATGCGCCACATGCGGCAGATGCTGTTTTTTCAACGGTTATGATGCTATTTGAAATTAACTCTCATGTCAAAGTCTCTGTCATCCCAGTAGGACATTAACTACTTTTACATACCTAATAATTTACACTCTATTTCTGACTGGGTCCCCTTTCACACGTCCATTGTATATGCACATTTACATACTTCCATAACATGGGCTAAGATTTAAATTTTAAACGCGACTTCTCCATACCTGTCACCAGGGCTGCAGTTGCGTAACGTTACACTACATCACCGCATTTACGTTACTTTTTACATTGACCTGCCTCTTTCAATATCTCATACGCAAGTTGTCTTATTTCTTTTTTCACCCTGCTTTGTCACATTCTGCCATTTTATACTTCACGTTAAGGCCGATGTTTCCCCTACTCCACCAACAAAAATAAAAACCACTACTTCTGCTATAATACCAAAATCTTCAGTTCTTGGTATAAATTAACCCTAACTCTGCCATTTTACAACACCTTATGAAACAACAACCTTGCTGGTGGTTATGCAGAAATTGATGTCATCCTGGTTCTATTAACGCTTTTATTACAATGTTGAACATTTGCTTTGATACCGCGTATCGGAAACGGCCCTTACATCCATCTGTTTTGCCTTCACGGCAGTTTTTAAGGCATTTTAACACACTCATTGCCATTCAATATTCCATACAGTAAACATCATTACATCTTTGTTTGTTACTTTAAAGAAGTCTATCATTTCATTCTAACAGGTTTGGGAAATACATACTTTTGTTTTATTGTTTTTGTCTGTTTACACAGTTATTATTCATTGTTTCCTTAACTAACACACTCTAGCTCATTTTGGATTTGATTCACTGACTATTCTTACTAAGATGAGCTCTCCAGCACAAAATATCGCTCTTGCCAAGGAGGCTGCATCTACACCTAAGAAGAAGCGTGCAGACGAGACTTTGGAAGAAAGACGCCGTCGGTTAGATCAAGATAAGGCTGCTAAAGCTAAACGCATTGCAGAGGAGAGTTTGGAAGAGAAACGTGTTCGGTTAGATCTGCGTAAGGCTGCTAAGGCGAAACGTACTGCAAAGGAGACTTCAGAAGAGAGGCGTCTTCGCTTAGATAGTGATAAGGCTGCTAAGGCAAAACGCCTTGCTGAAGAGACCTTAGAAAGGAGACGTATTCGCTTAGATCGTGTTAAGGCTGCTCACGCCAAACGTATTGCAAATGAGACTTCTGCAGAGAGACGTATTCGGTTAGATAGGGTTAAGGCTGCTAAACTCAAACGGTTTGGTAAACTCTCTTCTCCACTGAGACGTTTTCGGTTGGATGCTGCGAAGACTGCTTTACATACACGTATTTCGCAAGTGTCTTCTGAAAAAACAAGCCAACGAATGGAAACAAGAGCCATGACTGCGCGTTCCACATGCAAACAAACAAAAATTCCAGTCACTGAAGAACCGTCTGACACACATGCTACTCCAGCCTCTTCGTGTACTGACATTCTACCAAGTGAACTGCCTTTAACACCTCCCATTACCTCAATGGAAATCAAAAAAGGAAAGGTTCGCAAGGTGTCTGTGCGTATGCGCAAGAAGGGTGTGGAGGAGAGTTCTGAAGAAAGACGACTTCCCTTGGACAAGGAAAAGGCTGCTTTGAAAACACCGGTTTCAATAAAGTCTTTAGAAGGAAGGACAGAAATATTAGCCACAAAATCAATGCCTGTCCCTCAACGACGCAAACAGAAAAAGTTAATGCCTGTAGGAGATCCGTCTGATCCTCAGACTGCTGCCATCTCTTTGTCTGATCCTCAGACTGCTGCCACCTCTTCGTCTGATCCTCAGACTGCTGCCACCTCTTCGCCGGATCCTCAGACTGCTGCCACCTCTTCATCTGATCCTCAGACTACTGCCACCTCTTTGTCTGATGCTCAGACTGCTGCCACCTCTTTGTCTGATCCTCAGACTGCTGCCACCTCTTTGTCTGATGCTCAGACTTCTGCCACCTCTTTGTCTGATGCTCAGACTGCTGCCACCTCTTTGTCTGCTCAGACTGCTGCCACCTCTTCTTCTACTATCTTGACTACAACTGAACAGCCTTTACCGCATCGCAAGGCCACATCAAAACGAAAACACTGTGCTGAGGAGACGCCATACAGCAAACAGTGTAAAATTTTGAGGCTTAAAAGGAAAAGACAGATGCGTCAAGATACAGATTCTCCTACGTCTAGACAAGTCCACTTGGCCAATTTGGCTACATTACGTCGTGAAGAACGCCAAACTTCTTCTTCCACTTCTATATTGCAAGAGGCAGAACGGAATATATATTCAACTTCTTCATTTATTGAATGTTTGGAATCTACATCCCTTCCACGTCTCATTTATGTAGGATTACATAATAAACTTCTACGTTTATTCTATTCACCTCTCATACATCAAATGGGATTTATTGATCAGGATCATGTTATTGTAGAACATTTCTGTGGTTTCATGAATGTAATATGTGAACATTGTGAGGCTCGACATTTTACTGCTGAACGACCATCAGATCAACAGTTTACTCTTTGTTGCCACAAGGGAAAAGTAAAGGTACCATTACCTCAATACCCGCACGTGTTCCAACGCCTTCTGAAAGGAGAGAGTGAGTACAGTCAAAATTTGATGGAGAATATAAGGAGCATTAATAGTTCTTTTGCTTTTGCCTCCATGGGTGCCCATGTTTCTCTACCTCCTGGACATGGCCCATACTGCTTCCGTATTCATGGGCAAAGTTATCATCGCACTGGAACACTCCATCCTGCTCAAGATCAACCTCCAGCATATGCACAATTGTACATTTTAGATACTGCAAGCGCTGTACAACAACGTATACAGTCTCCAGAAAATGTGAAATGTAATCCTACTTTAATGAGTATCATTGCTCTTCAATTGGATAATATTAATCCCTTTGTTTCGGCCTACAAAATGCTACGTCACGTTGAATTAGAAGAAGAACAGAAGGCAAGAGAACATGGCACCGTCATGCCAAATATTATCATGGCCATTAAACAAGACAGAGGCCAAGATCCGAGACGCTATAACAATCCTACTGACAATGAAGTTGCTGTGGTCTTTGAAAATGCTGATGGAGAGCCACCATTCAATAGAGACATTTTAATTCATTTGAAACCTGATCCAAATAACCCCTTGGCCCCCCAAACATAGCAAGTCATTATTCTACACAGCAATTTAGATGCATTACTCTATCCTTTATTTTTCCCTCATGGAGAACAAGGCTGGCATGAGGGACTCAAGCATCAAGGCAAAAGTCAACGCCGGGTTACACAGCTCCAGTATTACTGCTATTTGCTGTCTGTACGGAATCAGTTCAATCCTGTCCTGAATGGTGGCAAACTAACACAGCAGTACTTAGTGGAGGCGTATGTGAAAATTGAGGCTAATCGCTTAAATTTTATCCGTCATCATCAAAAGGATTTAAAAGTGGAGGATTATTGCGTGCTCCAGGAACATCTCCTGAAACAATCTGTTGAGAAAGGTATTCCCATTGGCAAGACAGTGATTTTACCATCTTCCTTTGAAGGCAGTCCCAGAAACATGCAGCAACGCTATCAGGATGCCATGGCTATTGTGACTAAATTTGGACGACCAGATCTTTTTGTAACCATGACCTGTAATCCTAAATGGAGGGAGATTACAAACAATTTAGAGCCATGGCAGCATGTGGAACATAGACCTGATTTAGTCGCCCGTGTCTTCAGAATTAAACTGGAAGCCCTACTAAAAGAAATTAACACTGGATTATTTGGCAAAGTTTGTGCAATGGTTCATGTGATTGAATTCCAAAAGCGTGGCCTACCTCACGCTCACATTTTGATCATTCTGGATAGCAAATCCAAACTAAGAACTGAGGTTGAAGTGGATAATATAGTTTGGGCTGAAATCCCTGATCCAGAAGAATACCCTCTGCTCCATGACATTGTGATGCAACACATGATTCATGGACCCTGTGGACAACACAACCCCAATTCTCCATGTATGGATCTTGGCAAGTGTAAGAAAGGTTTTCCTAAAGATTTCCAACCAAGAACACTCATAGCTAAGGATGCATACCCTACTTATCAAAGAAAGGAAGGATCATCCTTTCAAATCCGTTCAAAGATGATTGATAATTCTTGGGTTGTTCCCTATAACCCTTACCTACTATTAACATACAAGTGTCATATTAATGTTGAGGTATGTGCTTCCATTCAAAGTGTAAAATACCTATTCAAATATGTCTACAAAGGACATGATAAAGCCAATCTTGAAATTTGCCAAACCAATATCCACCATGATGAAACACATCAATTCATAGATTCAAGATACGTGAGTGCACCGGAGGCAGCTTGGCGAATATTTGCTTACCCGATGCATAGACAATCGCACTCCATTATTCGCCTGGCTGTACATCTCCCACATTCTCAACCACTTTATTTTCATGAGGATGACTCTGTTAATGACATCAGTTACACAATGCATAGAAAATCTACTCTTATGGGCTACTTTGAGCTGAATGAGAGTGACCCGCATGCTCATGATTACTTCTACCGCCAAATTCCAGAGCACTATGTTTGGAAAGAAGGTGCATGGGAAATTAGAAAGCGAGGAGGTTCTTCAGTGATTGGAAGAATGTATACCGTCAGTATGAAAGATCAAGAACGGTACTATTTAAGGTTGTTGTTACTGCATGTCAAAGGAGCAACAAGTTTTGACAACATTAAGACTGTTAATGAAGTGACATACCCAACTTTCAAAGAAGCAGCATTAGCTCTTGGATTGCTCTTCGATGACACTGTTTGGAGAAATACTTTATTGGATGCCTGTGTTCTCAACATGCCAGCACAGCTTCGTGATATGTTCGCATATATATGTATTTTTGGTCCTCCAGCTCATCCATTGGAGTTGTGGAAAGAATTTAAACAAGACTTTATCCAAGACTACTGCCATGCATATCACTCCAACACTGAGGAGTGTGAGAATTGTGAAGGATATGCTATGACTGATGTCCAAACTATTCTAAAATTTCATGGCAAAACTTTTACTGATTTTAATCTACCACGACCAAAAAGAAAGCCATACATCGCTCCACTATACAACAAGGATGATGAGTTAAGAAGAGCTCAGCAAATGAAAGCTACTTTAAATGACCAACAACTTTTGGCCTATGATGCGATCAATCAAGCTTTACACGATAGAAGTGGACAACCTAAGTGCTTTTTCATTGACGGTCCAGGTGGCAGTGGGAAAACATATCTGTATGATTTATTAATTCATGAACTAAGAGGAGAAGGCGAAATTGTCTCACCTGCAGCGAGTACAGGGATTGCAGCTAACTTACTGCAAGGAGGTAGAACCATCCATTCGCTTTACGGAATACCAATTCCAATTAATGAAACTTCCGTTTCAAGGATTAAAAATGATACAGATGCTGCACAACATTTGAAAAGTACCAAACTTTTCATTATTGACGAGTCCACTCTGTTATCTAAATATGCATTGCATGTGATAGATCAACTTTTACGGGATGTCATGACAACAGATATCTCCAAGAAAAATACAACACCTTTTGGAGGGAAAGTCATTGTTCTGGGAGGAGACTTTCGACAGTGTCTGCCTATCATGCCACATGGTACAAGAACTGACATTATAGAGAGTTGTATTAAATACTCACGACAATGGCAGCTTTTCACTCAATTGCCACTCTTCAACAATATGCGCTCCATTGATCCTGATTATAGCCGTTGGTTACTTCAACTGGGAAATGGTGAATTGTCCAATGATTTCAACCTTGGAGATGATACCATTGAAATCCCACAAGACATGATCTGCACTGGCTCAATTATACTTGCTATATTTGGTGAAAACATTGTCATTGATGTAGATAACAATGAAAGCATTCAGATTGCTGCATCACATGCCATTCTTTGCCCTAAAAATGACCATGTGGATATGGTGAACTCTAAGGTTATGGATTGCATTGCTGGTGAATACACTGAGTACATTAGTGATGATTCCATTGATCCTGATGAGACTGAAGATCCAGATCAATATCCAGTGGAATTTTTAAATTCACTCACACCAACGGGAATGCCTTCTCATCGCCTCAAATTAAAAATCGGTACCATTGTCATGCTTTTGCACAACTTTAACAGCAGAAAAGGTCTTTGCAATGGGACTCGCTTGATTGTCATTGCTTTGTTTGACAATCTGATTCAAGCAAAAGTCATTACTGGCTCTGCAGAAGGAAATGTGGTGTTTATTCCAAGGATTGATTTATCTCCATCAGAGACTGGATTACCTTTCAAGTTAAGACGTCGACAATTTCCCGTGAAGCCTGCTTTTGCCATGACCATCAACAAATCCCAAGGCCAAACACTGGAGAAAGTAGGGATTTTTTTGCCAGAACCTGTTTTTGGACATGGACAGTTATATGTGGCTTTTTCACGAGTGAAAAGACAATGTAATGTTAAGGTGAAAGTGCTGGATACACCCATTCAAGGGAAGTTGGTGCCTAATTCTGAAAAAGTCTTTACTAAAAATATTGTCTATAAGAATATTTTATCTTAAATTCTTTAGATATATATTACACTTACATACGATGGATATAACAATGAAAGCATTCACATTGCTGCATCACATGCCATTCTTTGCCCTAAAAATGTCCATGTGGAAATGGTGAACTCTAAGGTTATGGATTGCATTGCTGGTGAATACACTGAGTACATTAGTGATGATTCCATTCAGACTGAAGATTCAGACCAATATCCAGTGGAATTTTTAAATTCACTCACACCAATGGGAATGCCTTATCATCGCCTCAAATTACAAATTGGTACCATTCTCATGCTTTTGCGCACCTTTAACAGCATAAAAGGTCTTTGCAATGGGAATCACTTCATTGTGATCACTTTGTTTGATAATCTCATTCAAGCAAAAGTCAGTTCTGGGTCTGCAGAAGGAAATGTGGTGTTTATTCCAAGGATTTATTTATCTCCATCAGAGACTGCCTTACCTTTTAAGTTAAGACATCGACAATTTACCATAAAGTCTACTTTTGCCATGACCATCAACAAATCCCAAGGCCATACACTGGAGAAAGTAGGGATTTTTTTTCTCACAACCCATTTTTGGACATGGACAGTTATATGTGGATTTTTCACGAGTGAAAACACGATGCAATATAAAGGTGAAAGTGCTGGATACACCCATTCAAGTCAAATTGCTGCCCAGTAGTGAAATACTCTTTACTAAAAATATTCTCTCTAATAATATTTTATTTTAAATTCTTTAGATACATATTAGATTTACATACATACTTACTTTCTAATTAAATACAAATATTACAATAAATTAGTTTAGCCATAGATGTATAGCAATAGAAAAAAAAAAAAAAAAAAACAAATATTATTTGTTATACAAAAAGATATTAAAATTAGTTATTATATATACAATAGTTATTTAAGAAATATAGTCATTAGTGTTCATTTTCAATAACAATATAGTATATAGAAATATTTTAGTTTAAATTCTTTATATGCATATTACATTCAGATACATAATTCTTTTCTAATTAAATAAAAATATTCCCATAAAATAGTTTAGCCATAGATGTATAGTACTAAAAAAAAAAAAAAAAATTACTTTACCCATAGATGTATAGGAATTGACCAAAAAAATTATAAAAAAATAGTTTACAAATAGATGTATAGCAATAGAAATAATCCAAAATAGCAAACAAATTACTTTAGTTTTACATAAAGACATTAAAATTAGTTATTAGATATTAAATAGGTCTTTAAGAAATATAGTCCTTAGTTTCACTTTTCACTAAAAATATAGTGTATAAAATTATTTTACTTTCAATTATTTACATACATATTCTATTTAGATACATAGTTACTTTCTAATTAAACACAAATATTACAATAATTTAATTTAGCTATAGATGTAGAAGAATAGAAATAGACAAAAATAGCAAAAATATTACTTTCGTTATAAAGATATTATAAATAGGTTTTAGATATAAAATAGTTATTTAAAATGTATAGTACTTACTTTTTTAGCTTTTAAACTTTCTTTTTACATTTCATTGTATATGTATATAAAACACAATTTTGTAGTAGATTGTAGATGTGTATCATCTAAATGCTTGCATTTAGTGATAAGAACCTGAAGCTCCAGCAGTATAGCTGCTGCGAGATTTCATTTTCTTTTTACACAGGGTGAGGTTTTTGTGAACAGCTAAGGCTGCCTTCAGATTTGTAGATGCATCTGCAGCATTTTGAAAATGCATCTGCACGCATCTACATGCAGACGGTAGACCCTATCTTTATAATGGGACGCACGGTGTCTGCAGATGCTTGCAGGCAGCCGTGCGCACACATTTACTCCTATATGTGATCTGTGCGCAGGCGGATGCCTGCATACAAATCACACACTCCCACCCTCACCAGGGATGCAACATGTCGTGTCCCTGGTGCGGAGGAGAGTCTGTGATCTGTACCCAAGCATCTGCCTGCGCAGAGATCACATATAGGAGTGAATGGGTGTGCTCGGCTGTATGGAAGCATCTGCAGACACTGTGCGTCCCATTATAAAGATAGGGTTTACTGTCTGCATGCAGATGCATCTGCAAAATGCTGCAGATGCATCTGCAAGTCTGAAAGCAGCATTAGAGACGGGTGGGACAGCTGTTCACACACATCTCTATCTTGAAATGTGTTCTGTATATATAAATACGTACATACATATAGGTACATATTTAGACACATAGGGAAAGAATAGACATTTTCATTTTAAATCTGACTTATTCTGCTATTTGTGGAATTTATAGTGTGAACACATCAATTTTGACACTTGCTCTCTAATGGTGACCTACAGCACTCTTACTGTAAGTTGCATGAAATGTTAATGGAATTTGTGCTTTACTTGCAGTAGTTGCGGCACATGTGCTTTCAACAGTTTCAACTGCCAAAATCACAGTTAGCTTTGATTTTCAGTGGTTGCATTTTGTGAACCTGTTAAAGCTGTGCTTGCCGTATTTACTGCAAGCTAATTGCAAGTTCCATATACATTACATGTTACTTGCTGAAAGTGAGCTGTAGGTAGGTCCTTTGGTGCGAAGTGCTGAAATTGTATTTGGTTATTCCATACCTTCTGCAAATAGCCAAAAAATATCTGCTTTAAAAGGAGTCTAACTATTAATTATTAGGGGTAGAGTAGAGTAGGTCCCACCAGTTGTAAGGCTACCTTCCCGTGGTTGGTGGGGAAACATGTACTGGCTCAATCATAGATTATTAATATTCATATATAAATTGAATATACGTAATCTGTACAAAACATCAGTGCCAGTATCTGTACGAAAAGCCTTGCCTTAGAATCATGACATGTACTACACTGACATGTACCATACAAACATTGGTAGTTGATAGATACATATCATGTGTTATGTACATTATTGTCAAATTTGAATGAATAATGTATATATGCATGCTACACTCCCGATTCTTTACAATTGGGCCGCCATCTATCATGAAATAATTGGATTATTAGTTAAAAATCTAATTTAATAAACTATACACCAGTTCTAGAATCCCGATGCAATCGCATCGGGCTCACAGCTAGTATATATATATATACTATATATTTCTGTATATTTCTTCTTTAAAGGGAACCTGTTACCTAGTTTAAGCCCTCCAAGCTGTCACCACCTGTCCCTGCACCTTCTTATTACTAATCTAACTATCGCTCTCTGTCCTAACTGTGTGCTGTGATGGTGTATAAAAAGCATTTTATACTTACAGATTGTCATGGTAATGAAGTGGGGGGCCTCCTAGGCATCCTCTTTCTCTCTCTGTCTCCTCCTTGATCCTTCTTTTTGATGCCCGATGGGCGTCTTCATTCCCTTTGCTAAATCCTCCTGTTTTGAAATTACCACCCCTTCTCATAGTATTGCGCCGAGCGTCATGTCTGGCCTGGTGAATTGTGGGGCTGATCACGTGGGATGGCTCAGCTCCCGGCGCATGCGCAGTGCGCATATTGAACCCGGGCCGTCCCACGTGATCAGCCCCACAATGCACAGGGCCGGATATGACACTCTGGCTCAGCGCAATACTATGAGAAGGGGTGCTAATTTCAAAACAGTAGGATTTATAGAAGGGAATGAAGACGCCTATCGGGGTGTCATAAAGAAGGATCGAGGAGGGGACAGAGAGCGAAAGAGGACACCCAGGGGGGCTACTAACAGTAGCCCCCCCGTTTCATTACCATAACAACCTGTAAGTATAAAATGCTTTTTATACACCATCACAGCACACAGTTAGGACAGAGGGGGATAGTTAGATTAGTAATAGGAAGGTGCAGGGACAGGTAGTTACAGCTTGGGGGGCTTAAACTAGGTGACAGGTTCCCTTTAATGTTAATGAGATCTGACATTCATATTGATAACAGTGAGCGGATAAACGGAATCTTTAACAACTGTGATCCTGTAATTCATTGAGTACACAGTTAGCATCAGTAACCCAATTACTATCATTACACTGAGTCAATCATTTAATAAAAATAAATGACTGCCATAGGCATTGGGTTAAAAAATGTATCAATTATTTAAATAAGATTTTTATACTAACTCTATTTTTTAAAGAATTTCTGTCAATATTGTTTTATTCCTAATGTCAATCTGTATTTTAAATAAAAATATAAATGTATAATCTTTTGATTTATTAGACTCTTAATTATGGATTTTTCAGGAAAGTAGATTGACTCAGACCTTATTTTTTTGTATTGAAGCGATTAATAAGCCTATGCAAAGGTCATTGTTAAGGCTGGTTTCACACTGGTGTTTGTGTCTGTATGGCATGCAGACGCAAACACAGCCCATACTGATGTGAACGCAGCGGAGAAAACTCTGCATGCGTTCACATTAGTATGCAGCCCACCAGCCAATCAGCTGTTTCGGGGGCGGCCGGAAGTAGGAGATCAGCGGCAGAGATCTCCTCCTCCTGGCCACAGCTGATCTCCCGCCGGTGTCAGCACTGGAGATTTGAAGATACAGCTGATCTGAGAGCTGTTTAAATCTCCCGCACTGACACCGATTAGGTGATATCGGTGCAGGAGATAAGAAACAGCTGATCGCTGCTTCAAATCTCCTGCACCGACATCTCCTATTCGGTGTCAGCGCGGGAGATTTAAACAGCTGTCAGATCAGCTGTTTCTCCCCGCTCTTCCTGCCGACACCGGCGGGAGATCAGCTGTGGCTCGGGCTGATCTCCCGGTGGCTGCCGCTGATCACCGGTGGCCACCGAGAGAGATTTCAATGAGATCCGCAGCGTTCTCCTGCGCTGTCATGCGGAGGACACTGCGGATTCATTGACTTCTATGCGTGGTTTGTGCGCTTGCGGGCACTTGCAGATAAAAGAAGCGACCGCCACAAAAAATGCAATAGGGCTGTGTCCAGAGTGCGCTCGGAGGGTACACAAATTGTGCGCATCCGAGCGCAAACGCAGCCAAACACAACCATACGCAGGCACATACGTTCCCATGTTAAACATAGGAACGCATGTGCACAAGCGTTTGGCTGCATTCGGTGCACGTCGTTTGCAAACGCCAGTGTGAAACTGGCCTGAGTGCAGGAAACTGTGAGATCACTTATTGTGAATCTGTTCAGATGTTCATAGAGGAGTTACCTGCCATTGTGGTCCTGTTGCTGATGATAATGAAAATTCTTCCTGACATTTACACCCCTCACATTTATATTAATATTTTATAATATCTTTTCATAGGACAACACTAAAGTTATGAAATTTTGAAACAATATAAAGTACTCAGTGTACAGTTTGTGTCACACAATAAATTTGGTGTGCCCTCCAAATAACTCAACACAATGCCGTAAATATTTAAACCGTTGACAATAAAAGTGAGCTCATGTCTAAGTAAAAGTGGCTAAATTGTGCCCAATTAGCTATTTTTCCTCCCCAAAGTCATGTGACTCATTTGTGTTACAAGTTCTTAGGTGTGAATGACCTGGACATGTGTTAAATGTGGTGTTATCTCTAACATGCTAGGCGATAAAAAGATTGGCAACCCCCTGAAACTGAGCTGCATTAGGGTGGAACACTATACAGCAGTTTCATAAGACAGATTTCCCTCAGAACAGGCATCATCATGATTGACTAAAGAAATTGAGTGCATGTGCTGAGCTTCATAGGAAGAGGTTGTTGATTCAAAGTAGACATATGAGTATTTCCAGTATTGCTGCAGAGGTTCAAGGGGAGGGGGTCAGCTAGTCAGTGTCCAGACCATGCACTGCACATTGCTTCAAATTGGTCTGCAATTAGTGATGGGCGAATCCTAAATTACTCGGAATCGCTTGACTCTAGCGAGTCCGAGCCCAGGACTCGCTACTCGTTGCGAGTCTAGCGAGTCCAATGTTAATGAATGGGGAAGCGAGTAATAGCGAGTAGTGTGCGATTTACAAATCACAGATGTGTCTCGGAAGCTTCAGCCTGAAGCAATCCTAGTTTTGCCATTTATTTGCATTGGACTCGTTTACTTTGCAAGTAATCGCTGGGAAACTTGCACAGATAAGAGTCCTGTCTGCTCTGTGTGCTGGCTGCCACAGCTCCAGGGTCCTAGAGCCCGCCTGCTGCCTGATGTAGCAGAGCTGAGATTGTTCTCAGTCTGCTCATTCCCTGTGCTTAGACATCTATATCTATGCACAGGGATGAGCAGAGAGGACATCGGGTTTTGGACTGCGTCTGACGGAAGAGGATTTTTTTAATTAAAGATGGAGTCCCTAATGGCTTTTTTTTTTATTTCTAATAAAAAATTTTCTCTGTGTTGTGTTTTTTTTAAAACAATTTAATAGAAATTCATGGCGGTCATGTCTAATATTGGCGTGACCGCCATAAATTTCGGGCTTAGGGCCAGCTGATAATACAAAGCTGGCCCTAACCTCTTTATTACCCAGCGTGCCACCGCCACCAGGGCCGCTGGAAGAGCGGGGTTCAGTGCCAGAGGATGGCGCTTCAATGAACTCGCCATCTTCTGGGGCGGCTGCGGGCTGCAATTTGCAGCGGGGGGGGGTGCCCAGAAAGCTTGGGCATCCCTGCGCTGCGGATTCCAGCCCGCTTAGCTGTACCTGGCTAGACATAGAAATTGCGCGGAGCCCCACGCATTTTTTTTTAATTATTTCATGAAATTCTGAGATTCTGACTCTGAGACTCTGAGACTCTGACTCTGACTCTGAGACTCTGACTCTGACTCTGAGACTCTGACTCTGAGACTCTGACTCTGAGACTCTGACTCTGACTCTGAGACTCTGACTCTGAGATTCTGACTCTGAGACTCTGACTCTGACTCTGAGACTCTGACTCTGAGACTCTGACTCTGACTCTGAGACTCTGACTCTGAGATTCTTACTCTGACTCTGAGACTCTGACTTTTAGATTCTGACTCTGAGACTCTGACTCTGACTCTGAGACTTTGACTCTGACTCTGAGACTCTGACTCTGACTCTGAGACTCTGACTCTGAGACTCTGACTCTGACTCTGAGACTCTGAGACTCTGACTCTGAGACTCTGACTCTGAGACTCTGACTCTGACTCTGAGACTCTGACTCTGAGACTCTGACTCTGACTCTGAGACTCTGACTCTGACTCTGAGACTCTGAGACTCTGAGACTTTGAGACTCTGAGTCTGACTCTGAGACTCTGACTCTGACTCTGAGACTCTGACTCTGAGACTCTGACTCTGAGTCAGACTCTGACTCTGACTCTGAGACTCTGAGACTCTGACTCTGAGACTCTGACTCTGACTCTGAGACTCTGACTCTGAGACTCTGACTCTGAAATTCATGAAATAATAAAAAAAAAATGCGTTAGGCTCCGCGCAATTTCTATGTCTAGCCAGGTACAGCTAAGCAGCTGGGGGCTGGAATCCGCAGCGCAGGGATGCCCAAGCTCTCTGGGCACCCCCCGCTGCAAATTGCAGTCCGCAGCCGCCCCAGAAGATGGCGCGTTCATTGAAGCGCCATCCTCTGGCGCTGAACCCCGCTCTTCCAGCGGCCCTGGTGGCGGTGGCACGCTGGGTAATAAAGGGGTTTTATTATACAAGCTGGTATTAAGCCCGAGATTCTTAATGTCAGGTCACATTTGACCCGGCCACTAAGAATCTCCAATAAAGGGTTAAAAAAACACAACACAGAGAAAATTTTTTATTTGAAATGAAAAAAAAAGCCATTAGGGACTGCATCTTTAATTAAAAAAATCCTCTTCTGTCCGACGCAGTCCAAAACGCGATGTCCTCTCTGCTACATCCCCTGTGCATAGATATAGATGTCTATGCACAGGGAATGAGCAGACTGAGAACAATCTCAGCACTGCTACATCATCTCTGTGAGCAGGCGGGCTCTAGGACCCTGGAGCTGCACAGAGAAGACAGCTGGACTCGGCTCGCAAAGTAACAGCAGTTACTTTGCGAGTTTTCCTGTTATCACTGGCACAGTAGCCGAGTCTAAGGGTATGTGCACACTGGCCGGGTTAGGGTCGGTTTAGCTGTGTAAACCGCCGGTCGGTTTACATAAGTTTTATGTAAATTTATGTTAATCCAAACCGGCGTTTGGATTAACATTAAAACCTATGTAAACCGACACCCGGTGTGCACACACCGGCGGTTTACACATGCTCATCTGTTGCTAACCTGCTGGGTTCCCAGCGGGTTAGCAAAGAATGTGCATGTTCTATAAACCGGCCGGTTCTGCAGCGGCTGCAAGCAGAATCATGTGCTGCTTCCAGCCGCTGCATAACCGCCGCCGCTAACCCGCTGTGCACCCGCCCGGCACCCGCCGCACATACCCGCCAGGAAGCCGGTGGACGGCTGAAGAGCTTCCTGGCGGGTCCGCCCAGCCGCCGCCGACCCTAACCCGCTGTGCACATAGCCTAATGCAAGACAAAGGCAATCCTAGTTTTGTCAGCGTTTGCCATTGATTTGCATTGGACTCATGCGAGTAAACGCTGGGAAACTCGCAGAGTACCGAGTCCTGCGAGTCCCTTACTACTCGCCGAGTAACGAGTCCTAGCGAGTAGATTCACCCATCCCTATCTGCAATGCTATCATCCCAGAAGTCTCTTCCACAGATGATACCCAAGAACCTCCACTAACAATTCTCTGAAGACAAGATAACAAAGAATATGGATTACTGGAATCATATCCTGTGTGGTCTGATGAGACCAAGATAAACATATTTGGTTTAGATGATGTCATGCGTCTGTGGTGGCAACAAGGTGAGGAGCACTATTTTTTTACACCCTCCCAGTAATTGGAGGGTTTGCAATGTTCCAAATTTATTTGGAATTCTGCTTAACAATTGTTGTGATGACAACTCCAGAACCTCGTGGGAATCCAGTATTTTCCTCACGTTGCGTAAAACCATATTGATGCTATATGTTCATGTGTACATGAGAAATATCTTTGAGACTTTAATAAGAGAAAGTTGGGCACTGAGACCCAACAATAAATTTTTTTTTTTTTTACTTTAATGCTGTGTTTCCAGCTATCAGGAGTAACAAATTAGCAGCATAAGAAATAATAATAAAACTTAACTTATATTATAAAAAATATGGGGTATCATAAAAAATAAACAATTAAAGAAGTAATGTATAAAACCATTCCAGAGTCATAGATATGTGCAGACAGCTTGGATACAGTAACAATAAGGAAAACAAATCTATTATCAATAAAAATGCTAACAGTGGTCAGCCATCAGTACTAGCCCATGGCTGTAAATGTTAGTGATAAAGAAAGATGTGAGTTGTGGAAGCCAAAATTTAAAGGTAACCTGTCACCCCCCAGGGCGCAGTAAACTAAAAGAGCCACCTTCAGCAGCGCCTATGCTGCATTTTGTGAAGGTGACTCTTATACCTCTACCCCCGGGACATTAAAATAAAGACTTTATAAGTAATTACTTTAGGTCTGGGAGGTATACTCCCCTCCTTGGACCTGAACACCTCACTGCTGATCCTCCTCCTCTTCCTTGAGGTTTCTCAGTGCCTGTACATTTCCCTCAGTTCTTGGGCATGGTCTGTGAGCTCTGCCCAAGAGCTGAGGTCACATGATGTCGGAACATTGCACCTGTATGTAACACAGGCACCAGATCCCGCCCTGTGTTCTTGTATGCTTTATGCAGACTGTGGGGCTGGGAATCGGGCAAGGAGGGAACAGGTGCAGTCATGCTGTTTGCACAGGCACCAGATTCCCTTTTAATTCAATACGCCCTGGGGGGGTGACAGGCTTCCTTTAAAAGAAAGAAATTTAAACAAACTCTAATCAGGCCACTGATTTTGGTTAATCCGGCCCCCGATAAACATATTGTTGTGATGGGAACCACCCATTTCCATCAAGAACAGGAAATGGATAAGCCCTTTTAATCCCTGCTACTTTCAATAGCCATATGTGTTCCAAACTCTTGCATTGAAAAGGGCAGTCCACATATCTCTCTATGTGGATAATCCTCACAATCATCCTGCTTGTCTCTCTGTATTTCTAGCTCATCATCGGATAGCTATGCAAACAAAAGCAAGTTGGCTGATAAATCAGTGTAAAGGTACTGTCAGATGGCACGACGTTAAAATGATATCAGCAACGATCTCGGGGGCCCACAGTTTTTTTACATCATTTCAACATCGTTGGTGAGATGTCACACGTCTAGATATCATGGACAACTCACCAACAATGTTGTGAGCAGATATCGTTTGCAAACCCCGCGAACAATCCCTGCTCATTGCTGTGAATGGGCAAAGTCGTCCATGACATCGTTATCACAGGGTCACACATAGCGATGCAGCAGGTTGCTTGAGTTGATATCGTCAGGTTTAACAACACATTAGTAAACCTGTCAACTCTGATCCAACAATTTATCATATCAACTTGCCAGAGTCACACGCAACAAGGTCGCAAGGACGTCGCTGGTACACCTCCAAACCCGTGACGTATCAGTGATGTCGTTATCGATGTCATGCTGTGTAACAGGGCCTTAACAGTGGTAAATCTGATATATTAAGAGAGATCCCAAGCAGAAAAATATACATCTTCTGATGCAAATATATATTTTAAATGCTCTCTTGCAGCACGAAAGATTCCTTTAAACTTAAGTTTCTACAGCTTTTTTTCAGCTGCCAAACCTTTCCTTTTGGCAATAAAAATGGGGTGCAGTAAACAAAGATACTTGCTTTTTTCTGCAATATTTTCCAGTTTTTTTCTGCAATTTTCAGGTGATTAAAATGTGTGATTTCTCTGCAGTAAATGATAATTATGTTATTGTTTGTTCACCAAAAACTTTGCATAAAATGTTTCAAAACCACAGCACAATTATTATACTGTATTTGTCAGTGTTTTGCAGTTTATGATTGCTTTCTAAAGTAGCAAAAACGCTGAAAGGCTTGACATGCTGCAAGTTTTAAAAAATGGTGCAGTACCGTATATACTCGCGTATAAGCTGAGTTTTTCAGCCCAAAAATTGGGCTGAAAAGTCCCTCCCTTGGCTTATACGCGAGTCACTCGGTATACACAGCCCCCCCCCATCGGTATACAGCCCCCCCCATCGAGATATAGGCCCCCCTTGGTGCAGCAAACCTGTAAAGGAATAATCATTATACTTATCCCTGTCCTCGACGCCGCCGCCGCCGACAACGCGCTCCTCGGGCTTCATCCGGCTTCTTCCGGCTCCGGTGGGCGCAGGCAATGATGTCATTGTCTGTGCGCCGGAGGAAGCCAGAAGAAGCCGGATGAAGCCGATAGGGGGGCTGTATACCGACTGGGGCCTCTATATACCACCACTGGGGCCAATATACTGATGGGGGGGCTGTATACCGACTGGGGCCTGTATGTACCACCACTGGGGCCTGTATACGATGGGGGGGCTGTATACCGACTGGGGCCTGTATATACCACCACTGGGGCCTGTATACCGATGGGGGCTGAATACCAACTGGGGCCTGTATATACCACCACTGGGGCCAATATACTGATGACGGGGGGCTGTATACCGACTGGGGCCTGTATGTACCACCACTGGGGCCTGTATACGATGGGGGGGGCTGTATACCGACTGGGGCCTGTATATACCACCACTGGGGCCTGTATACCGATGGGGGCTGTATACCAACTGGGGCCTGTATATACCACCACTGGGGCCTGTATACCGATGGGGGCTGTATACCAACTGGGGCCTGTATATACCACCACTGGGGCCTGTATACCGATGGGGGGGGCTGTATACCGACTTGGGCCTGTATGTACCACCACTGGGGCCTGTACACCGATGGAGGGGCTGTATACCGACTGGGGCCTGTATGTACCACCACTGGGCCTGTATACCGATGGGGGGGGGCTGTATACCGACTGGGGCCTGTATATACCACCACTGGGGCCTGTATACCGATGGGGGGCTGTATACAGACTGGGGCCTGTATATACCACCACTGGGGCCTGTATACCGATGGGGGGGCTGTATACCAACTGGGGCCTGTATATACCACCACTGGGGCCTGTATACCGATGGGGGCTGTATACCGACTGGGGCCTGTATGTACCACCACTGGGGCCTGTATACCAATGGGGGGGCTGTATACTGACTGGGGCCTGTATGTACCACCACTGGGGCCTGTATACCGATTGAGGGGGCTGTATACCGACTGGGGCCTGTATATACCACCACTGGGCCTGTATACCGATGGGGGGGGCTGTATACCGACTGGGGCCTGTATATACCACCACTGGGGCTTATATACCGATGGAGGGGAGCTGTATACCGACTGGGGTCTTTATATACCAACACTGGGGCCTGTATACCGATGGGGGCTGTATACCGACTGGGGCCTGTATGTACCACCACTGGGGCCTGTATACCAATGGGGGGGGCTGTATACCGACTGGGGCCTGTATATACCACCACTGGGGCCTGTATACCGATGGGGGCTGTATACCGACTGGGGCCTGTATGTACCACCACTGGGGCCTGTATACCGATGGGGGGGGGGCTGTATACCGACTGGGGCCTGTATATACCACCACTAGGGGCTGTATACCGATGGGGGGAGCTGTATACCGACTGGGGCCTGTATATACCACCACTGGGCTTGTATATCGATGGAGGGGGGCTGTATACCGACTGAGGCTTTTATATACCACCACTGGGGCCTGTATACCGATGGGGGCTGTATACCGACTGGGACCTGTATGTACCACCACTGGGGCCTGTATACCGATGGGGGGGACTGTATACCGACTGGGGCCTGTATATACCACCACTGGGGCCTGTATATACCACCACTGGGGCCTGTATATATCACCACTGGGGCCTGTATATACCACTGGGGCTGCTGTATATACTGCTGGGGCCTGTATATACCACTGGAGAGGCTGCTGTATACTACCACTGGGGAGGCTGCAGTATACTCCCACTGGGGAGGCTGCTGTATTCTACCACTGGGAAGGCTGCTGTATACTACCACTGGAGAGGCTGCTGTATACTACCACTGGGGAGGCTGCTGTATACTACCACTGGGGGGACCTGTATACCACTGGGGGAGGCCTGTATACCACACTGCTGGGGGCTGTATACCTGTGCTGGGGTCCACCCTCTGCTTATACACGAGTCAATAGGTTTTCCCAGGTTTTGGGGGCAAAAGTAGGGGGGTCGACTTATACACGGGTCGGCTTATACACGAGTATATACGGTATTTAAGTTCACCAAAAATACTACATATGAACATTTTTTATTAATAACAAGTCATTAACCTTTAATCCCTGGGTGATTTTCTGTTTTTGTTTTTCCATCCCCTTCTTCCAGAAGCCATAACTTTTTTATTTTTCTATCAATATGGACTTATGAGGACTTATTGTTTTGTGGAATGAGCTGTAATTCTGAATGACATTATTTATTTTATTCTATAATGTACATGAAAATTGGAAAATAATCTAAGTGCGGTGAAATTGCAAAAAAAAAGTGCAATTGCACGTTTGTTTTTGTGTGGTTTTAATCACCATGTTCACTATATAAATTATATAAATTAATTTGATTAAAGGGAATATTTTCAGCATGATTTCAAACTCTAAACTATTTGTATGTGCATGTAGCTCTTCAAAAGACAAGACCAGCAATATCTTTATATGGTCAATCCATTCCTCTGAACGTGTTTTTCTAAGGCTGGCTTCAGACCGAAGTTTTTCACTGATCAGTGTTTATCAGTGTTTGGGTGCCAAAACCAGGAGAGGAACCAGGAAAGGAACTTGCAGAGAAAAACTATAATTGAAAGATTGACACCTGTTCTGAGTTTTGGAGACACTCCTGGTTTTGGCACACAAACCGGCTGCAACCTGATCAGGGATAAAACTGCAGTGTGAAGCCAGCCTAACTCTTTTCCATGCTGCCTTCACCACCTCCTCATTTATTGTTTATGGGCAAACAGTAAAGAGTCTGTCAATCAATCAGGAGGAGGTGGTACTGGGCAGGGAATAGAGCTAGAGTTACATATACCATTGTCAAACAGACTCATTTGGAAATCCATTCAAACACTGATTTCTCAGTAACTGAGGAACAGATTGGCCATATGAAGATATTGCTATACGTTTCTTTGAAAGAGCAACATTTGTATATAAATATTTTATGGGGAAGGTTAAATCCTGCTAACAGAGTCCTTATAAAGCGTAATGGCCAATTAAATATTTATTTGATAATAATGTAGAGCAAGAGATTTTAATAAAGTTTTAAATATACTTTATAAGTGAAGTCTGGTGAAAAACTATTCATAAACCTTCCACAAGGTGTCCCAACTTGACTGTGTCTGAAGCAGACATATGTTCATTATCATTCAGATCCATCTTCACACTAAATACAGCCACATAACCATATAAGGGTGAGGGGCGGGGCCACCACAGTGTCTACTGACTGCAGCTGATCAGGTGTCAGTGTATCAGATTACCTCGGTTTCAGCACAGGGCTAAGCAATGTCAGAATAACTAGATCAATGTAAACTACTGTGCCCTTTCCTTGGTACAAGCTTCTCTGATCTATTACCTGGCTCTTTCTTTGCTGACTCCCCACATAGCTCAGAATCTCTCTTGTCCTTTCTATGCTGTCAAAAGCGCACAAAAAAGTGGAGAAAATAAGTCACATGGCACGAAAAAAGCATTATCTTAGCTGCTATGTGACCCATTATTAACAACCAGTGCAGTATTGTTTTTTTTGTCAATGAAATTACATTTACACTTTAAATAAAATTAAATATTAAAAATAATTTAATTAGAGCAAGAAACCTATTGCTACTATTCCTCATCACATTTACATCCTATATTTACCACAGAGCCAAGGGCAGTATTTGTAATTTTATACTACTACCTATTTGGAATAAGTCTGGTGCTCATTCTCTTTGTTTCTTTTTTGTGCATTAGAATAATTTTTAATTTCAATAACAATAGATACAAATGTGAGATTAATCCTTCTTAGGGTCTATATTTAATTAAGCCAATTATTCTTACTGTTATAAAAATACTACCACTGAGAAATAAATGAAACTACTTTACATATATAAAAACACTGGCATTATAATTAAATCACTAGCCAATATTCTCTAAGTTTTGTCACTTGGGAAATATAATAAAACTGAACAACTGGAACATTAATGCATGCATCAGATCAATGGATAATATGTATTTCATTACCGGTGAGACGTCTGCAGTCAAATAATACAACCTCTTAAAGGATAAGGTCAGTGTAATAAAAAAAGTTTGGAATTTATTGTAGCCTGAAATCATTTCATTAAAACAATCATTTAAATCAGAGGCTTTCATTTTGCCGAAGACAGAAACTGGGTCCCTCTTGTTTTCTTTCAGTTGTTGTTTTACCCCATAAAAATGGGTGTTTTTTTTTCTTTTGCACTTAGGATTTTTCCTCCCTTTATTCCGATAGCCATAACTTTTTAAATTTTTTGTCAATAAAGCCAAATGAAATGGATGGTTTTGGCGAGCGACTTAAGCTGCTCAGCTGATGCTGTCATGTGACACATCAGCTAATCGCCGGTCAGCTGATTAAGGTCCTTGCAGCCATTGAATGTGGACACTTCGCATCATGGGACAATCGGTGGTGAGGTGAGCATTTTATTTTTTATAAACACATTGCTTTCCTTAATTTCATTCTAGCAGTGTATGTAGATACACTGCTAAAGTGAAATTACAGGAACAGAGCAGTGAATATATACTGAGCATGCTCAGTACGCTAAAACCGGATTCAGGAAATGATCCTGTTTTTTTTTTCTGGATCCGGCACCATAGGCCCCCTTGTTATTGAATCGGACAGCATCAAATCTGATTCTGTCCTATTGTGTCTGCTTTTTTGAAAGCAGCCCAAAATCAAAGCAGTCTCCAATTCTGGGGATGGCAAAAAAGCGGACACAATCAGATCCATGCACACACGGATGGCCATTTAGGACCTATCCGTGCCCATTTGTTCTGTTCCCATGGGGATATATGGAGGCCAAATCGGATCTGGCTATCAGTTTTACATGGATAGCCATGGATCCCCAAAAAACATGATGTGAAGGGGGCCTTACATTTGAGTTGCAGTTCTGGTTTTTGTTTCATAATTTTTATTCTGTGTCAATTGATGTCACTTTGGTGGTATCTGGCCCTAATGATTTAAAATATAGAGACTGTTAGGCTAGGGTCAGACTTGCGTAATGCATTTGCTAAATGCATGCACTATTTTCATGTGCAAATCTGCAAAAATACATGCGTTAACGCACCCATAGACGCCAATGCAAAACACGCATTGCAAAACTGCAATGCATTTGACGCGGTCTGCAGCATTTTTTGGTGCTTTTGCAAAAATGCATGCATTTTTTTAACATGGGAGTTGATGGGCAACGCAACTGTTAACGCATTGTACATGTATGTACCATGCGTTAACGGATGCGTCAACACATGGTACACACATGTACCATGCATTAACGCATCAGTTAATTGAGCCAACAAGTATGCACACATGCCAAGAAAATGACAAAGGAAAAAAAGGATACTTTAATGCATCCTACAAACGGATGCAAGCTCCCAAGTGTGACCCTAGCCTTATTGGGATGTCTTTGTTGTGCATTTTGTTAATTTAGCAGTGCTCTTTCATCACCATGCCTACAACTGTCACTCATCATCCTGCATCTATTTAATGTTACAATTTGAAATATAGGGCCAGGCCTTGTCCCGTGCATCCATAATGCACAATGGTAAAAATTTTAAATCTTGGGGATAGATGGAACTTATCCTGGTGTCTGTCACAATTTGATCTATTTTCAGCTTTTGTACCCCTTTTAAGGTGTTTTCTAAGCCCTTGATGTTACCTCACATTGTTTTGAATGGGGTGTGCATGGTCAGTGAGCTGTTTGCCGATCTATTCAGCGAACCGAGCCGAACCCGAACTTCAAAAGATTTTCTCATCTCTATTCATGACGCAAATTGTGATATTAAAAGTGTGTAGAAATAGTTTATTTAATTAGATGTGACCTATTATATTTAGCTCTATATGTCTAATTCTGAGAAAATACATACAACATTATGTCTGCTTTATCTCAAAAACATGACAACCTCTTTTCATAATACAGAATTCATATCATTTTGTTAAAGAAATGGTTTCTCTTTTAATGCAACCCAGAAGTAATGCCAACAGAAAATTGGGTCTGATCACAGCAGGTGGCAAAAGCTATGCCAATTAGTATTGAGTTATAAAAATGTGCCATATTTTTCAGCATATGTAACTTTTATGTAGATAAACTCTTAAGAAACTCTAACAATTGCACTCAAAATGTGTGTTTGGCATTTTATTTGTCACAGATGGTAATTCACAGGACCATCCAGCTATAAATAAAAATTTGGTTAACTATTATATTTCTTATTTATTTGAATAAGCAAACATTCCAGAGCAATTTATTAGATCAGATAGTTTTACTGGTTCAACAGACTACATTAACTTTATTAAAGAGAATATCATGGTGCTTGACTGAGCTCCTATTCCGGAAGTACTTCAGATGGATCTCTTATATAAACGTCATATTTTGAATGAGTTTTTTTTATGGTAGGTACTTGTGCTGCAGAAAAAAGCACTCTTACAGTTCCAGCAAAATGTATGGATTTTTTTATACTACATAAACTGACTTTTAATGCATGTTCAAAATCCACAAAATATGAATTTTACTTATGAATTCTGCATTATATCCAGAAAAAACACCTGTAAAATCGCATATACAAAAATGCACTGGGAAGATATGTAATATAACCATTAGGGATGGGCGAATCTACTCACTACTATTCGGGACTCGTCCGAATAGTAGTGGACTCGGGGGACTCGCTACTCACCGAATTACCTTAGGAATTACACGGGGGTAGCGAGTCCCTGTACTTTTGCAGTGTATCTATACAGATACACTACAAAAGTACCCTAAAAGTTAATCTAAGGGGTTAAAAACAATAAACATTCATACTCACCTCCTGAACCCAAGATGGGCTGAAGGACCTGTGAGATTTCAGCCAATCAGCATGCAGCAGAGCGGTCACATGGGTTTGTCATGTTGCCGCACTGCCAGCCAATCAGATTGGCCAATTCGCTTATTGGCTGGCAGTGCGGCCACTTGACAAACCCATGTGACCGCTAGCCGCATGCTGATTGGCTGAAATCTCACAGGTCCTTCAGCCCATCTTCTCCCGGTGATCTGAGGTCTGGTGACGTCCAGAGGTCTTCGGTACCGGTCCCGGTACATAAGGTACAGGCTCCACAGAAGGTGAGTATGAATGTTTATTGTTTTTAACCCCTTAGATTAACTTTTAGGGTACTTTTGTAGTGTATCTGTATAGATACACTGCAAAAGTACAGGTTACTATTCGGACTCGCTGGACTCGCAACGAGTACCGAGTCTCGGACCCGTACTCGTTAGAGTCCAGCGATTCCAAGTATTTCAGGATTCGCCCATCCCTAATAACTATGATTGTATCAGTAATTTTTTGCCACAGTGAAATACACCAAATTATAAAAACTTAAATTACAACATGACACACCAAAAATAGGCAAAAAATACAGCATCAAAAAACATGAAAAAATTCCACGTAAAAGCACAATAACTGAGATTAAGTTAATAGGTGCCAAACTGGTGTAGAAAATCTGCAAAATCAAAAAAATAACCAAATAGTTTGAGGTGACACAAAGGTCAGCGGCTGCTTTCGTCTGCTGGTCTTGCTGCCTTTAGAAACACCGCATAGACCAGGGATCATCCCACTGAATGCCCAAACTCCTTACCCATGGGCAGATCGCTACTCAGACAACACAGGGCAAGGGAACCACACATTGGTAAGAATTAGGGATGAGCGAGTATACTCGCTACTATTTGGAACTCGCCGAATAGTAGCGATATTCGGGTACTCGCTACTCTCCGAGTATCTTATGATTACTCGGGAGTAGCGAGTAGTCCATTCACTTTTGCAGTGTATCTACAGATACACTGCGAAAGTACCCTAACAGTGAATAAAAGTTGTTAAAAATAATAAAATTACATACTCACCTGTCCGACGCCTGCACCAGGACCGGCAAAGAAGACCCTAGGACTGTCCGAGAAGACCTGCGATCACCGGACGACAAGGACCTGTGACTTCCAGCCCTATCCCTATGGATACCGGAGGTCAGGCCACGGCCATCTTGGTACTCTCGCGCATGCACAGTTTAGTCTTTCTACCTCTTTACATCCTTCATGTGCATCCATATTAGGTTTCCCCTGCATCTTAACTTCCTGTTTCTTTAAGCATCTTACTATTGCCTTTTCAAAATGTATTTTTTATGAATCACTATTGATTTTAATATATCTTAATCAAAAAAACGATCTTAAAAGTTGAAGTGCTTATATATACAGTATTTACTATGTAAGAGTGATTTGTGCATATAATTAATGTTATGAAAATCATTTTTTTATGTGTTCTATAGATATATATATAATAATATTTATTCATTTATATAGTGCTATTAATTCCATAGCACATTATACACATCAGTAATGCTGTCTCTCTTGGAGCTCACAATCTAAACATCCTATCAGTATGTCTTTACAATGTGGGAGGAAACCCATGCAAACATGGGGAGAACATACAAATACCTTGCAAATGTTGACCTTGGGAGGATTTGAACCCAGGACCTCAGGGCCCAAGCACTGTGAGGGCTGCAGTGCTAACAACTTGAGCCACCGTGCTGCCCGTAAAGTTCTTTGTGCCTAAAATAATATGTATGTTTTCTCAGAGGGATGTACTTTTATATATATTCTTTACCATTTATTTATTATTTATATACATATATATATATATATACATATATATATATATATATATATGTTTCTCTGTATCATTTTTTTTTTTTTAAATCCTGTAGTGCCCCACACTCCTGTGGTAAAATCACTACCCTTGTCAGTATGCAGACTTGAGGGGTGGCCTCCTCTCCAGTCTACTCCTGCTCAAAGTACGGATAAAGTTTTAATTTTATACCCCTTATTTCAATAATATTTATTACAGCTATTTTTTTTCTTTATTTTTTTAAGTATAAAAAAATATAAAAGCAAAGATCCCTCTTATTCATTCTTCATACATATATGGGGTTAAAAATTCTTCCAAAATATGTTTTTAATTTGCCAAATTTGATTAATTTTGTGTATACAAAAGTATACATAAGTAGTGATACCTAAATTACTTTTTTATATAAAAACAGTAAAAGTGCTATTATCGTGCATCAAAGGTGCTTTTTGCTATAATATTCAGGTTGTAAATTACGGAGGATAAATCCTATTAATCCTAATTATGTATATAATTATATATGTGTATGTATGACATGAACCACCACATTTATGAGTGTGTATATGTATGATGTGACCCACCATGTGTGTATACATGTGTAAGTATGTGTGTATGTACATTTGTGCATGTGTGTGACGTGACCGGCTGCGTATGATTGTGTATGTAAAGTATGTGTGTGATTGTATATGTGTGTATATGTGTATGTGTATGATGTGACATGGCAAGTCACATCACACACATACGTACACATATATGCATACAGATATATATATACATATACACACGTGCATACACATAGTGGGTCACATCATACACATATATACACACATACTTACACACACATAAACACGCAGTGGGTCATGTACCTCCTACGGTATCTCCACTTGTGCCGCTTAGACTGTAGGCCCTCGTGAACAGGGTCCTCTCCCCTCCTGTACCTGTTTGACTTGATTGTCCACATATATTATACTTGTCCTCGTCCGGCCTTTCCATATGTAAAGCGCCATGGAATCTAATGGTGCTATATAAACAAATAATAATAATGTCATACACATATACACACACAATATATACACACATACATAGATATATACATACATACTCATAAATACATACACAAATACATACATACATACACACATACATATACACACACATAAATACATACACACATCAGTTTTACCCCTGCCGCTTGGTGTTACCGCTGCCTGCTGAAGGGCCTGTGTTACTGCTGCAGGCTTAAGGACCTGAGTGACACGGCAGGGTCACGTGATTCTGCCACATCACACAGGTCCTTCAAGGGAACCTGTCAGGTGGTTTATACCCTTCCAGCTATCACTGTCTGCACCTGCAGCTTCATAGCCCTATTCTAATCATCCCTGTTTGAGCTAATAGTGTAATGTGAAAGGTGATTAAAAGCGTGTATACACTTACATTTTCTGAGGCAGTCAGTCTACATCTTGGAGGAGGTAGACTGGCATGTTAATAGTTAACATTTCAGCGGAAAGACAGAACATGCTGCGAGACCTGATGTGATGTTACAACCATGTGACTACAATAGGCGGAGCTAAGACCCCATAGCACATAAAGAGTTTGCTCACTTAGCTCTGCCTACTATGGTCACATGATCGGGAACTTTAGACAGACAAGTTAATAGTGAGTTAACTATAACCTGCCAGACAATATACATTCTGCAAAGTGTAGTCACTGCCTCAGAAAATGTGAGTGTATAAATCCTTTTTTTTCACCTTTAACATTGCACTATGAGCTCAGACAGGGATGTTTAGGATAATACTATGAAGCTGCAGTTACAGATAGTGATAGCTGGAGGGACATAAACCAGCTGACAGGTTGCCTTTCAGCCTACAGTGGTAACACAGGTTCTTCAGCAGGTAGTGGTAGCACCGAGTGGCAGGGAGGGGGGAACCGAGTGGCTGTGATGTGGGAAACCGAGACCAGAAGGCAATGGGGGACAATGGGTGGACTGCTGGGAGCTGGCAGGGGGTAGCATGCACTGGACTGCAGTCAGCAGGGGAGGGGGGTGTCGAGCAGCAGGAGGTGTCTGGCGGTGGCCAGCGGGAGTGTCGGGCAGTGGAAGTGCGGCATTAGTAGCAGTGATCTCATATTGGGAGACCCATCGCTTTGGTGTTCCAATATGGTGTCCGTCATACTTCTGGTCGGCGTTGCGGATTGTAGGATTCAACCTCATCCTGATGGAAATGAGCAACAGACAGCATAATGTAATTATGTGTTAGATATGGGACATATATTTTTTAAAGAGGCAATTGGAATCAGCTTTTAAATTTATTTTTGGGTGGGTGAATTTTAACATTTAAATATTTTGTTTAATACTGATTTACCCTATAACTAGGGCTGGATTGTTTGCTATAATTACCAGGGGATACGTAGCATTCTAGTTGCAGAGCAAAGAAAAATGGATCACCTAGACCTCAAAATCACCTGCTCTCCCAATCTCCTGCAATCTTATAACTGCTGAGACATTGCTAGCATTTTCTTTAGGCAATGTGCACAAATCTCATATTTGCGGTCAAAAATGACTGCATGCTGCAAACAGCTGGACAACCCCTTTATTGCCATGAACAAAGAGTCACATAAATAACTAGATTCAAAATAGGTGAAAATCCTTGTACTGGATTTACTGTACAAATTAAACTGGTTTTGTGTGTCAAAGGAATATCACCCAATGAAAATGTATTATCTTTCAGAAGCAATGCATCATTAGCATGATACCACGGAAATATCAGAAAGGTAATACACAAACAGATAGTAGAGGTCCCCCTAGCCATACTATAAGTTGCTTTGTATCTCTCTTCCCTGCTACTGAAATCCAGCGCTGCTTAGTACAAGCTGTAGGTATCAGTAAGGCTGGGTGAGGGAAAATGTAATAGACTTGACTCATTAGCTATCACTCTATAACTAAACTCATAAAATGTTCAACTTAACATAATTAAAATTTGACATGGATTTTTGAAGTAAAAGATCATTTTTTAGCAGCAAGGGTCGTTTTTCTTTGCAATAGCTTAACCGAGGCCTCCACCTTGTGCCAAAGGTTGCACTGGCTGCCAATGCACTACAAAATACAATACAAACTTATATATCTTACCAGCAAAGCTCTCCACAATTCTGCATCCCCCTCCATATCTCATCCCTCATCTTTGTATATAACCCTACACATCCCTTCCATTCTGCAACAGATCTAACATCATCCACATCCGGTTAGAGACGCTGCACAGACACCACCTCACCACGCCCCCGCTGGAAGTGTGCGAGCATCACCGCCGTGACGCGCACATCCGAGAACCAGGACACATTGCCCAAAACGAAACGTACGTAGGGGTCCGGACCCGAGGGAACCTCCACTGCCTAAGGGCTTTGCTGCATTCAGTGTGGTAACTACCATTGTGCATTTTTCTACTAGGGTTACTGTGATTGCCCTTAGATCTAACCTATGGTAGCAGGGTTTGTGGTTTTCTCTGTTTGCACTGGCACTTTATATATGTATATGTTCTATACATCCTCATCTCTGATGTACTATAGGCGGTCTTTGTTACTATCCATTTGGATGTTTTACTATGCACTGTAAATGGATGATTTTACATTGTTACATCTACATTGCATGCACTTTGCCCCAAGCACCTTATGTATCCATCCCTTTACTTTGTGAAGCCAGTTTATTTGTCAAACATTAAATGATATACATTTGTGCACACCTCCTCTCCTTTTTGTCTTTATATATGTTCAGTAATAAGTTGGATTGTCAATGGAAAGTAGTAACCATACCATCTAAGTCACTTAGGGATTGTACACATTATCTGCAGGCAATGCGTGTTGGATACAGTGCTTCTGGATCTGAGGGAAGTCGGGGGTGAATGCTAGGAGTTCACAGCTGCCCTATTCTCTCGTTTTGTGTTGAGTGCAAGGCGGCTTCTCTATGCATTCACCCAGAGATCTCTTGCGAAGCATTAAATTAGCATGCCACAGAGCTGCAGAAGTCCGGCAACTCGCACCGCAGCTAAAAAACACCTCGGTGGGGAGATGCAGAGTGCTCACATTGAAAAAGCTCATACAGAATTATTAATGCACATCTGGCAGTAAGAAATATATACATTTTTTATTATATCAAAAAGGCAAAAACAAACCACACAGATAAAAACACTTAAAACCAGGTAGGTGCCAGAACCCAGGTTGTACATGCCAAATAATTAATGCATGTTCAGATAGCATGCCAGGACAAGGCATAGCGAAGAACCAGTAATTATGCAACGCAGAATACACTTTATAATCCAACATCAATACAGTGTCAATATGTTGCCAAGACCTTGCATATGCCAGTCCTACATCTAGTGTGCCTGCATAGAAACCTGTTCCTCAACTAGCCAAGTCCATGATCACCCAATAATGATATTACCCTTACCATATGAGGCTGCAACCTGGGTGTCTGAGGGCCCCACGCGTTCCGCTGCAACCAGCAGCTTCCTCAGGGGAATCTAGATGCACAGTGGGCATGGGTTGTCTAGAAATCCCATCCACTGTGCTTGTACTGTACAATGCAACGTTATCGACGCAACAGTAAGATAGTGCATCCAAAATGCTGCTAATCTGGACCTCGTGCATGCAACCTTAAAGTCAATGTGTGGTCAAGACGATATTAAGAAGTTGAGTTAATCAAAATAACAAAATGGGTAAAATTAATATTGTTTCTTTAAATTTATATTTGTTTGCTCATTTCATATTGCAGTCCTTGCAACACATGGTAAAATATGGCTAATGCTCCTTACAAAAATTGTTAACTTCCTAAATAGATTTGTATTTTTCACTAGCTATGTTTTTATACGTGTAGAAATATGCAGGAAATTTCTCTGGCGTTGTCTGTGATCTCCCCAGTTTTCCCGCTGCACAACTGAATTACACTTCTAATGGCTACCAGCAGGTATTTCAGGTAAGTACAAAATGATCAAAAGTGAAATGTTTTTGATAAATTTCTATGACATTAACAACTCCTGTGCCTTGTAACTATAAAGAATTATGTATAAGACATTTTGAAATATAGGTTAGAACTTCTTTTTTTCTACATGCTGGATATCTATTTGTACAGTAACTGCACTGCAGGAAATCATGGAAAGTGAATGAGTTCTGAAAATGTTCTTGGAAATTTGTTTGACTGTACTACATAAAACACACTGCCAGAAAGATAGCCAAGCTTATGTGCTGGCATACAAATTAGCTCTGCTATTAAAGATAAGTGTTTATTGCAATGAATTTGAAAGAAGTAATGTAAGGTAACAGAATCTTGAATTATAGTTACTATTTTGGAAATAAATGAAAAAAAAACCTAGACAAATGACAGCTATGACTGTAACCTTTCAAATGCAGTACCATTTAATCATACATTTTTATGTGTATTTGTAAATATTATAATATCTACTGTATAATCTCCTAATCGTTTCTGTCTGATGCCAAAATCGGCCGCCATTGCTCATTGGCTGCTGCTAGCCACGGTAACCAATGAACGCCGCGTATGCAAAAAGCCGCACACATTCAAAATGATAAGATTATATAGTAGCGGTAACCTGATGACAGTGACGCATAGGTGTCACTATCGCCAGGCTACATGTGTACGGCGCACCGCCCCATCTCGCCTCCCGCACCACACCTCGCCTCTCGCACCGCACCTCACTGCCCCCACTTCACCTCCTGCACCTCGCCTCCCGCACCTCCCCTCCCATACCTCTCCTCCCCTACCTCGCCTCCTGCATCGCACCACACCTCCCCTCCTCTTGTTCTCGCCCGGCTTTTCCCTGTGTATATCGGTCATGGGACAGCAGTACACATCTGCAGAAGACGGGTGAGAACAGAGGGGGGCGAGGGGGATCTTGCCCCTCCGGCTCCATCCTGCCCCCACATCCATCCTGCCCCCCGCATCTATCCTGCTCCCCCGTCTCCATCCTGATCCCCCCCGGATCCATCCTGCCCCCCGCATCCATCCTGCCTCCCCCGGCTCCATCCTGCCCCCCCGGATCCATCCGTTCCCCCGGCTTCATCTTGCCCCCCGAATCCATCCTGCCACCCCGCATCCATCCTGCCTGCCCGGCTCCATTCTGCCCCCCCACTACAGCCTGCCCTGCTTGCTCCATCCAGCCCCCCCCTTGGCTCCATCCTGCCCCGTTCGCTCTATCCTGCCCCCCCTACTCCATCCTGCCCCCCGGCTCCATCCTGCTTCCCCCACCTTCATCCTGCCCCAGGCTCCATCCTGCCCCCCGGCTCCATCCTACCCCCCCAGCTCTATCCTTCTATCCTGCCCCGGGCCCCATCCTGCCCCCACCGCATCCATCCTGCCCCCCCGCAGCCAGCCTGCCCCCCGCATTTATCCTGGCCCCCCGCATCCATCCTGCCACCTCCGCTCCATCCTGCCCTGCTCACTCCATCCTGCCCTGCTCACTCCATCCTGCATCCCCTTGGCTCTATCCTGCTCCCGCTTACTCCATCCTGCCCCACTCGTTCCATCCTGCCCCGCTTGCTCCATCCTTCTCCCCCCGCCTCCATTCTGCCCCCCCACCTCCATCCATGAACGACATCTTTCAAAAAGGTGTCACACTAAACGATGTTGCTTCTTCCCATTATGTTAATTGGACGACGAACGATAGATTTGAGGTCAGGATGTCAAATTTTTGATGACCGTTCTAACGATTTTTTCTTCCTACATCATTTGCTTACACGCAATGACACACTAACGATATCGTTTGAACGATTACAAATCTGTGATGTTTCAACAATATCGTTAACAATATCCTAGTGTGTGAAGCAGCCTTTAATAAATTCAATAGTTGGAAACAAAGCCACAAAACTAGACATTTCTCCTGCAATAAAGTTCACACCTCCTTCTGAGAGTTAAGAGTGAAGACCCGGGGAGCCTGTCGCATCGAGGTTTTTGAGATGTCAAAAAACCATAAGCTCTTTTCAAACTGCATAAAAAAATCTCAGATCTTTTGGGAAGTTATTGAGGACTTGTTTTTTTTAATTCTGAAGTGTTTCCTAACATGGTTTTGAAGCGCTTTGGAATATTTTTTCCTAATGTTTACAAGCTTTTGATTTGGCAATGCCCAGTTTGAAGAGTTTTTCTTCAAGATCCATTCTAAAAAAAACTCATAGAAACTTTTTAATACCAACCATTTTTCAAAACCTCTTCAGGAAAAATAAAAATTAAAAAAACCTTCTCATATGAACATCAAAATACATTTTTCACACAAAACCTAATACCAGATAGTAACACAAAGTAACCATTATATATATAGTTTTCATAGCTTTTAAGGTAGACAAAAGTCCATCAAGCTCAGCCTATATGTATGCATGTGTGCATGTAGGTACACATCTAGATATATCTACGGTAAAAAAGTTGCAGCACTTAAGTCCTTTAATGTGCAAAGGGCTCTTTATTACAGCATGGGCATAGTGAAGTTTCGGGTACACAGCCTGGAAGAAGGGTGTGTGTACCCGAAACGTCGCTATGCCCATGCTGTAATAAAGAGCCCTTTACACATCAAAGGACTTGAGTGACGCAACTTTTTTATCATATGTATTGGAAACCTCAACAAGGGAGGTGATTGTTGCGGACACCTAACCATATAGTGTGGTGCTGCTCCTTTTTCACATTTAAATGGATATATCTATCTACGCAGCATCTATCAATCAATCTATCCATCTTACATAATATTTTGTTCACACTAAGGTGCAATTTAAAGGGATTGTCCAAGGCTCAAATTGCACAGAATAATGACAGTTATATATATATATAGTAAAAAAAATGAAAATACAGCACAAAGATATGATAAATATGGACTTTATTGCCCAATTGTGTGGCATGCCATTTAGCAAAAAAAAAAGTCCACATCTACCATATTTTTTGTGCTGTCTTTTTTCATTATTTCCCTATTTCATAAGAAGGACACTTGCATTGATGTTTGAAGAAGCACTGTATTACTGTAAGGTAACATTCGGTGCTGTTCTAATTTATATATATATACATATATATATATATACTAGCTGTGAGCCCGATGCAAATGCATCGGGTGTCTAGAATACTATACTTTGTATGAGGATTACCGCAAGCGCGCCGCAAGTGTAACGACTCGCTGGCGCCAACCAATTAGAAGCGCGGCTCAGGCAGCGACTCGCAATGGCCTCGCGGCCATTGCTCGCGCTACCTGACCGGTAAATCGTTAACTTTGAGGCCGAGCCTCTGGTTCGATTTTCGGCCAGCGACTCGCAACGGCCGCTTCGCGGCCATTGCTCGTACTCAGCCTGCGCGAGCAATGGCCTCGCGGCCATTGCTCGCGCAAGCCAGCGACTCGCATTGCTCGTCCTCAGCCTGCGCGAACAATGGCCTCGCGGCCATTGCTCGCGCAGGCCAGCGACTCGCATTGGCCGCTACGCGGCCAATGCTTCGCCGTGCTGACGTCACAGAGTGACATAGCCACGGTCTTTTCGGGTACCCACACGAAAGTGCCTACGGCAATTATATAGTAGATACTGTACATTGCATATGGAGGGGTGAGGAGAGCGGAGGCTGGAGGGGAGAGCGGAGGCTGGAGGGGAGGGCAGAGGCTAGAGGGCAGAGCAGAGGCTGGAGGGCAGAGGCTGGAGGGGAGAGCGGAGGCTGGAAGGGAGAGCAGAGGCTGGAAGGGAGAGCGGAGGCTGGAGGGGATTGGCTGGAGGCTGGAGGGGATTGGCTGGAGGCTGGAAAGGAGAGGCTGGAGGGGAAAGGCTGGAGGGGAGAGGCTGGAGGGCAGAGGCTTTAGGGCAGAGGCTGGAGGGGAGAACGGAGGCTGGAGAGGAGAGCGGAGGCTGGAGGGGAGAGCAGAGGCTGGAGGGCAGAGCGGAGGCTGGAGGGCAGAGCGGAGGCTGGAGGGCAGAGCGGAGGCTGGAGAGCAGAGCGGAGGCTGGAGGGGAGAGGCTGGAGGGGAGAGCAGAGGCTGGAGGGCAGAGGCTGGAGGGCAGAGGCTGTAGGGGAGAGCGGAGGCTGGAGGGGAGAGGCTAAAGGGGAGAGCGGAGGCTGGAGGGGAGAGGCTGGAGGGGAGAGCGGAGGCTGGAGGGGAGAGCTGGAGGGGAGAGCGGAGGTTGGAGGGCAGAGGCTGGAGGGCAGAGGCTGGAGGGCAGAGGGGAGGCTGGAGGGGAAAGGCTGGAGGGGAGAGCGGATGCTGGAGGGCAGAGGCTGGAGGGGAGAGCGGAGGCTGGAGGGGAGAGCGGAGGCTGGAGGGGAGAGCGGAGGCTGGAGGGGAGAGCGGAGGCTGGAGGGCAGAGCGGAGGCTGGAGGGCAGAGCGGAGGCTGGAAGGGAGTGCGGAGGCTGGAGGAGAGGGCAGAGGCTGGAGGGTAGAGCGGAGGCTGGAAGTGAGAGCAGAGACTGGAGGGGAGAGCGGAGGCTGGAGGGGATTGGCTGGAGGCTGGAGGGGATTGGCTGGAGGCTGGAAAGGAGAGGCTGGAGGGGAAAGGCTGGAGGGGAGAGGCTGGAGGGCAGAGGCTTTAGGGCAGAGGCTGGAGGGGAGAACGGAGGCTGGAGGGGAGAGCAGAGGCTGGAGGGGAGAGCTGAGGCTGGAGGGAGAGCGGAGGCTGGAGGGGATTGGCTGGAGGCTGGAGGGGATTGGCTGGAGGCTGGAGGGAGAGGCTGGAGGGGAAAGGCTGGAGGGGAGATGCTGGAGGGCAGAGGCTTTAGGGCAGAGGCTGGAGGGGAGAACGCAGGCTGGAGAGGAGAGCGGAGGCTGGAGGAGAGAGCGGAGGCTGGAGGGGAAAGCGGAGGCTGGAGGGGAGAGCGGAGGCTGGAGGGGAAAGCGGAGGCTGGAGGGGAGAGCGGAGGCTGAAAGGCAGAGCGGAGGCTGGAAGGCAGAGCGGAGGCTGGAGGGCAGAGCAGAGGCTGGAGGGCAGAGCAGAGGCTGGAGGGCAGAGCAGAGGCTGGAGGGCAGAGCGGAGGCTGGAGGGCAGAGCGGAGGCTGGAGAGGAGAGCGGAGGCTGGAGGGCAGAGCGGAGGCTGGAGGCAAGAGCGGAGGCTGGAGGTCAGAGGCTGGAGGTCAGAGGCTGGAGGTCAGAGGCTGGAGGTCAGAGCGGAGGCTGGAGAGGTCAGAGCGGAGGCTGGAGGTCAGAGCGGAGGCTGGAGGGCAGAGGCTGGAGGGGAGAGCGGAGGCTGGAGGGGAGAGCGGAGGCTGGAGGGCAGAGCGGAGGCTGGAGGGCAGAGCGGAGGCTGGAGGGCAGAGGCATGGAGGGGAGAGCGGAGGCTGGAGGGAGAGCGGAGGCTGGAGGGTAGAGCGGAGGCTGGAGGGCAGAGCGGAGGCTGAAGGGCAGAGCGAGCTGGAGGGCAGAGCGGAGGCTGGAGGGCAGAGCGGAGGCTGGAGGACAGAGCGGAGGCTGGAGGCAGAGGCTGGAGGGAGAGCGGAAGGCTGGAGGGGAGAGCGGAGGCTGGAGGGCAGAGCGGGAGGCAGTGGAGGGCAGAACGGAGGCTGGAGGGCAGAGCGGAGGCTGGAGGTCAGAACGGAGGCTGGAGGTCAGAGCGGAGGCTGGAGGTCAGAGGCTGGAGGTCAGAGGCTGGAGGTCAGAGCGGAGGCTGGAGGGCAGAGGCTGGAGGGGAGCGGCAGAGGCTGGAGGGCTGGAGGGGAGAGCGGAGGCTGGAGGGCAGAGCGGAGGCTGGAGGGCAGAGCGGAGGCTGGAGGGCAGAGGCTGGAGGGGAGAGCGGAGGCTGGAGGGGAGAGCGGAGGCTGGAGGGTAGAGCGGAGGCTGGAGGTCAGAGCGGAGGCTGGAGGTCAGAGCGGAGGCTGGAGGTCAGAGCGGAGGCTGGAGGTCAGAGGCTGGAGGTCAGAGGCTGGAGGTCAGAGCGGAGTCTGGAGGGCAGAGCGGAGGCTGGAGGGCAGAGGCTGGAGGGGAGAGCGGAGGCTGGAGGGGAGAGCGGAGGCTGGAGGGGAGAGCGGAGGCTGGAGGGCAGAGCGGAGGCTGGAGGGCAGAGGCTGGAGGGGAGAGCGGAGGCTGGAGGGGAGAGCGGAGGCTGGAGGGTAGAGCGGAGGCTGGAGGGCAGAGCGGAGGCTGGAGGGCAGAGCGGAGGCTGGAGGTCAGAGCGGAGGCTGGAGGTCAGAGCGGAGGCTGGAGGTCAGAGCGGAGGCTGGAGATCAGAGGCTGGAGGTCAGAGCGGAGGCTGGAGGGCAGAGCGGAGGCTGGAGGGCAGAGGCTGGAGGGAGAGCGGAGGCTGGAGGGGAGAGCGGAAGCTGGAGGGGAGAGAGAAGGCTGGAGGGCAGAGCGGAGGCTGGAGGGCAGAGCGGAGGCTGGAGGGCAGAGCGGAGGCTTGAGGGCAGAGGCTGGAGGGGAGAGCGGAGGCTGGAGGGGAGAGCGGAGGCTGGAGGGGAGAGCGGAGGCTGGAGGGGAGAGCGGAGGCTGGAGGGCAGAGCGGAGGCTGGAGGGGAGAGCGGAGGCTGGAGGGCAGAGCGGAGGCTGGAGGGGAGAGCGGAGGCTGGAGGGGATAGGCTGGAGGGGATAGGCTGGAGGGGAGAGCGGAGGCTGGATGGCAGAGGCTGGAGGGCATAAGGGAGGCTGGAGAGGAGAACGGAGGCTGGAGGGGAGAGCGGAGGTGGAGGGGGGGGGGTGCTGTCAGACAGATGGCCGGGGGGAGTGCAGACTCACCGCCACCGGCGTGCGTGTGCTGTAGGAGGAGAGGAGGGGCGGGCAGAGCTGCCGGACAGGAAGTTCCGTCCTCCCTCCTCTCCGGGCGCACGGCGGGCGGCTGGGTATCAGCACGGGGCCCCCCAGGGGGTGGAGGCAATGGGCCCCTCATGCCGAGTGGCTGGATGACAGCGGCGGTCGCAATGCCCGCTACGCGGGCAATGCCTCGCACGGCGTGGTGACGTCACATAGTGACAAAGCCACGGCGTGCCGGGGTCCGACAAAAACGTGCCTTCGGCAATTATATATGAGATATATATATATATATATATTTTTTTTTTTTATTTTTTTTTTCCCCGACTTTTAGGATCTTTTTTCTTAATTGCAGTTCCTGTTTTGTTTGGTTGTAGGCTAGCCTCAAATGAGGTGTCATCAGGAGGATGGCCCAGCAATCACTTCTCGTAGTCTATATCACTCCTCCTGAAACAAAATGTCACCAGAGGTCATCACTCTGGATACTTAGCATATCTGTCATCGCTGTCCTCTGCTGATATCTGTAGTCAATTTTAGTGACGAAGGTAGGGAGAAGTTACCCAAGCTGCAGTTTCTATCATTGCCACGCTGCAGCCTCTTTCACTGAAGGGTGCTCTGTAGGATGTGGCACTTGGTGGGCAATAGAGCTGGAATGACTGAATTTTCGGAAGTATAACCTCTGTCACGGCAAAATGCCCGATTCTGTTCTCGTTAATGGACGGAGGCATAACAGACAACCAAGTCTTAGTTTGCTGTATCAAAATATTCGTAAAGGGGAGGTGCCCCAACAGGTTTATTATATAGACAGATGCTAATACATGAGTTAATCAAGCTTCAAAGTCATTGTTTACATTCTTAATTCTTCACAATGATTGGTTCTCCAACAATCTCTGCTTCATGATGATTGGCTCCCCATGTGGTAAAGAGTTGGCAGAGTATATGGGGACTTTCCATGTATGTAGCTCTACCCCCTTATCTTATCTTGACAAGATTGGGGGGGGGGGGGGGCATGTAGAGATGTCAGAGACATGTCTTTACATGTTCTCACTTAAAAACAACTTACATAAGAGCTCTGGATGCCATCTTGGGAGTCCAACATATATTTATGTATATATGTATATTCTTCAGTAAATCAAACGATTACTTATTAAAGCTTATTAAAGTTGCATATAAATTTAAACACTAATTTCTCAGTACTGACGGTGTAGGCAAAGGTATAGATTACATTTTCTTTGAAAGAACTACATTTCCTTATAAAAAATGTGATAGATTAATCTTACCTGCATGAGGAGGTGATCATAGCAAGCAGACTCCTCAGCCAGGAATCATGGTGGATCTTTTCTTTACAGATGAGACCTCCACTAGAAATGAATATAAAACAGGTTAATATCTACCATTAAGAATACTTATTATAAGACATATCAGTTGTGATTTTCCATTTTTTGTACATTTCTGTATTTGTACATTATTATGGCATTTCTTTCTGTTATTTTTTTTGATCATTATAATTGTTATGTATCATACAGAATATAGCCTTAATATGATAGGTCAGAGAGCATCATGTGTTTATCTGGATGTAACATAAGATGCTGACCAAATGCGGTCTTTTTACATACAATGATTAAGAACAGATGTCTGAGAAGCATTTGTCCTCTACGCTGCATGTGAACTTGTTACATATTAATGAAGAGCGAGTAGTAAGGTATTCGGGTTACTAATGCTGTAACCGAATACAGTAAACTGTTTCAGTGTTCAGACACAAGTGAGTTCCCTATTGACTTGCATTGTATTTATTACGAGTACTGAAACATTTCATAGTATTCGGTAGAGCTCTTCAATCCTGAAGATCTTACAACTCACTCACCACTATTCCATATGCTTTCAAGTGTTATGACCTTCTACTTTTTTATGGAATTTTCCATAAAAGTTTTTGTTTTCTGAAGATTCTGATGCTGTATCTCCTTTTCCTAGATACAAAATGGTGGTGAAGTCCTGCTGACAGAATCCATTTAAGCAAATATAAAAGATACTATACACTGTGTGCAGAATTATTAGGCAAGTTGTATTTTAGAGGATTATTTGTATTATTGGTAAACCACTATGTTCTCAATCAACCCAAAAGACTCATAAATATCAAAGCTTAATATTTTTTGAAATTGGAGAGGGTTTTTTTTAGATTTGGCTATCTTAGGAGGAGGATATCTGTTTGTGCAGGTAACTATTACTGTGCAGAATTATTAGGCAACTTAATAAAAACACAAATTTATTCCCATCTCACTTGTTTCTTTTCACCAGGTAAACCAATATAACTGGCCAAAAATTAGAAAAAACATTTCTGACATGCAAAAACAAAACACAAAACAAATTAGTGACCAATATAGCCACCTTTATTTATGATGAGACTCAACAGCCTTCAATCTATAGATTCTGTCAGTTGCTTCATCTGTTTAAGAGCAACATTGCATGCAGCAGCCACAACAGACTACCAGACACTGTTCCGAGAGGTGTACTGTTTTCCCTCCCTGTAGATCTCACATTTTATGATGGACCACAGATTCTCTATGGGGTTCAGATCAGGTGAACATGTCATTATTTTTTCTTCTTATAGATCTTTACTGGCCAGCCACGCTGTGGTGTAGTTGGATGCATGGGATGGAGCATTGTCATACATGAAAATCATGTTTTTCTTGAATGATACCGACTTCTTCCTGTACCTCTGCTTGAAGAAGTTGTCTTCCAGAAACTGGCAGTAGGTCCAGGAGTTGAGCTTCACTCCATCCTCAACCTGAAAAGGTCCCACCAGTCCATCTTTGATGATACCAGCCCATACCAGTAGTCCACCTCTACCTTGCTGGTGTCTGAGTCAGAGTGGAGCTCTCTGCCCTTTACAGATCCAGCCTCTGGCCTATCCATCTTGCCCACCAACAGTCACTCTCATTTCATTAGTCCGTAAAACCTTTCAAAAATCAGTCTTAAGATATTTCTTGGCCCACTCTTGACATTTTATCCTATGTTTCTTGTTCAAAGGTGGTCATTTTTCAGCCTTCCTTACCTTGGCCATGTCCCTGAGTATAGCACACCTTGTGCTTTTGATACTCCAGTAACGTTGCAGCTCTGAAATATAGCAAAACTGGTGGCAAATGGCATCTTGGCAGCTTCACGCTTGATTTTCCTCAATTCATGGGCAGTTATTTTGCACCTTTTTTGCCCAACACGCTTCTTGCGACCCTGTTGGCTATTTGCCATGAAACGCTTGAGTGTTCGGTGATCACGCTTCAAAAGTTTGACAATTTCAAGACTGCTGCATCCCTCTGCAAGACATCTCACAATTTTGGACTTTCCAAAGGCCGTCAAATCTCTCTTCTGACCCATTTTGCCTAAGGAAAGGCATTTGCCTAATAATTAAGCATACCTTACATAGGATGTTGATGTCATTACACCACACCCCTCCTCATTACAGAGATGCACATCACCTTATTTACTTAATTGGTAGTTGGCTCTTAAGCCTATACAGCTTGGAGTAGGACAACATGTATAAAAAGTATCATGTGATCAAAATACTCATTAGTCTAATAATTCTGCACACAGTGTATAGACTGTATAGTAATTACATAGAAGAAGGAAAGTTATATCCGGCAACAAGAGTAGTGCTGAGGCTTGAATCCAAACAACTGGTTTTATTGCAGCAAAAAGACCATTCCAAACATATCCACCTCTGGTAGATTAACCATCTCCCTAGACCAATGTGTTAAGGCTTATCCTTAATTCTGGCCAGGATTAAGACTATGCCGAAATGTGTCAGTCTCAGGGTGGTTGGTGGGTAATCTACCTGTGGTATTTATTTCTGGAATGGTGTTTTTACTGCACTAAAACCAGTTGTTTGGATTCAAGCTTCAGAACTTCCCTTGTCACCAGATACAATTTTCCTTCTTCTATGTAAACCTACAGCTCGAGCCGGGGCAGATCCATACAGACTACTTATCTGTGAACGCAGCAGTACAGTGAGTTGACTTTTTTGTTTTTATAGTAATTACATTATATATCTTGTAAAAAAGAATTCTAAAAGTGTTTATGGCTTTGAAATAGAAATTAATTTAGGGCATTATACATCAGACAATGCCTTTAACTAATAATATATAGGTAATCCATTTTAATAAAATGTAAATGCTGATAATTAATTTCTATTATGATTTTCACTTACTGTAATGAAATATTTTAAGTAGAAAATAAAAGTGATGGGAAGTCTAGAGCGCTGAAAGAGACGAGATCTCACTTTGGAGCTATTGCAATTACTTTTATGGGATTGAAAAAGGCGTAGAGACTTCAACACCATGCATGTGCATTTAGATTTATTTTCTCAAAGGGATATTGTATGTGATGAAAGCATAATGTGTGAAGAAACACAAATCATTGCACTACAGGAGACATTGAAGCTTTTATTCCTAATTTACAGAAAAAGCCCATGTGAACGTATATCACTGCAGTTTCTAGTATGATTCCTCGTCCACCAACAGGTGTAGGGAACATGAAAGATTTGAAAAACATCAGGCTAATACATTTTTAAAACTAGAAGATCCTCTAAGTTTTATTGAATGAAAATGATGGCTACAATATAACCCGATATTCTTGATAATCATATTTAATCTGTTCTGTCTCACATTACATGGTGCTGGGTCACCTAATGAGCTATTTATATTCTGAGCATTGTCGAACTATACCCTTTCTATGCATTTAATTCAAGCTTTTTAGTAGCACTGCAAAAATAATAGGTGCTATAAAGTGAGATCCCAAGACTGTAAATAATAGATACATTCCAAATTTGGTCTGATATATCATGAAAATTAGAATGTCTGCATTTTATTTTTTAAGGATTGAGGAAAGCAGCTGTTCAAAATAGCAAAAGGTGTTCCTTTATTGAACTATTGCTGCAACATTTCAACATTAATACTCTATTTCAAAACTGCACCTCTTTCTAAGGTAAGCAACAAGCGTGCTGTCCAATTTGTATGTGTATGTATACTTCAATGATCTACTCCACCAAGTTGTAACATGCTGGTCATTATAGTTCAGTATGACAGAGACATAGACTCCAAACAGTCTATACACTGGGATCATAAGGCTTTTATTTCCAGCCACCTGAATCCCATACAATACGTCATATGACAAAACAATAAAATCTTGCCCAGCTAGGCACTAATGCATCATACCTCTGTTTGATGCCAACAGGAGTGCATGCAGGCCTGGCTATCCAGCCTCAGGCTTACAGCCTGCTACACCGTGCCCCCACCCATCTGAGGGACTGTTTGCCACTTCTGGAACCGTCTCCTCCAGGCACTCTGTCTCTCTCTCTGTCAGACAATGTAACCCACAGACATTATTTGCTATTTGCCCACCTCTGGGTAGTGGTATGTGGACAGCCAGACCCCTGCATTATTCCAGCTATCTGCAAACATGGCACTTGAAGTCTTGACTAGTAGACTCCAAAGTCTTAATTTTCTTTTTCTTAAGCCATTGAGTGATGGACTTGCTGGTGTGCCTTGCATCATTGTTTTGCTTCATAAATCAAGTGTACTTCAGCTTGAGGTAATACACAGATGGTCGGACATTGTTCTTCAGGCATTTTCGGTGGAAAGCAGAATTCATGGTTCTATTTACCACAGCAAGTCTTCCAGGTCCTGAGGCAGCAAAACAGCCTCAGACCATCACACTACCACCATATTTTACTGTTGATGATGTTACTTTTCTGAAATACTGTGTTACTTCTACACCAGATGTAATGAGACATACACCTTCCAAAAAGTTAAACTTTTGTCTCATCAGTCCACAGAGTATTTGTTAACACCCGGGGGTCTGCCGCCCGTGCCCCACGGCCTGCTGCCTCCACTCCCCCGGCTCCTACCGCTCCTGTCCGGTGTTAAGGATCCCAGGTGTCTTCCGTCCGCCGACGGCTCCGGGGCGCTGGCAACCGCCACCCACTGGTAGGTCGGGTTGCGGCTTCCAGGGCTTCGTCTTCCTTGCCGTATGATCCTCAGGTGCGCGCGCTCTTCCCTAGCCGCAGGGTTCTAGCACACTATGCTTGAGTAGTGCTGCTCATCTCCTCGCTTCCGAGGCTACTGCTTGAGCGCATGAAACTCCATCTCCGAATCAGTAACTGCTGGAGAACTGCAGGGATCATGCCCTCCCCTCAGCCAATCACCATGCCTCTGTGTCCTGCCAATCAGGAGTACCCTGCTGTAATATAAGCTTCCTGTTTCCTGTCAGTCTTTGCGAGGGCAATTTCTATCCTATGAAGTTGCTATTCCTGGTCTGGTCAGGTTGTTCCTTGTTTTGCATAATATCTGATACCTGTTTGTTACCTCCTGCAGATCTCTTCCCTGCCGGCTCCTCGCTAACTCCGGTGCTCGTGGCCTGCTCCCCGGACCTCTTCTCCGCTGAACCGCTGTCTCCAGCCGTGCTCCGGATTCCTTGTGTTCCCGTTTCCTCGTACCTGGCCCTTTACCCTGTTGCTTTTTACCATGTCGCCTGGGGTCGGTTTAACACTCGTGTCCGCTTCATTGGCCCCCCCGAGGTTGGTACCGGCAGTATCCCTGTATTGGGGTTAAGCGCTCCGGGGTCTCCTTCGGTGGTGTTCTGGTGCTGCGACCTTGTGGCCCTCCCCTGGGGCGTGGGTTCTTGTTTTGTTATTGTAAACAATAAACCTTTTTGACTCCACTGTTCTAGTCCGCCTCTCTATCAACCAGGTATCGGCATCCGCAACTACGCGGTCCAGTGGGTTCACGCGGTGGGTCCATCAGTAGGACCTGACAGTATTCTCTCAAAAGTCTTGGAGATCATTATGATTTTGTAACAAAACTTAGATGACCCTTTATGTTATTTTGGCTCAGCAGTGGTTTTTGTCTTGGAACTCTGCCATGCAGGCAATTTTTGCCCGGTCTCTTTTGGTTGAGTCTTGAACAATGACCTTAGCTGAGGCAAGTGAGGCCTGCAGATCTTTGGATGTTGTTGTGGGATCTTTTGTGACCTCTAAGATTAGTCGTCTCTGTGCTCCTGGGGTAATTTTCGTCGGCTGGCATGTCCTGAGAAGGCACACCAATGTTCAATGTTTTTGTTGCTAATGACTGTCACCATAGTTTGCTGGAGTTCCAAAGCTTTAAAATAAGAGGGGGGGGGGGACAAGAGGCGCAATAGTGCCCTTATCACTAGACACTAGCTTGTGTTAAGGTGAGAAAAGTGAACCACTCACCTATTCCAGTTGTGAGACCCACAACTGGTTTGTAGACCTGTTTGGATAAATATCCTGATGGCTGCTGCTGGACTTCCACCGGTCTCACAAACGTGAAGACGAAACCAAAAGCTTAGGGAAGAGAGGTGTACCACAGTCCGCGCTGCCAAGTTCACTCACATCAAAGAAAACGAGTAGACGATGTCCAGTTCAATCCTTCTTTATTCTCCTATGCGTTTCGGCGCCTAGCCTGGCACCTGGTATATCCCTGATGAAGGTGCCAGGCTAGGCGCCGAAACGCGTAGGAGAATAAAGAAGGATTGAACTGGACATCGTCTACTCGTTTTCTTTGATGTGAGTGAACTTGGCAGAGCAGACTGTGGTACACCTCTCTTTCCTAAAGCTTTAAAAATGGCTTAATATCCTTTGTCAGAATTATATATTTCAATTATCTTTATTTTCCATTTGTCCCTGAATTCTTTGGATAGCGGCATGATGTCTACCTTAAAGGATCTTTTGGTCTACTCCATTTTATCGGGCAGATCCTATTTAAGGTTTTCTTGATTGTGAACAAGTATGTCATTTATAACGCATAAGTGTGGAAAGAGAACTCAGCTTCCCAAAGATGCATTCACTTTTTCACACAGTGCCCTGTAGGCTTGGATTTCTTTTTATTTTAATAATAAAAACCTTCAATTATAAGCTGCATTTTGTGTTTACTTGTGTTATCTTTGTCTAATATTTAAATTTGGTGATATGAAAATTAATACGAAATCAGAAAGGGGGCAAATACCTTTGTATACCACTGTATACATAGCTGTTGGCAGAGATTGTTATGGGTGTCTAATCATTGTGAAAAGCTGCAATGCCCTGTCACTGTTGGCAACTTAGAATCATGTCTGTCTATCTATCTATCTATCTATCTATCTATCTATCTATCTATCTATCTATCTATCTATCTATCGAAACTAGTAAATTGTTTTACAAAAATACTGATTGTAGCTTTTTGTTCTGTTTTAATCTTTACTATGTTTTTTAATTTCCCAAGATAATGTATGTTTCGTTCTCCTGTTTTTGGGAGTATGCTAAATGTACATGACATCGAATTTTTATTTATCATAGTATGAATCCTTCTATTGTCAATATCAGGTGACAACTTCTTTTTCACCTGTCATAATCTGTCCTTTCAAAGCAACACTGAAAGCAATTTTCTGCATCAAAAGCACTCCATTTTTTATTGTGTTCGTAGGGCAATTTGTAGGTTTAACAGAGCTGCAACTATATAGGGTCATTTCTTCCTCTTCAAAAACATTTAACTGAGAGTGCTTCACTATTCACCATCTGATAGAAATATGTGACAGTCTGTGGTGACACATATGCATTTCATTTAAATAATAACCCACACTGAATCCTGTTATCTTTCAATATGTTCTTTGCATGCCCTACAGTTTACTTAAACCTTTTTTGTACAAAAATTTGTACTATTGTATCATCTAAAAGTTATTTGTTATAGTGAAATCAATGCATCCAATGCTATGGTTTGCATGTTTGCTTTAAGCATCAATATAATGTATTTTTTTAATCTTTACTTCCTTTTTATACAGTGCAATATCCTTCTGGCTTTAACTACTGTTAGTTTGACTAATATATGTATACATAAAGGGACTCTGTCAGGTCATTTTTCAGTATGATACTAATAGTACCCCTGAATAGTACCTTTCAGAATAGGTAAAAATTGGTACTATAGCCTTTGAAGTTCTCTTGCTATAAGTATTTTACCACCCAGCAAACAGCTAACATCACTAGGCCGGTCTATTACTTTTACTGGTGAATAATCTGGAGTATGTAAATGTTTATTTATTATTCACTCCTTCCCAAACAGGTCTTCTCTCACTCCTCAATGTGCTCGGCCTCACTTCCCTGTTTTATTTTCATTTTGCTGTCCTGCACAGTGTTTCTGGTGAGGAGAGGGAGGGGGAAGAGATGGCAGGCATATATCAGATAGCTCATCTAAGTAAGGCAACCTCCTCCATTTGTTTTTCTAAGCAGAAGTCATGCTGTCTGTGAGAGATTCTTTTTGTTTATTTGAACATTTGTCTTGCTGCATACAAAAAGAGCAGAGAAGAGGATTCAGACCTCCAATGTTAGTGACTTCTACTGAGCCTTGCTGCTGTGCAGTTCAATCATGCATGAATGTTAATTCCTTGGGGAGAGTGCAGCAAAGAACTACGTAATCACTCACTGTGATTGACAGATGGAATTAATGTCTTTATTTGCAGTTTACATATGATAGGAAGGAGTATAAACAAAAGAAATATATGAATAAAAAGAGCTTCACGAAAGGAATTAGAAAATAATATGGATTTTTGTCCTGACAGATTCCTTTTAAATTTGAATCAACCAATGTCAATTAAGTCAGAAACATCTAAGTGAAAATTACCACAATGACCTCTCTACTAGGGATGAGCAAGTATACTCATTACTATTCGGTACTCGCCGAATAGAACGGTATTCTGGCTACTTGTAGCTCCGCTAGTTTCCTTGTAATTACGCGCTAGGAGTAACGATTAAAATGTATGTCAATGGGAAGTGCGAGTAATTGTCTGCTGGACATACACAGTGCTCTTTGGGCTGAGGAAAAGGCTGAAATTCACTGCATGATTGTTTAAAAGCCAGCAGTAAAAAGCCACCGGCTTTTAAACAATCACTCAGCCCCATCCTCTACTTCCCGCAGCCTTCCCACCTGATCCTCCGCTCCCCCGCAGCCTCCCAGCCCGATCCTAAGTTAGGACTGGGCGGGGAGCGCAGCATCAGGGAGCGAAGGACTCAGGCGGGAAAGCCAGCGGTTAAGTGTTTTCACTGCTGGCTTTTCCGACGGTTATTTCAAATGAACAGCTGATGTTTTATTAGAAAAAAAAAAGAAAATAAAACACTTAAAGACTCCATCTTTATTAAAAAAATTATCCTCACTCCAACATGGTCCATTTGAATCTTTTTCTTTCACTCAGCTACATCTTTGGTGGAGAATCTCTACCAGAGATGTAGCTGAGCTGTGTGCTAGGTGACCATGGCAAAGTTCAGATGAGTTCATGCTGTCAAGCATGAACTCACATGAATCCTCTGAGGGCACTGCAGCTATTTCAAATGAACAGTTGATGCATCAGCTGATGCTTAATGAGTCATTAACTTCCACGTTATTCACTGCTCTGCCCAGCGCTCAGCAATTTCCGCCAGCATCAGCAGTATTCGGGCTGTGACATCAGGGTTCACCCATGGTCATGGCCCGATCTATGACCTGGGACCTGGGGTGATCCCTGACTGTCACAGTCAGTGCTCAGCCTGTTCTCGCTCCACATAGATGTGTGTTGTCTATGCAGAGCAATGCAGAGCTAAGATTGCTTCCTTTTTGGACTATGTCAGACTAAAGATTACTTTTTAAATAAAGATTAAAGTCTCTAAGTGTTTTTTTATTTTATTTCTAATAAGATATTTTTTCTATGTGCGCAGAAGAAGAGAGCGGGGAGGAAAGGACCCGGGCGGGAAAGCCGGGGGTGAAGTCTTTTCATCAACACCAGCTGTTCATTTAAAATAACCAGCGGGAAAGCTGGTGGTGAACAGACTTCACTGTCGGCTTTCCAGCCCGGATCCTTCAATCTCCCCTCCCTTCTGCTGCGCTCACTGCCCGGTCCTAACTCAGGATCTGGCTGGGAGGGGGCAGGGGATCAGGGATCAGTCTGGGAGGCTGTGGGGGAGTGGAGGATCCTGCTGGGGGGCGGTGGGAAGTAGAGGATGGGGCTGAGTGATTGTTTAAAAACCGGCGTCTTTTTACTGACGGCTTTTAAACAATCGTACACCCATTTCAGCCTTTTCCTCAGCCTCCAGACCGCTGTGTATGGTCCAGCACAGAAATTACTCACATTACTCGCTTTTCCCATTGACCTACATTATCATATTTCAACCTTTTGAATATTTCCAAAGATGCTGGCAATTGCATTAGTTCATTATTACTGTGTGAGTCATATTATATATTCTCTAAAGATTGGAGAATATTTTATGAGGTGATGGGTCATACTCAAATATGGGTCATAATACAACAAGGACTTAAGGGGGGTTTCCATAGTTAACTTTTTAAATCTAAAACTTAGTTTGTGTTAAAATACAAAAATCATTTTTCCCCTTAGCTCCAGCGTTGATTTTTGATGACAGCCACTGTATTTACTGTTGTAAAGCCAACCACTTAAATAAGCACTCTCGCAATTTACATGGCCCTACCCTGTGCCCATGCAATCAATCTTTCCACAATTTTCATTTTATAAATTTGTCATAAAGTCGTGCTTTATTGATTAAGTTAGCTTAAAATAATAAGGTAAAATATCTTAAAACGTCTATCTCTGAGAGACATACCGTATGTATTTTTGAGCGGGCTATGAATATTAGCGAACACCCTGCTGCAACACCCATACTCCGTGCTTGCATTTACCATGAGCATTTAACCCCTCTCATACCACTGTCAATGGCGATGCCAAAATTCACGTGGGGGTGAGTGACACACCATACACTGGCCACCTTGAGATAATTAGTACTCTGGATTCTTTATAAATTATGCACCACTCCTGCAGCTATTGCATTTGGGTCTCTTTTTTTCTCTATTTTAAACTGGTTTGGGCTATTTACTTGTTCCATAAACTTGCATTTTTAAAAGATTCATCTAATTGTACATTAAAAGATGCAGGCACACATGTGGTCCCCATTTATCCCACTAGCGAGTGTTACTTGGGATCTATTTGTATAACATTCATGCTTGTATGGAGTGTTTCCATGTTATTTAAATTTTATTTTTTACAGCTTGTGTCCATTTAAATTGATTACCTTTTTTCATTTAGTACTTTATTATATTTTTTAGGTATATCCCTGATGTGCAATGTACAACTGTATAGGTCCATTCATCTCTATAGGGCCATTTATAACATATAATGACTTTTACTCAAAACATTTTTACATAGTTCACATCTTCTGGGTCTGTACATATGAGCCATTATATTTTTTATATGTTTGATATTATTGCATCTTAGCTAGACATTACATATATCATATTGTTGATCAAGAATCATCATCTTTACTCTTCAGTGTTATTTTTTACTCTAACTCTATATCAGCGTTCCTCAAGTCCAGTCCTCAGGACCCACCAACATGTTGTGTTTTCAGGATTTCCTTAGTGTTGCTCAGGTGTTGGAATTATGCCCTGTGCAGGCGATTAAACTATCACCTGTGCAATACTAAGGAAATCCTGAAAACACAACCTATTGGTGAGTCCTGAGATCTGGAGTTGAGGAACACTGATCTATAGGATTAAATCGTGTGGATTCCTCTCTATCTTTGTTGTTACCACAAGTGTACTTATTTCATTAATAAAACGCAATTGTATGTCTTTCAACCAATGACCATTGTTTGTTGACTTCTTTACGGGGTTGAAATGTAAACGCGCTGCAGAGTATTAGATCAGCAATCAGACAAAAGAAAGTTGATGCTTCATTGTGATGAGGTAAAAAAGGTAAAAGAGCAAAAAAAGTATAAGACAAATCACAAAATAAACAACAAATAAAAATTAAAAAAAATACCAATAAACAGATAGATTTATCTAAAAAAATTAGCATGTAAAGTAAACATATTTGGTATCATCATGTCCTAAATAATCCAAATCCAATCTCTAAAACTGTCACATTAGTTAACCCTTCAGTGAACACTGTAGAAAAAAAAAAAAAATATTTACTGCCCCAGCTGCTTCCCCCTCTCCAAACTGACCATTCTGTGTTCTGCTTCACGTCACTTGTCTTATGTACTGTATTATCCAATTCTCTTTTGTGTATAAATATGTGACTTCAGATTTTGTTTTATTTGAGCCTGATAAAGAGAGCCAAGTAGTCTCAAATCTTGCTATTTAATACCATCTTTTCAGTTAGATATTAAAAGGAATCAACCACTGAGGACTTTGACAGTACCGTCACATGCCGCAATCTCACCTGGCGATATGAGGCGATCTAATGTGCGAGTGCACATTTCTCATGGTCGCCTCAGATAGCCAATGGTGGCATCACACGCCGCAATCTCGCCTTGAAAGTAAGGCGATGTGTCACTCCGGAAGTCGCCTCACCTACAGCGGAAACAATCTTGCCTCATTACATTGCCGCTTCACACGCCGCAATTCAAAAGGCAATGTGGGCGTACATGTTCAGCACGGCGAGGAGATAGTCGTGCTACAGTGGTTTACACCGTGCCCCATATACACTCATTGGACAAAGCAACAGCGTTACAATTGGTCAGCCTGCTCTGGAAGGCTGGCTAATTCATGACGCCATTGTCTTTCGGATTTTTGCACCAATACACGCGCAGTGTCATCTGAAAGCCAATGGGAGCACACTAGCCAACACCAAATAGTTCAGACGGGGCGCAGAGTCCAGCACGCTGAGGCACACCTACAGGAAATCCTAAGAAAAGCACATTTTTTTCAATGAAGCTAACAATAAATGAATCAGAAAAACACTCTATACTTGTTAAAGTGGTAAATGACTATTTTAGCTGCAAACGTCTGGTTTTTAATGCAATATTTACAGTAATAGGTGTATAGAGGTCCATTTTCAACAGCCACCACTCCAGTGTTTTAATGGTACATTGTGTTTAACTGTGTAAGAAGGCTAATGGATATTTAGAAAGCCCTAGAGAACCCTTGCACAAGTATGTTAGCATAGCTTAAAATGGTTTGGCTGATTAGAGAAGCTATAAAATTGACCTTCCTTTGAGCTATGTAGTTGAGAATCTGGAGCATTACATTTGTTTGTTCTATGAAACTCTCAAAATGGCCAGAAGAAGAGAACTTTCATGTAAAACTCGACAGTTTATTCTTGTTCTTTGAAATGAAGGCTATTCTATGCGAGAAATTGCCAAGAAACTGAAGATTTCCTACAACGGTGTGTACTACTCCCTTCAGAGGAGAGCACAAACAGGTTCTAACCAGAGTAGAAAGAGATGTGGGAGGCCCTGCTGCACAACTGAGCAACAAGACAAGTACATTGGAGTCTCTAGTTTGCGAAATCGATGCCTCACAGCCCCAAATCTGGTAGCTTCATTAAATAGTACCCACCAAAGGTCTGCAATGCTGTAATTGCTGCAAAGGGAGCATTCTTTGACGATACCAAAGTCTGAAGGAGATAATTATTATTTAAAATAAACATCATTATTTCTAACGTTGTTAATGCCTGGACTATATTTTCTATTCATTTTGCAACTCATTTGATAAATAAAAGTATGAGTTTTCATGGAAAACACAAAATAGTCTGGGTGACCGCAAACGTTTGAACGGTAGTATATATAAAACACTATTCATTTCATTTCAGCAATAACTCTACTTTTAAAACATTATCATTAGTGATGAGTGAGCATGCTCGGCGCTACTCGTTACTCACACGAGTATCCCGGTACTCAGGATGCTTGGCTTACTCTTCACTAATAATTATCGCTCTGACACAAATACACAGCTCCCTTCAGTGCACACAGTGAGCTAGCACCTCACAGAGAACAGATTGATTGTTAGGGTCCCTCTGGGGGGCACAGCAAGGTGTATGCTGCGATGATTTGAAAAAGCCCCCCTTCTGCCCTTTCCCAGAAACACTCATTTTATAGCTGGAAGTCGACCCAAGCATCGAGCACCTGAGCAGTTTAGTGCTCGATCATCACTAATTATCATATTTGTCTCCATTGGGTCTCCCAATGAAAATTCCCTATTGGCATGTTTTAACATTTTTGGAAGAATCCAGAGTACCATGGATAAAAATTTGCAAACATGGGTGAACCTTCAAACTCCTTGGAGATGATGTCCTTGTAGACCAGAAACAAGGCTGCAATGCCAACCATTGTGCTACTGTGCTGACATAACTACTGGCATTATGGATTTGGGTGTCAGTCACCACAAAAAGAATAGCTATTCCCTTAGACCCCATTTTATATTCCTATGTAAAGCCAGATCAGATCCTATACCTTTCACTGATGAGGGGAACTCATCCTGAAATATTGTGTCTGCAAATTAGGGTTATGATCTGGCTTAAATCTTAAGACATATTACAAGGCTTGATAAATTGTCAATTTTGACTTTTAGGATTGCTACTACCAATAGGTGGCACTAGAGTTTGTCTACTTCCTCCCCAAAGAGATAATAGACATACACAGAGACAGAGGCATGACCAACAGTTACTGTCCTGCATAGAACTCTATGAACTCCACCTGACTGCCCCAAAGTAAAAGGAAAATATGTGTTCATTTAAGACACATTTTCCTGTGAATTGAGAATTTTATGACTGAGTGATCAGTTCAGGAAGAAAAAGGAGTGGATTTTTTTTAATAAGGTACTATATATTAGAACGTTGTTCTTTTCTCATGTGCACTACTGCTTTATCAGCAAATTATACTACCTTTACAAGTATGTCAGTCTAAAAGTATTACTTAGTCTCTATATGCAAAAATGAAATGCAGATAAGTATGAATATACTTATCTTCCCACAATTTAGAATGAATGGATTTCTTCAATTCTGAAAGCTTCTGGATGAGAAAAATTAGCAAAATTCATCTACAGTTGTCACATAAACAACTCATTTGTAAACACACATTCATCACAGCAAAATGCTCATATTAAGTTTATGGAACCATTCATAGTTCTCAAAGTCATGGATGTAAGGCACCTACACATAAATATGTTCCTTTAAAATAGGTCACACTGTCAATTCAAACAGTATACAGGAGCTAATTTAGAACTGCGCATGAACTTTAAGAACTGATTGCATTAATAATGCATATCAATCAAATCCATTGAAGGGCTATTATAAAAATATTCAAAGTAGCAACCTTGAAGTTTATTTAATTAGCTCCTATATAAGGTACAAAAATAAACTGATTTTTCCTTTTCAATTTTTTAAAAAAGGATTATTTAAATATTTCACATATTGAAGAATAACACATGTCCGTATAGCCCACCCTTTCTCAATCAATTATGAAATTTTCATTGCTAGGTTAATTATTACCCGAGTTACTATTTATATACACTTTTGTAAAAGCTTCCTGCATAAAATATGAAGCACTTTCGGTTTGACACTTTAGTTAACCCCTTTCTAATATATGATTTACTGGCATGTTATATGTTGGGTCTCTCTTTTGAATATGGTAATTCACATATAAGATCCCAGTACTCAAGTCTTATGCTTCTCAATATTTATTTTTGAATTCAATGCCATCACATCAAAGGACAACCAATGTGTTCACCGACGCGTTTCGACAATAAATGTCTTAGTCTTGGCTCCACGACTAAGACATTTATTGTTGAAAAAGTATATTACACATAGTATGAGCGCTGCTCACAGGGGAGCCGGTGGTTTCATTCATAAAAATGTACAGAGCTGACAGGAGTCGGCTAAGGCTTTGTGCGCACTGGGCGGCGGGTTGGTCGGCGACGGCTGGGCGGACCCGCCAGGAAGCTCCGGAGCCGTCCACCGGCTTCCTGGCGGGTATGTGCGGCGGGTGCCGGGCTGGTGCCGGGCGGGTGCCGGGCGGGTTAGCGCCGGCGGTTCTGCAGCGGCTGGAAGCAGTACATGATTCTGCTTGCAGCCGCTGCAGAACCGGCCGGTTTATAGAACATGCTCATTCTTTGCTAACCCGCTGGGAACCCAGCGGGTTAGCAACGGATGAGCATGTGTAAACCGCCGGTGTCTGCACACCGGGTGTCGGTTTACATAGGTTTCTATGTTAATCCAAACGCCGGTTTGGATTAACATAAATTTACATTAAATTTATGTAAACCGACCGGCGGTTTACACACCTAATCCGACCATATCCCGGCCAGTGCGCACATAGCCTTACTGTACATCAGCAATTAACTCATTATATGCGCAGCTAAGTGGGTAGTATGTCTCTGGGGGGGGTGGGCACTCCCTAGAGACATTATGGCCACAATTAATAATAATATTTATTATTTTTAAACAGTGATAATAGTTTGCTCATCCCTGCAGCACATCCGGAGCAATCTGGTTACCGCATTGCGGTTCCCTACACACTTTTGTAAAAAAAAATGTGTGGGACCGCAATTGTGTTCATGATTCGTTTAGCCTTCCTGCACTCCTCGCTCCTTCTGCTGCTCCTGCTGTTTTTCCCTCCAGGGGAAGCCAATAGATACTAGAAAATAAACAGTCTGTTTAGGAGCGCTGGGAAAGAAAGATAAGGGGGGATTATTGATCAAAACCTTTATTACGTCCCTCAGTGAACACACAACGCGTTTCAACGGTCAGGTAGCCGTCTTCATCACCTGGTAAGTCAGTTTGCCACCGCAGAAGATATTGAAGAATGGCAGGAGAAGAACGACATGAAGAGGATGGAGCATCAGCAAGTGGCCATGTTTGACCATGTTAGCCAGCCAAATAGAGTGAAACCCACAGGGGCCAGAGAACCCAAAGAGCCTCTTAGGAATGCCAGTGTTCCTCCAGTGTGTGCTAGAGAGGGCATCCTCTAACTCCTTCATCCTCTTTTTCAGTAGTGATCTTGACAGAGTGTGTTTTGGAGCAGGTGGTGGTGGAAAATGCCCCTAGAGGAGTAGCTCCTGTAACCCATTGAGACATACCAGAAGCAGTCAACATGGTGGAAAAGCATTGCACATCCCTTGAAATGTGGATGCAGGTTTTTCTGAAAAAAACTAAAAAAAGCATGTTGTTGGGTCACTGACGAGTTACAAGAAATGGACCTACTGGGGCCATGTATCCTGCCCTGTTGGCTGGATGGGGACTGTTTGCAGTTCTGAGTTCTGACAAAAGTGAGGGCTGTTTTTTCTTTGTCTCACAGCTGGGTAGGTTTAATTTTATTTTTCCCTTTCCCCAGTTTAGTGTCTGTTTTTCTTCCTCCTGCTGAATTAGCGGCACTGCAGAATTTGGGCTATACCTCAAAGCTTTAAATGGACTGTGCCCATAATGGACTGTTCAATTAATGGACTGTTTTCCACATGGATTGTGCCCTAAATGTATTGTGCCCTACGTGGATTGTGCCCTAAATGGACTGTGCCCTAAATAGCCTGTACTCCATTACCAATTCCCATATTACCAATCCAGTGAGTAAATAGTTAAACACAGACACAGAGAAAGATCCTTTATTAGAAATAAAACACACAGGGACAAATCCTATATTCTAAATAAAACACAAAGACAACCCGCTGTCAACCATTTATTAAGCCCAAACATACCCTCTAATGATAATCCACAGAGATGTCCACACACAGGTACATGAAGTGAGTGGAGACTATTACAGTGTCTGCCAATTGCAACAGCTCACTCTCACTGACAGCTGACTGTGAGCAATGACACCAGACAGTTTATCTGCAGACACAGCAGTTACCATGGTAAATGTACCATCTTTTACCATGGTGAGCTCAGATGAGCTTTATGACATCATTACTCACAGCCGCAGCTCAGTATGAAGCTAGAGTCACACTGGGCATCACCTTCCACAACCGCCTGCTCTATAGAAAGAAGCATGCAGCACCATAAAAATAAATGCGGCTTCACATTTCTGTCATATCAATGTAGCCGTGCTTCATTCCATATCATACTGTGTAGATTATCTTGGGCTTAAAAAATGGGTTGAACTGGATTGTCTGTGTTTTTTATTTACAATAAAGGATTTTTCTCTGCGGCTGTATTTTTTAACTATTTACTTACCTGACTGGTAATGTGGGGAGATGCCTCAACATTACCAACCCAAGAGATGATGACAGCTGTGAATATTCATCTGTCATTAACCTCTTTTATTACCCAGTTAGCAACTGCACCAGCGCAGGGGAAGAGGCATGATGAAGCCCCTAGATATGGTGCTTCTAATAAATGCCCCATAGTCGGGAGCAGCTGCTGGCTTCTTTTCTTACCCTGCAAGGTGACAATAACCATGTGCCTCCCCAGGTTAAGAATACCAACCCCCAGCCATGTGCTTTATCTTGACTGGTGTCAAAATTGTGGGGACTACACCTCAATTTTTTCAATTATTTATTATTTTTACAGTAATATGACATCACTTTAAGTGCCATACTGGCAACCAATCACAGAGGGTGGGCAGGGATAAGACTAACTTTAACTAATTGCAAGGGGGAAACAGTGAGATTATCTGAGGTTAATGAGTGGTCCTGGAAGAAGGGTGACTGTGGTACTTAAGCTTGTTAAGTAATAGTCTAGGAAGCTAATTACAGTGCCAAAATAGCAGGGCTCCACTGTAAAATGGTTTGAGCTCTGTTTGGCAGCTTTTGGGCCCCTTTAAAGGTGTTTTCTAGGCCCTTGATTTTGTCTCTCATTGAGTTGACTTAGGTTCAGAAGGTCGGCAAACTATTCGCCAATCTACTCGGCAAACCTTTGCCAGTTTGGCAAACCAAACCCAAACTTCAAAAGGTTCACTCATCTCTAGTTAACACCTGTAAGAGGTGGAGCTTGGCAAATTATATTATTTAAAAAGGTATATTCTTGACTGACAACTTCAGAGGCTTGATTTCATGAATGGACAACATGTGAAATATTGATGCTGGTTTGTCTTGTCCAAGTAAAGGTAAAAGATAACTAGCTATGCTAACAACTTACATCGTAGATATCAATTAAAGCAAAATGTAAAAATGAAAAAAGTTATAAAGTACTAGCATTTTATATGAATAAATATGATTAAAAATTGAGTAACGAAAATCTGGGTCATGCATTCAATATTATGTAGATGCAAACAGCTCCAAATGAATGCAACTCTTATAATTAATTGATCACCTGGTGCATATGGGCTACCATATTTTTTCTATTGCCCCACCTCTTTTAAATAAAGGACAGCTATCAAACTGTGAAAGATGTGTTGTTAGACACTCATAAATTTTATCAAAGAACATAAAGTCCAAAGCAATCAGTGGGACATTAGTTATGTATTCAAGAGTGATTAAATCAGAATTCTGACATGTAACTATTTAAATTTTTAGCTCCTGTTGTGAACTTGTTTTCCCAGTTGTAGATTAAAGCCCAGGTACATCAAATGATAGACGTAGCATCTGGAGACAAATGAGCTATAATGGAATTGTTAAAGTATTATGTATCATAATATGCATTTCTACAGAATATGTGTCACACATGAATTTGTGTATTACGGTAAACCAAATATTTTATTATGATGGACAATTAGGATTTTTTTAGTACAGTATTTAAAAGTGTCATCAAAATATAGTCAAATTTTTTTTAACAAACTTACCGTATATACTCGTGTATAAGCCGAGTTTTTCAGCCCAAAAATTGGGCTGAAAAGTCCCCCCCTCGGCTTATACACGGGTCATACGGTATGCTGTGGGGGGGGGGGCTGTGACCGGGAGCTGGAGGAGGCAGGAGGGGGCCGCGGTGACCGCAGGCGGTCACGTGGGGCCGCCTCATTAGTGCAATGAATATGCACGGCATCCCCCGTCCATCAGCGGCGGGGGGATGCCGTGCATATTGCACTACACAGCCCCCCACCTTAATATGGGTCCCCCAGTAATAATAAACAGCCCCCCCTCCTTATCACGTCCCCCCCAGGCTGCGGCAGCTGTGAAAATAACAAACAGTTTATACATCACCTTCCGACGCAGCTCTCCGCTCCTCCGGTCCTCTGCCCTCCGCTCGCCGGCTTCTTCTTCCTTGTTGTGCCGGTGTCATGTGACCGGGCGCAGGAGATGACGTCATTTCCTGCGCGCGGTCACAGAAGTCGGCACATCAAGGAAGGAGAAGCCGCGAGCGGAGGGCAGAGGACCGGAGGAGCGGAGAGCTGCGTCGGAAGGTGATGTATAAACTGTTTGTTATTTTCACAGCTGCCGCAGCCTGGGGGTGACGTGATAAGGAGGGGGGGCTGTTTATTACTACTGGGGCTGCTGGATACTACACTGGGGCTGTATACTACCACTGGGGCTGCAATACCACTGGGGCTGCTGTATATAGGGGTTGCAATACCACTGGGGCTGCAATACCACTGGGGCTGCAATACCACTGGGGCTGCTGTATATAGGGGCTGCAATACCACTGGGGCTGCAATACCACTGGGGCTGCAATACCACTGGGGCTGCTGTATATAGGGGCTGCTGTATACACCACTGGGGCTGCAATACCACTGGGGCTGCTGTATACAGGGGCTGAAATACCACTGGGGCTGCAATACCATTGGGGCTGCTGTATATAGGGGCTGCTGTATACACCACTGGGGCTGCAATACCACTGGGGCTGCTGTATATAGGGGCTGCAATACCACTGGGGCTGCAATACCACTGGGGCTGCAATACCACTGGGGCTGCTGTATATAGGGGCTGCTGTATACACCACTGGGGCTGCAATACCACTGGGGCTGCTGTATACAGGGGCTGCAATACCACTGGGGCTGCAATACCACTGGGGCTGCTGTATATAGGGGCTGCTGTATACACCACTGGGGCTGCTGTATACAGGGGCTGCAATACCACTGGGGCTGCAATACCACTGGGGCTGCTGTATATAGGGGCTGCTGTATACACCACTGGGGCTGCAATACCACTGGGGCTGCTGTATACAGGGGCTGCAATACCACTGGGGCTGCAATACCACTGGGGCTGCTGTATATAGGGGCTGCTGTATACACCACTGGGGCTGCAATACCACTGGGGCTGCTGCATATAGGGGCTGCAATACCACTGGGGCTGCTGTATATAGGGGCTGCAATACCACTGGGGCTGCAATACCACTGGGGCTGCTGTATATAGGGGCTGCAATACCACTGGGGCTGCAATACCACTGGGGCTGCTGTATATAGGGGCTGCTGTATACACCACTGGGGCTGCAATACCACTGGGGCTGCTGTATACAGGGGCTGCAATACCACTGGGGCTGCAATACCACTGGGGCTGCTGTATATAGGGGCTGCTGTATACACCACTGGGGCTGCAATACCACTGGGGCTGCTGTATATAGGGGCTGCAATACCACTGGGGCTGCAATGCCACTGGGGCTGCAATACCACTGGGGCTGCTGTATATAGGGGCTGCTGTATACACCACTGGGGCTGCAATACCACTGGGGCTGCTGTATACAGGGGCTGCAATACCACTGGGGCTGCAATACCACTGGGGCTGCTGTATATAGGGGCTGCTGTATACACCACTGGGGCTGCTGTATACAGGGGCTGCAATACCACTGGGGCTGCAATACCACTGGGGCTGCTGTATATAGGGGCTGCTGTATACACCACTGGGGCTGCAATACCACTGGGGCTGCTGTATACAGGGGCTGCAATACCACTGGGGCTGCAATACCACTGGGGCTGCTGTATATAGGGGCTGCTGTATACACCACTGGGGCTGCAATACCACTGGGGCTGCTGCATATAGGGGCTGCAATACCACTGGGGCTGCTGTATATAGGGGCTGCAATACCACTGGGGCTGCAATACCACTGGGGCTGCTGTATATAGGGGCTGCAATACCACTGGGGCTGCAATACCACTGGGGCTGCTGTATATAGGGGCTGCTGTATACACCACTGGGGCTGCAATACCACTGGGGCTGCTGTATATAGGGGCTGCAATACCACTGGGGCTGCTGTATATACCACTGGGGGCTGCTGTATATCATACTGCTGGGGCCTGTATACCACTGCTGGGGGCTGTATACCTGTGCTGGGGTCCACCCTCGGCTTATACGTGAGTCAATAGATTTTCCCAGGTTTTGGGGGCAAAAGTAGGGGGGTCGGCTTATACACGGGTCGGCTTATACACGAGTATATACGGTAAGTTTTTTATTTTTTAATTTCCAAAGTGTTTCTTTTTCTTTTTGCTTTTAAATGTCTGTTCTGATATAGTCCACTATAAATCTCCTTGGACCCAAAAAGCACAGGTATAGCAGCATATTATATTTTAGATGTACTTTAGTTTTCCTATCAATACCAGTTAGGTACAGTATTAAACATCTGAACATCTCATAATCCAGAATATTTGTTAAACGAACTACTACAGAAGAGCTCTAAATATGGAGACATGTTAAGTGACTTTCTCTTTTTTCCTATTACAAGAGAGAAATTGCAACATTGCAAGATTAAGACACAAGTGTTCTATGCAGGAAAGCGCAGCCCCCATGTCCATGATCAGGATTCTGTGAGCAGCGGATTTTAGGCCACGTTCACACATTGTGCTTTTTTCGCGCTTTTTTGTGCGCACTTTTCTCCTAAAGCCCACCTGCGTCTGCCGGCAAAGTGAATGCACTTTCACTTTTACCGTGCAGATCCTGCGTAAATATACGCTGCGTTTTTTTAGCGAAACGCCAGTGTAAAAAAAATAAACATGTCAATTCTTTACACATGTACACGTGCTTTCTCCCAAAGGGGCCATTATACCGCTAGAATTACACATCGCCATTCAGACGATGCGCAGTACCAGCATGCATAATGTTGGTGCTGCAGGAAGTGATGTCACATGGGGGAGGAAGAATCCTGTGTTCCTCCCCTGTGTAACATGTGTGACAGCCCCTTTGGGTTTCACAGTGTATTAATATACACTTCAAAACCTAAATAAAAGTAATCAAAAGTTATTAAAAATAATAAAACTTGAATACTTACTCGTCCGCCGGGTGTTCTGGTAGCAGGGACATCCACTTCTTCTGAGCTTCCAAGACCTGTGATCTGTGATTGGCCGCTCGCGATCATGTGATATGCATGTCATATGTCACATGATCGCGAGTGGCCAGTCACAGATATTGGTATGTCCTGGAAGTACAGTAGATGTGGGTGTCTCATCTCCCGGTAAGCCGAACAGCCAGCGAATGGGTAAGTATTCAATTTTTATTATTTTTAATACATTTGGATTTCTTTTATTTAGGTTTAATATATACTGAGAAACACAAAAGGCCTGTCACACATGTCACACAGGGGAGGAACACAGAATTCTTCCTCCCCTGTGTGAAATCATTTCCCCTTTGCGCTTTTGGGGGAGAAGTGCAGCCGTAAAAAAATGCGGTGTGTGAATGCACCGCATTTTTTATGGCGCTAAATATCACGGCCACAAAACGCGGCAAAAAGCATGCGCGCAAAAAAGCACAAGGAAAAACACTATGTGTGAACGTAGCCTTATCTGTGTTCTCCCACCTAGAAAACTTGCATCTCCACAAGCATACATTGACATGCTGCAGATCGGGAAGTCATGCCGCAAGTCAAATTATGCTGTAGAAAAAAGAAGCACAGAGGGCATAGGATTTCCATGAATCCCATCCATTGTCTTGCACTGTTAAACAAAGCATTTGTTATGCAGAGAAAACACACTAGATTTAAACGCAGCTATTTTTAATCGTGGGCCCTCATCCTTATACTAAAAGTGATCAAAAACTGTTCTGTACGTCAAAATGTTACCAATAAAATCCCTAATCTATCTCTGCATACCCAGTACCCATACAGGTCTGTCACCTGTCAATGGAAATATAGAGGGTACCTATGTCACTAGTAGAACAAAGACTCTGGAAAACCGACCGCACCCACCCCCACAAATAAAATCCAGTGAAGTCAGCACTCCAAAATCTACATGTCCCCCTCTTTATAAGGCCACCTGTGCCTAAACCGCAGTAAGCTACTATGTGTGTGGCATTATTGTAGCAGCAGAGTGCTCTGAATTTACAGGGTGCATGTCTCCAAAAGCACAAGCTGGGCACAATATGTGGGTTGCAACAATATGTTGGAACACAATGTATGGGTGCTACAATATATCTGGGTGCAATGTTTGGTCACTTAACTGGCATATTTGCAATTCTCCAGAAAATAGTGTTGCGTAGCTATTACAAAATAGTCACTGCAGCCATAGATAACTTATTCAAGAGGTGCAATTTCTACATTGAGATAACTTTTCAGGTTTTTCAGCTATTGTCTCATTTAGGGGCACTGCAAATGTCACCCTCAAACAATTCTAGCAAAATCTCTGCTCTAATAGCCAAATAGCGCTCCTTCCTGCTTGGCCATGCTATGTGACCCGACAGAACTTTTTGACTACATGTGAGAGACCACCACAAACATAAGAAAGTTGGTAAGAAACTTTGGGGTCCACTGTTTGATGTTACAATTTGTAAAAGTGACAAATTTGGTGCTAAAGCAACATTTTTGTGAAAAAAAAGAAAATCTTCAATATGATAACCAATTGTTATCATATTCCGTGATATACCTATAGGTTCAAAATGCTTATTGTACACCTGAATGGGTCAGATTTACAAAATGTGGTCAATTATGGGGGTTTCTGCTGATTCAATATCTTAGGGGTCCTGCAAATACGACATTGTTCCCAAGTTTGCTTTCCAAAATTCACATTTTGCTACTACCATTCCAAACCCTGCGATTTATCCAAACAGAAATTTTTGACTATATGTGGTGTATCACCGCACTAATAAGAAAGTGATTAAGAAGCTGTTAAGACCACTTTTTGGAGTTATCTCTTGTAAAAGTGAGAAATTTAGTGCTAAATCAACACTGTTGTGAAAAAGACAATTTTAATTATGACAATCTAACGTTCACAAATTCTGTAAAGTACCTGTTGGTTTAAAATGCTCACTATACCCCTAGATATAAACCTTGAGGGATCTAGATTCCAAAATGGAGTAACCTGAGTAAGGATTCTGCTGTTTAGATACCTTAGGGGCCCTGCAAATGTAACAAGGTGCCTGTCATATATTTCAGACAAATATGTGTTCCGAAATTCAAATAGTGCTCTGTCCCTTACAAGACCTTCCATTCGTCCAAACAGAGGTTTCTGACTACATGTGGGATATTAGAAGAAACTGGGTAACACATTTTGAGGTCCATCTTGTTATGCTTTTCCTTGTAAAAGTGAATACATTTAGGCTAAAACGACATTTTAAGTAAAATGTAATATTTTTTTTCATTACCTATTACATTTATTGTTGTAAAGCACCAGAAAAGTTAATATACTTCTTGAATGTGGTGTAGGACAGATTATTGAGTGCAGTTTTTAGAATGGTGTCAATTTTGAGTGTTTTCTGTCATGTAGGCCCCTCAAAGTCATTTCAGATGTGATGTGATCCCTAAGAATGGTTTTGGAAATGTTGATGTAAAAGTGAGAAATTGCAGGTAAACTTTGAACTCTTTTCACATCCTAACAAAAAAAAATGATAATTCAAAAATGGTTCTAATGTAAAGTAGACGTGGGAAATGTTAATTAATAACATTTTCATTTAACATAACTGTCTGGTTTAAAGGGAACCTGTCAAGTCGTTTATGCCCCCCAGCTATCACTATCTGTACCTTCAGCTTCATAGTGCTATTCTAATCATCCCTGTCTGAGCTCAGAGTGTAATGGTAAAGATGGAAAAAAAAGCATTTATACACTTACATTTTCTGAGGCAGTGACTACACCTTTTAGGATGTAGTCACTCTTGCAAGTTAGTAGTTAACTCACTATTAACCTCTCTGTGTAAAGGATCCTTGTGATGTAACAATTATGTGAAAATAGTGGGCAGAGCTATGGAAGGAAAATCATTATGTGCCTGGAGACTTAGCTCTACCTATTATAGTCACATGTTCATGACATCGCACAGGCCATACAGCATCTTATAAAATTTGGTTGAAATGTTAAAATAATAATCTGCCATCCTAAAGATGTAGTCACTGCCTCAGAAAATGTAAATGTATTAAAGCATATTTTCAGCTTTAACATTGCACTATGAGCTCAGACAGGGATGATTAGAATAGTACTATGAAGCTGCAGGGACTGACAGTGATTGCTGGGGGGTGAGGGGGGGGGGTGTCATAAACTAGCTGACAGGTTCCTTTGCAAAGTATAAAACTTGACATTTTGAAAATTGCTAAATTTTAAACTTTTTTGCCTACCTTCAGTTTTTTTCACAAATAAATACAAAAAATATCATCTTAAAATGTCCAGTGTCATAAAGTACAATATGTCATGAAATAAACAGTCTCAGAATTATTGAGGTCCATTGAAGCTCTGCAGACGTATACCTTCATAAACTGACACTGGTCAGAATTCTAAAATTTGGCCTGCTCATTAAAGGGAATCTATCAGGCCAAAAATCCATATGTAACTGCTATTATTTTCTAATTCCTTTCTCCAAGGTCTCTTTATTCATGTATTTCTATTGTTTATTTATTCTTCCCTCCTATCCTCTGTAAACTTCAAAATAAAATAATAATTCTATCTGTCAATCACAGTGAGTTCTCTGCTTCCCACTCCCCAAATAATGAATTTTCATGCATCATTAGACTGTTCTGCCATCCTCTCTATACTATGTGACTCATTCACTGTAGACAGAGTAGAGAGGGGGAGGAGGGGTGATCTTAGCTGCAGCTATGAGATCTTCATGTCATTGTTTGTATCTGAGACATATGTGTAGTGTGTGCAGTCTAAGATATTTCTATGTGATTATAAGAACATTTGATTATTTGCTCAGTAGATACAAATATTACATGTATGCAGGAAAACCAAAGTTCATATATACACATAAACGTCTTAGAGATAGAGCAGGCTGCAGCACAGAACACAGAGTGGATGGGTGTGGATATTTAAATATCACTTATACAGCAGCTGGGCTATTTGACTGTGAATATAATGGAGAGGACTAATGTACCAGCTCTCTGCAGGGTATGAAAATGCTTATAACAAGGAAACTACAAATGGTACAATAATGATTTTACATGTTTTTAAAAAGTTCTGCCCAGGCACTATTTAAGGGTAATATTAGTATCATACTGAGTTCCGTTAAGGTCAAAATTTGCTCTGTCACTAAGGGGTTAAACTTTATTGATGACCTATCTTTACCATCCATTTTCATAAAAATGCTGGCAGCCCAGGAAGTTGATGGAAAAGGGGCACTGATATACTAGAGATACAGAACTCCATACATTGTCTGGTGATCATTATTACTATAGCAAACTTTCTCCTACTCTCAGGAAATGCCATTGTAATCTTACAGATTTTGGATCCTATTGCAATAAAGTGTGGGCAAAGATTTCCAATGTTAGATGTGTCATGATAGACTCCTAAACCATAAAGACTGAATACTGTCATAAATTTAATGTGTACTTAACAAAGCATTCATTTAAGAGTATGCATTTTTATGAAACCAAATTTCTTTAACCCTTTCATTTTTTCTTTTAAAACTCGAAAATTCAGAAATGATTCTTCTAGGTATAATATTTTGAAAGAGAAAACCATGACATCTTAACAGGTGTGCATACTTTTTATACCCACTGTATTACAATGTAGAGAGCTAAATGCATGGCTTATTCCTCTCTGTATTGCAAACCTATCTAATTTTCTGATATGGGAAAGCCCTAAAAATTGAATCAGCACCTATTAAATATATATAGTGCATACTTTCAATTCACTAAATATCTCAAAATGATGATACTTTGATCATATTGCATTCTTGGGTTGCTTTGATCTGACAGTGTGGTCTTCTAGACAAAATCTTTTGCTCCTCTTGTTTATGAGCGAGCATGCTCGGCGCTACTCGTTACTCGCCCGGGCTTCTCAGTACTCGGGATGCTCGGCGAGCACCGAGTACTGCCAAGATTCTCGGACTCATCACTAATCATTATCGATGTGACACACATATACAGCTCCCTTCAGTGCACACAGTGAGCTGGCACCTCACAGAGAGCAGATTGATTGCTAGGGTCCCTCTGGGGGGCATAGCAAGGTGTTGTATGCTGAAACCAAACAATGAGGTGCACCACCCTGGAATTGAATGTCCCAATAAGGGTCAGGGGGTGCTGCTTTGTCAACAGGAAGAACGTGAATAGTAGAAAAGGAATTGACAAATGCAATAGCAGCACACCACCACAAGGAATATAATCAATTTCAATGAGACTTTATTTAGAACGGATAACACACATCTAAAAACATTTAAAACAGTTTTCGGACCAACAGTCCGCAGGAAATAGGGCTCCACAGATGACAATATTAAATCAACATATCCAGTCTTAAATACTGAAATGACACACTGCATATAATAGATCAAAAAGCCATGTGATCATACAATGATTCATCTCACACTCCACATATGCGCATGATTGGAGGAATGACCACAACTCAGTGTCAAATTTTATGCAAGAACATCAATAATCCATGTGTTCCTGTTGAAACACAGCAGACTGTTATGCAATCCCTGAGGTGCTTGAAAACCCCTGTATACAACCACCTATAAAGAATAATAAAGTCGAGGCACACAGCTGCAAATACGTAGGACACCGTGCAATTCAAGGCACGGAGGGCTGCATGCAAAATAAACACAATGTAATGGAAGGTTTCTCTCACCACTTGCCCATTTGTCCTGTACGCTGTGTGCCCAGGAATGAAAGTCCATCCAGAGCCGGTATGGTGCTGGAATATTGCAGGAGGGAGGGGAGGGGGGTCTCTAGCCTCAGGGAAGGTAAGAAATGTTTGTGAGGAGCGAGGAGCCCGATACCCCACGCGTATCGCCGCTATGCGAGCGGCTTCGTCAGGGAGGCATGGCTATGGGTCCGGCAATCCGCCCTTAAGTACTCGCTTAATCAAGCAGCTGTAACAGCCGCCTCGTGTGTAGCCATGGTTCCCGAAGGGAAACCGGAAATGACGCGGCGCGAGTCGTCCATGCGATCCTGTATGAATGAGAAACTAGTTATACATACAGGGACGGCCAGAAAAGTGACAGGAGGTTTTTTATGATGGCAAGAAGGGAAATATAGATGCACAGTACAGTCCAGGAAAAACTTCTGTATATGTCTGCATTTACATCACTGCAGGGAATGGCGCTTGTAAGAAAAAGGTTAAAAGGTTGTTCCTATTGACCATGAATACCTATTGCTTTAGAATCCTAGTAACTCTATTATGTACATTATTTTTATTTCATCTTGTATTATCAAGGAAAATCTATGTGGGTCAATCATGACCCGGCACACCCAAAAGACGAGGGGTCTCCATGGTATGCCCACCGGTATGTTCCATGTTCACTATCTTAATCAGATTTCTGGTCAATAGGAACAACCTTTTAACCTTTCTGGTCAATAGGAACAACCTTTTAACCTTTTAACCTTTTTCTTACAAGCGCCATTCCCTGCAGTGATGTAAATGCAGACATATACAGAAGTTTTTCCTGGACTGTACAGGTCCACTTTTGCAATGTGTTTTATAAAACATCCCTTGCTAATGGACATGCCGGTCACATATCTACTATTTCCATGTGGCCTAGGCATCTATATTTCCCTTCTTGCCATCATAAAAAACCTCCTGTCACTTTTCTGGCCGTCCCTGTATGTATAACTAGTTTCTCATTCATACAGGATCGCATGGACGACTCGCGCCGTGTCATTTCCGGTTTCCCTTCGGGAACCATGGCTACACAGGAGGCGGCTGTTACAGCTGCTTGATTAAGCGAGTACTTAAGGGCGGATTGCCGGACCCATAGCCACGCCTCCCTGACGAAGCCGCTCGCATAGCGGCGATACGCGTGGGGTATCGGGCTCCTCGCTCCTCACAAACATTTCTTACCTTCCCTGAGGCTAGAGACCCCCCTCCCCTCCCTCCTGCAATATTCCAGCACCATACCGGCTCTGGATGGACTTTCATTCCTGGGCACACAGCGTATAGGACAAATGGGCAAGTGGTGAGAGAAACCTTCCATTACATTGTGTTTATTTTGCATGCAGCCCTCCGTGCCTTGAATTGCACGGTGTCCTACGTATTTGCAGCTGTGTGCCTCGACTTTATTATTCTTTATAGGTGGTTGTATACAGGGGTTTTCAAGCACCTCAGGGATTGCATAACAGTCTGCTGTATTTCAACAGGAACACATGGATTATTGATGTTCTTGCATAAAATTTGACACTGAGTTGTGGTCATTCCTCCAATCATGCGCATATGTGGAGTGTGAGATGAATCATTGTATGATCACATGGCTTTTTGATCTATTATATGCAGTGTGTCATTTCAGTATTTAAGACTGGATATGTTGATTTAATATTGTCATCTGTGGAGCCCTATTTCCTGCGGACTGTTGGTCCGAAAACTGTTTTAAATGTTTTTAGAAGTGTGTTATCCGTTCTAAATAAAGTCTCATTGAAATTGATTATATTCCTTGTGGTGGTGTGCTGCTATTGCATTTGTCAATTCCTTTTCTACTATTCACGTTCTTCCTGTTGACAAAGCAGCACCCCCTGACCCTTATTGGGACATTCAATTCCAGGGTGGTGCACCTCGTTGTTTGGTTTCAGTGCTTCACACGTGGGTTGCCACGATTCTGGAGTGTGCACACCCATGACTGGTTGTTATTGTCATATAAATATTTTCTCTTAATAAAAGTGTGGCTATGGCTTCCTCCTGGGAAACCAGGGAGTTGGCCTGGCAGTTGGAGTCCAGTAGAATTTTTGGGGCGCAAAGCGAGGATGGGAATACAGGCAACAACGATTTCAATACACTGAGTAGGGAAATTGAAAGCTGCCATAAGTTAGCTACACGGGTGTGGTGGAATATTAGATGTTTGGAGGAGTATTTGAAGTTGTCCATAGTACCAAGGGGCTTGAGAGTCCAGATTTTCCCGGCTTGGGAACCCAGTGATGCATTTAAACAATCATGGGAAAAAGGTTTGATGCAATGCTCACGCATAATCATTAATATGCTTATTGACCATGATAAGACCCTACTAGTAGCTACCAAACTCAAAATCACGGCCCTAGAGGAGAAACTCTCGGACTATGACCAGGACAGTATGGTTACACCTTTTTTGACACGTTTAAAAACTAATATTGATAAATTTGAAAAAGAAATAATTGAGGGGAAACGGAAGAAATTCTCACGAGACAAAACTGACTTTACAACAAATGAGGCGTTCAGATGGAGACATAGGGGCAATGGACGACCTCCACGAGGTCCCAAACCCACACCGAAACCTAGACCCAATCCTCTCCCGAAGAACACACCACAACCCGATTCTAATATTAACACAGATACCGAACCATCAAGCGACAGTGATTTTTTAGGGCAAAGAGGAAGCGAATCCGAGGAAGAACCAGGCGGGGCGGCCGGAGGGCCCGTGGAGGACATAAGACCGACAGGACCGAAACGCCCGAGGGGGAAACCTCGGGGACGATACCCACGGTATTGACGGACGCTCCAAATGACGAATATCATGGTGGACCACCAGGGGCGACATGTACAGGTACCTTACAGATCATAAATTTGTCCAATCGCACACTTACTTGTGATGAGGTGTCAGTTCTGCAAAGGGGATTAACTTTCTCTCCAGAACACAGACCTGACAAATTTTCCATCATAAAAGACGTGTATCTTTTCTGTCGCAAACTTGTCTTTTCTGCCATTCACAGAAATCCCACGTTGTTGGAGAATCCTGCATTCATTGAACAGAGAACACTGCAAGATATGTTGGATTTACTAGAAGAAGACTCTTCTAATACAGGTAGGCGTCCCTGTCCTTTGAGGAACAAGTCTTCCACTGCGCCTCCATTATCCTTATTCCCGGTGGTTCAAACCTTCTTTGACTTAGTGAAGAGAGACATCTCACGATTACCAGACGTACATGGGTGGGGTGGTAACCTAAGTAGCAAGGAAAGAAGGGCCCTTTTGGATCTGAAAAAGGATACCACCATCATTATTAAAGAAGCCGATAAGGGAGGGAGCGTGGTCATTTGGCCATGGGAGATGTATGTGGAGGAGGCCAAGAGACAACTTGGTAATGGCAAACACTATTCTAAGCTACCATCGGACCCTACAGCATATTTCCAACGACAATTTGCAGGATTACTAGATGCAGGACTTGGAAGTGGTGCTATTACTAAGAGGGAGAAGGATTTCATGTGGATAGCGGAACTTGTTACCCCTACTCTGTACTTTCTTCCAAAGGTCCACAAGAATCTTTCGAAACCACCAGGGAGACCAATAGTCTCTTGCATTGGGAGCATTTGTGAGAAGGTTGGATCCTATATAGATTATTACTTACAACCGATGGCACAGGAATTGACTTCGTACATCCGAGATTCCACGGATTTCATCAAGAAGACACGTTCACTCCAGATTCCCACAGGTAACTTGATAGTTACATGCGATGTCGAATCTCTGTACACCAATATCTCACATAACCACGGTATAGAAGTGGTCACTTATTTCTTGGACAAGAAAACCAACAGTGACCGACTACATGATATCTTCCTTATAGATCTACTCGATTTTTTGTTGTCCCATAGCTACTTCACATTTGATAGGAGTTATTTCAAACAAATCTCCGGAGTAGCTATGGGGGCCAAATGCGCACCGGCCTTTGCAAATTTATTTTTGGGCTGGTGGGAGGAACAGGTGGTTTATCAAAAACCAGCCTACAATACCCATGTCCAAGGGTGGTACAGATATATAGATGATGTTGTGTTTTTCTGGGATGGAGATGAAGAAACATGTAGATCATTTTTGGAAGAGTTGAACTCCAATGTATTAAATATTTTTTTAACTTTCACTTCATCCCCCATAGAAGCCACTTTCTTGGACCTAAAGATCTTGATTAAAAATGAACGTCTATATACGGATCTGTATAGGAAATCCACCGCGACAAACAGCCTCCTGCATTATGCGAGTTTCCATCCTAAGCACGTAAGGAGAAGCGTACCGATAGGTCAATTTTTGAGGGTCAGACGAAATTGTGCAGACGACGAGAATTTCAAGATCCAGTCACGAGCTTTGACAGAGAGACTTACAGCGAGACAATACCCTAAACGCGTTATTTCTAATGCTTTCAGGAGAGCCAAATCAAGTACACAGGACGCTTTGCTACAACAGCGGATCAGACCTGCGGACAACTCATCCAGGATAATCATGGACTATCATAACCAATGGACTAAGGTTAGTAATATCATACAAAACCATTGGGATGTTTTATCCATGGACCCCAAAATTCGATCAGATGTCGGAGATAGACCAAGGTTGACAGCCAGATGGGCCCCGACTTTGAGGGACACATTGGTGCGGAGTCACTTCAGGAGACCCACTCGAAATTTGGGAAGCGGTATAAGATTGAGAGGATCATTTCCTTGTGGTTCCTGTAACGTATGCCCACTCATGAACCCCGTTAGAGACACCTTTGTGAATCCTAGGGACAACACACGACATCAACTAAAGCACTACATCAATTGCAAAACAAAATTTGTTGTTTATGCAATCATCTGTCCGTGCAACAAACTATACGTTGGGATGACGGGTCAGGAGTTACGGAAGCGCATACAGAAACATGTATCCACTATCCAGTTGGCTGCTCAGCACCACGATAGGGGGATCCCTCTAACCTCTGTGGCTTCCCACTTCCTGACCCACCATCAGGGTCGATCCTCAGGGAGTCGAGTCGTTGGTTTGGAAAGACTCCCCGACAGCATTAGAGGAGGAGACAGGAGAAAACCTCTTTTGAGGATGGAATCGAGGTGGATTTACAACCTCAATTCGATTTCTCCCCAAGGAATCAACGAGGAACCCCTCTTTTCCGGTTTCTTGGGGGTATAGGGATATAATTACATATTTTTTGGTTTTTAAAAATTTCCCTCCTCCTGAGGTCATTCTTTTTCCGTCTCTTTTCCCTTCTCTTGCTTTTAGGATTTGGATTGGACCTACTCGTTTCACATCTGGTTATTTCGTCGGAAGATTGGAATTCCACTACCCTCACTACAATATTTTCTTACCTCTCGGGACGTGACATTTGCTCCCCACCTCATGGAATATCGTTCCCATGGTGATTCTACGTACATGGATCTGGACCTGTCTATATACATAGATCTGCGCGTCTTTCTAAGGGATGTCTCCGACATACTCTAATGGTTTTCCTACTCTCTTTTACAAAAATTCTTTTCTTATACATATACGTAACAGCATATGACATTCTAGGTGTATAAGGTCATTTTCCATTCAATTATGGGTTACTAGGTCCCCCCACCTTAGTGTGACATGTATGTTCTTCCATTAGTTACACTCAGATCTTTATATTGATGTATGCATTTTTTGTTGATGCTCTATATATACAATAAGAAACCATGTATAGTCTATTGGGATGACTGTCTGTAACTTGAAATATAGCCATAGGGGTTTTTTCTGATTTTTCCAAAATGGTTTCTGATTAAGATAGTGAACATGGAACATACCGGTGGGCATACCATGGAGACCCCTCGTTTTGTGGTGTGCCGGGTCATGATTGACCCACATAGATTTTCCATACTTGATAATACAAGATGAAATAAAAATAATGTACATAATAGAGTTACTAGGATTCTAAAGCAATAGGTATTCATGGTCAATAGGAACAACCTTTTAACCTTTTTCTTACAAGCGCCATTCCCTGCAGTGATGTAAATGCAGACATATACAGAAGTTTTTCCTGGACTGTACAGGTCCACTTTTGCAATGTGTTTTATAAAACATCCCTTGCTAATGGACATGCCGGTCACATATCTACTATTTCCATGTGGCCTAGGCATCTATATTTCCCTTCTTGCCATCATAAAAAACCTCCTGTCACTTTTCTGGCCGTCCCTGTATGTATAACTAGTTTCTCATTCATACAGGATCGCATGGACGACTCGCGCCGCGTCATTTCCGGTTTCCCTTCGGGAACCATGGCTACACACGAGGCGGCTGTTACAGCTGCTTGATTAAGCGAGTACTTAAGGGCGGATTGCCGGACCCATAGCCACGCCTCCCTGACGAAGCCGCTCGCATAGCGGCGATACGCGTGGGGTATCGGGCTCCTCGCTCCTCACAAACATTTCTTACCTTCCCTGAGGCTAGAGACCCCCCTCCCCTCCCTCCTGCAATATTCCAGCACCATACCGGCTCTGGATGGACTTTCATTCCTGGGCACACAGCGTACAGGACAAATGGGCAAGTGGTGAGAGAAACCTTCCATTACATTTTGTTTATTTTGCATGCAGCCCTCCGTGCCTTGAATTGCACGGTGTCCTACGTATTTGCAGCTGTGTGCCTCGACTTTATTATTCTTTATAGGTGGTTGTATACAGGGGTTTTCAAGCACCTCAGGGATTGCATAACAGTCTGCTGTGTTTCAACAGCAACACATGGATTATTGATGTTCTTGCATAAAATTTGACACTGAGTTGTCGTCATTCCTCCAATCATGCGCATATGTGGAGTGTGAGATGAATCATTGTATGATCACATGGCTTTTTGATCTATTATATGCAGGGTGTCATTTCAGTATTTAAGACTGGATATGTTGATTTAATATTGTCATCTGTGGAGCCCTATTTCCTGCGGACTGTTGGTCCGAAAACTGTTTTAAATGTTTTTAGATGTGTGTTATCCGTTCTAAATAAAGTCTCATTGAAATTGATTATATTCCTTGTGGTGGTGTGCTGCTATTGCATTTGTCAATTCCTTTTCTACTATTCAGGTGTTGTATGCTGTGACGATTTGAAAGATACCAACCCTCCCGCCCTTTCCCAGAAACACTCGTTTTATAACTGGAAGTCTGTGGGCGGAGCCTGTCACTAATCGGCTTACATTGGGCTCGGTGCTCGGTTCGAGCACCTGAGCATCTCGAAATGCTCGACCAGAGCATCGAGCACCCGAGCATTTTAATGCTCGCTCATCACTAAGGACTATACATTCATTATCTTTACGACGTCCTTGGATAATGAATGCTCTCATATACAATTGCAAAGACAAAGTTGAATAACTGCAAATTGTTATCAGGCTGTTCTGCTGTAGGATTCTGAAAAACAACCATCACTTGTCAGATCTCACTTGCCACCTTGCATTCCCCTTTTTAGCCATATACTAAAAATATATTAAACTGACAATCTTCAATAGGATGCAATGTGCATAATTATTATTAATGTACTGTAGTTAATGCAGCCTAATCTATGTACATTTATCTTTTCCTATTTACCTATTAACCCTACACAATAAGTGCCACAAATATAACCATTGACATATGACACTGTGTGTGGGAAACCAATTTCTTTTATGCTGGTGAGCTTAGATTATATTGTTACCACCAAAAAAAACTTATTTAAGATGAATCAACTACCTATAAATCACTGCAGCAGGTGATTGATATGTGCAGCACAACATCACTATCTGGGATATTTTTATTCCTCCAATGTGGGCTTGTCCTTCTGCTCTAAGATGAACCCCCTTTCCCCTCCCTCTCATCCAAACTCATCCAGGGAGGTAGGTTCGGCTTGTTTCCTTTATGAGCCTTGAAAAAATGTGGAGCTAATCCTACATACTTTTAATGAAAACCCTGATTGAAGAATTGATTGAAGATTCTTCAATGGTGATAGAAATATTAAAGCAGACCAATGGAAAGAAATAAAAGGCAAATGAGCCAGTAACACTGTATACATCTGTAGATAAGCTAAAGTTAAGGAAGTAAGATATAAAACATGATATCAAGACAAACAGATAGTAACATTTAGATTGGAAAACAGATATAGAGAACAGAGAGTTGAATTTGGGTATTCCTGCACTCAGAGCAAGAATTCAGTTTGGTGCCACCTCCTAAACATCATTTAAGTAGTTCCAATAGTTGTATGTGACCACGAATATGTGATTTATATACTTACAGGCACGTGCAAACTAGTTTCTCTTCCTAATTAGAGATGAGCAAATTTTCTCGGAATATGTTTTCCAACTTTAAATTTGGCATGAACATTGCAGATTCTGTTTGCAATCGTTAACTAGAGCAATTTACCAAAAAATAGGTGAACGTGCCTTAGTACGGGAAAAACGTTTGTGATTTAAAATGACCCTAGAATTTTTCCTGATTGTTTGGGCCCAAATTTTTTTGCCAAAATACCCACTGACTAGAAACCATAACCATAGAAGGAGTGTTCCTAGCCATCGAGTCTACCATTTTCTGTAGAATTTTTTTTGAGTTTTAAAATATTATTTTGAAGCTTCCTGGAGTTTGCAGGTGATTTTGACACCCACAGGTGCTGAGGGTTAGCAGAATTTGAGGCCATTCCTTCTACACTTTTGTGAAACCAACTCATATAGAAATAGAATATGGCTGTTATATGCTTCTGCTACATGGTCTTATAGATGTGTACACATTCATGAAACACCATAATATGAATATTGCTTCGTGAAATTGTGCAATAACTTTATTTCATTTCATACGTTTGGAATGCAAATTTTTGTCATGTGCAAAAGTATGTTATATGTATCATTAATATTGAACTTGTCCGTGCATTGCTGCCCACTAGCCTTATTCAGCATTCCAGATGAATTGGCAGTGAGCAGAATAAAATTATTTGTCTGCTTTATGTCTCCTCCAAATATGTCAGGCTTCATATTCACTCCACCCAACTGCAACCTCAGGTGTTACCTGTGGAATAAGAGTGGGATTTCTAACGTAAGTCAGGTGCCTTCTGCAGCCCACGCCATGAAGGGGATAATGAGAAGCAAGGCGACAAGATTGTGCAAACAATATTATTCTGTAAGTGATTGTGTCCTGACACTGGAAGAGGTGGTCCCTTAGGAAAAACAAAGAGGCATCACCACAGAGCCTGGCACTATCTTGGCAGTGCCAGTGCATATTGTGCTACATTTTACTACCTTGTGCCTGCAGTACACAGTAATATTAATGATGGATTCACCACAAGATATGTCATCTCTGGAAAATATTGTCTTCCTCACTACACGAGGGACAGTGGGTGCTTTAGCACCAGAACCGAAGCAGCCCACACAGGACACATATGTCACCTGATGCTCGACCGTGCTACCTGCATTTTGCTTCATATGCAGCAAGGTCAGGATCCAGCGCTGGGCTCGGATGCCAAAGGAGGACCTGCATAGCTCACAGTCAGGAGCTGAGCCATACCCCATGCAGTTGGGGGATGCAGATGTCACACAGAGGATCTTGCAGCATGCCTGAAGTTATTACACCTGCAGCCAGTGTTTCAGCTACTATCGGAAAACCCAGGATCAGGAGCATGATGAAAAGTATAAGGAGGTTTAGGAGGACAAGGAAGAGGAGGCAGTAGTAGAGGCAGAAGGCCCTGTTTCCCAGCCTTTTGTAGCACCCCTGCCAGAGGTTTTTGACTGGGAGAATGCCATGTGGGGACCCCTACCCCCTCCAATCAACTATCCAATACTGCATGAACCACCCCATCCTGTCTCCTTTCTTGAGATTTGTCTCATGGATGTCATTTCCTAAGAGTGGTTGTGTGTGACATGAACTTTTTCAATGCATACTAAAAGTTAAATTCTTACATTCACCAGATACAGTACAGACCAAAGGTTTGGACACACCTTCTCATTCAAAGAGTTTTCTTTATTTTCATAACTATGAAAATTGTTGATTCACACTGAAGGCATCAAAACTATGAATTAACACGTGAAATTATATACTTAACAAAAAAGAGTGAAACAACTAAAAATATGTCTTATATTCTAGGTTCTTCAAAGTAGCCAACTTTTTGCTATTATTACTGCTTTGCACACTCTTGGTATTCTCTTGATTAGCTTCAAGAGGTAGTCACTGGAAATGGTCTTCCAACAGTCTTGAAGGAGTTCCCAGAGATGCTTAGCAGTTGTTGGCCCTTTTGCCTTCACTCTGCGGTCCAGCTCACCCCAAATCATCTCGATTGGGTTCAGGTCTGATGACTGGAGGCCAGGTCATCTGGCATAGCACCTCATCACCATCACACCTCCTCCTCCATGCATCATGGTGGGAACCAGGCATGTAAAGTCCATCCGTTCACCTTTTCTGTGTCGCACAAAGTCACGGTGGTTGGATCCAAAGATCTCAAATTTAGAGTCATCAGACCAAAGCACATATTTCCACTGGTCTAATGTACATTCCCTGTGTTATTTTCTGCTGGTTGCCTGTCCTTCGCAGTGATTTCCTAGCAGCTAATTTACCATGAAGGCCTGCTGCGCAATCTCTCCTCTTAACAGTTGTTGTAGAGATTTGTCTGCTGCTAGAATTCTGTTTGGCATTGACCTGGTCTCTAATCTGAGCTGCTGGTGACCTGCGATTTCTGAGGCTGGTGACTTGGATGAACTTATCCTCCCCAGCAGAGGTGACTCTTGGTCTTCTTTTCCTGGGGCGGACTTCATGTGAGACAGTTTCTTTGTAGCGCTTGATGGTTTTTGCAAATGCACTTGGGGACACTTTCAAAGTTTTCCCAATCTTTCGGATTGACTGACCTTCATTTCTTAAAGTAATGATGGCTACTCATTTTTCTTAACTTAGCTGCTTTTTTCTTGCCATAATACAAAGTCTAACAGTCTATTCAGTAGGACTATCAGCTATGTATCCACTAGACTTCTGCACAACACAACTACTGATGGTCCCAACCCCATTTATAAGGCAAGAAATCCCACTTATTAAACAGGCACACCTGTGAAGTGACTACCTCATGAAGCTCATCAAGTGAATACCCAAAGTGTGCAAAGCAGTAATCACAGCAAAAGGTGGCTACTTTGAAGAACCTAGAATATAAAACACATTTTCAGTTGTTTCACACCTTTTTTTAAGTATATAATTCCACATGTGTTAATTCATAGTTTTGATGCATTCAGTGTGAATCTACAACTTTCATAGTCATGAAAATAAAGAAAACGTTGAATGAGAAGGTGTGTACAAACATTTGGTCTGTACTGAATGTTTGTATTTGTTTCCTAACTTGTGATAATCCACTCATTGTTTCTACAAGACTTGTAGGAGTCTGCTAGTGTTTACAGTTATTAATGTAATTATCTCACCACTTTGTCAGAGAAGGTCATGAGACAAAGAGAAATTAAGTATGCGAGACTTCAATTGTATTACTATGTTGATTGCTAGATTCTATGTAAATTATCTGTCTCTTCCTCTCCTCTGCCAGAATGCAATACTACTAAAGATATTATGTATGCGGCTTGAAATCTAGCCAATGAGAGCACAATCTTAGTAAACCAATACTGAAGTTCCCAATGTTCTGAATTGAGTGCTCAGGGGTATATAATTAGGACTGTTAATTTGACCAGTTAGTTAAGCTACATTGGACCAATACCAATATAGGATCTGCGGATCCGATTGCAGTCCATAACTCGAGACTTAGGCACTTAGGTGCTGACCAGGGGCATCAGAACCTGGATTATAATACTGCATGGAATTCAGCATCGAATGCTAGCATTCAGCTGGGATATCAAAGACTATATAAGAAAGAAACCCAGGTTGGAACAATCCAGTCACCTGGCTACAGACTTTGCTGTGCTCGGTCAGCTTCTTAAATCTGGCATTATTCCTTTCTCGATGAGTGCCCGACAAAAGCGGGATGCTGCTGGTTTGGAGTAAGTAGCCCTGGAAGCTCTGAGGCACGAATATTCTAATCCCTGGTGAGCCAGCAAAAGGGTGAGAAACTGTTGCATGTTACATTTTATGGTTTGCTGGTTATGTATTACATACTAATAACTGTTTGGAGATCCAATAAAGCATTCATATTGTGGTTCCCTCACCCTGTGTTGTCTGAATAGTTTTCCACCCATGGTTAAGGAGGTTAGGCATTTAGTTGGAATGAGCCCTGATCCTTGCTGTCATTCTAAAGGTGACTGGGTCAGTGGACGAGAGCACCCACTGACCCCCGTGTCTCCACAGGTTGGATAAGCCTAAGGACAAAGACTTTCATGATCAATATACCCAAGGCAAGGTGTTTGCATTCATCCAACAGAGGGGAGTTTCTTCATAGCTGTACTTCAACCAGTATACCATGCTGTGTGACCATGTTCCCAAAAGACAGTGCACAATCTACAGTATGTTGGGGTGGAGGTCACCATCATGAATGTGATGGGCAGCAAGGGGTGGCTCATGGTTGGCATAAGTCGGGTTGATACCATCAATGACTTTGAAAAGTGGCAGCAGGAGGCCAACCGAGGGAGAATGGTGCATCAGATAGAGGCCAGGCCTCTCTTTTTAAGCCAGCCAGCTGCACCCTTATTCACAGGGGCCATCAATCCTGAAGTTCCTGTCAGTGTGGTCCTAGTTGCTCCTGTGTCTCCTAGATGGGGTGGTCGTATCCTAATTTGTCCATCCTCTTTTTCAGGTGTGGCCATGATAGGGTGTGCTGGGGACAGAAAATACTCCTAGAGGAGTAGCCCAGTGTCACCCAGGGAATGTCCGACAGTGGAGTTACTTGCAGAATGGCGATATTAATCCCAGGCAGCATTCAAAAACCTGCTCGAGTCTTTCTACTCTGAATAAAGAGAGGACTAACCTAAAAAAGGCATGTTGTTGGGTCACTCATCCATCCTTTAGTTGCCATTTTATCTGGAGGAGGACTTTTTTTTGGTTGTTTTTAATTCTCTGAAGAGGAAGGCCAGTTTTAATGTTAATTTTATTTTTCCCTTTCCAAAGTTTAGCACCAGTTGTGCTTACTCCTGATGGGTTAGCAAGAATGCAGCCTTTGGGCTACACCTCAAAGCCCTTAATGGACTGTTCCCTTAATGGACTTTGCACCATTGTAATGGAGTCTGCTTAGTTCTGTGGGATTTTCTTTATATATTTACTCTGGATATTGATATGTGTCCTTGAGACTTATTACAGTCTGTGCTATTGTAAGTTTTTTTTACTTCACTCCTTGTGTGCTGTACTGTTTCTGCAAAAAGATGCTTTAATACTGCCCTACAGAGACTGGGAAACAAGCCACAAGCCTCTGGCTTGACAGTCTTAGGTATGGAAATGCAAGATACTATGCACACTCCCGCAGAACAGGGATGGCCAAGTGCAGTCCTCAAGGGCACTTTTTCAGGATTTCCTTAGCACAACACAAGGTGCTGGAATCATCACCTCTGCAGATGATGAAATTGGCACCTGTGCAATGTTTATGAAATCCTTGCAATTTTCAGACTTTGAGGACTGTAGTTAGCCAACCCTTCCCTAGAAATCTCTGTGAAGGAAGCCAGAGGGCAAGAGGAATCCTCACGCCATTTCACCACTGGATCCCCTGCTGTATAATACCCGCTGTGTCTGTGTAACCTGAGACAACCTCAGGGAAGTCATGAGGATATCTGAGGTTCACGATAGTGATGGGCGAATCCTAAATTACTCGGACTCGCTTGACTCTAGCGAGTCCGAGCCCGGGACTCGCTACTCGTAGCGAGTCTAGCGAGTCCAATGTTAATGAATGGGGAAGCGAGTAATAGCGAGTAATGTGCTGCTGGATGCTAACGAGAGCAGACAGAGCAGTGAATAACTCGCATTCAGCACGGATTGCTGTGTTCACTAGCGATTTAGAAGTCCTCTGTTTTGCTCGGTAGCACAGAAAGTCGTTTGAACAGCACTAAAGAAGATAAACAGGAAGTCGCCTCGCTGCTAAGCACAGGCTGATGTTGTCTGCAGAGATCTGATCTGATCTGCACACACAGGCCGACCAAAGATGTGTAGCAAAAGAGATACAGAGAGGCTCATTGGCCTGGTTGAAGAGCGGCCTCAGCTGTGGCAGCCCACCCACCCTGGCTATCGGGATGACAGACAGCGAAATCTGTGTTGGAGGTCCATTGCCAGAAGTATCTTCCCGTCTTTTGATGAAGCTGGACAAGATGGACAGGCAAACCTTGGTAAGAGTTATGTGATGTCAATTGTAGGGTACCTTTACACGCCGCTACTGGAGGATGGATACAACCCGCTACAGGCTACAAATGTAGCTTGTAGCGTCATTATAGCCCGTAGCGGCGTGTGAAGACGGGACGAGACAGCCGGCAACAGATACATCTGTATCCGAGCACTGCTCGAAAACAGATGGCTACAAAGCCGATTGTAGTGAGCTGTATCGGCGTGTAAAGAAGGAACAGAAGGGTTGTTTCTACACCATGCTATGTAGCTGGGGCGTGACACAGGCTCCGGGTTTCCGCGCCCCCTTCAGCGATCATTGGAGGAAGCTCCAGCGTTGCGATTGGTAGTCGCTGCATAGGGCGGCATATTTAAGGAGCTGACGAGTCACAGTACACAATTGCTCGAGCGTCAACTATTAATCAGCCTCCTGCGATGCCTGCCCAATCATGGTATTATTGCTTTGTCCTATCAGCGTACGGACGTCTCGTAATCCACAATTGTAGCACGCCTATGTGCTGTCCCTGCTGCACCAGGTACGCCCATAGTAGCTGGTTGTAGCGGTGTGTAAATGAGGTAAGGTACGCTACAGATGGCTACTTCAGACACCCGGCGATGTATCTAGCTATAGATGTTGCGTAGCGTAGCGCACCTTGTGGCGGCGTGTAAAGGAGGTGCGTTTCCTGTTTGTAACCGTTTGGGCGTGCTCGTGCACGTGAAGTAGCGGATTGTATCCATCCTCCAGTAGCGGCGTGTAAAGGTACCCGTAGTGCTGACAGAGTACAAAAATGCTAGTGTGCTCGATGCTCGGGCCGAGCATCCCAAGATACTGGTGCACTTGGGCCGAGCACCGAGCCAAATGTTATCCTATGGGAGTATTTTTATTAAATGACCACCGCCAGCATGTAGAAACCCTATAAATGTCACAAAACTCTCAGAAGAGTGCTGAAATGACATGTCGACAGCATGGTGAAGAACCCTGTAAGCATTTCTGACTGAAAAGTCACAGCTGTGAAAAATGTTGTTTGAGTTTTATGGCATTTATATAGACTCAACAGATGAAGTTCATAAATGACACCAAGAATAATTTTCATGGCGGAAATGTTAAGGGCACATACCCACTAGTGAGACACAGCTGGTGTTTGCTACTTTGTGTGATGACATTAAATATTTTCCGTGAAAACATTGTGTTGTAATCAGATGTCACTGATAAGAGATGTACATGAAGGCCTCTTGACATAATGTGCCCATTTTGAGGAAGTGTGTCTATTGTACTATTTCCCTTTGCCAGGGTGGCCAAACATTTGGAGGCTACGCATTCTCCATGGATAGAGACGTGCATGAGGGCATCAAAACATTATACCCATTTCAAAGGAGCGGGTGTATTGTTGTTGTAATGCCATTTATGAAATAATTTAACAATGGGGGTATACATGAAATAAAGGCCTAACTTTTTTAACGGTCAACATGGTGGCGCATGAGGAGAAGGCTGAGCAGTCCAGCGATTAACCAAAGTACAGAATTGTGTACCCACGGGTGAGTGTAGGTTAATAGAAAATTAGCTTTTCAATATTTTAATTCTGCTCTCATTTCCTTGTGGTGTGGTGAAGTCTTGCCCAATCCAACCCTTGTTCATCAAGATCTGAGTCATTCTGTCTTCATTTTAATTTGATTGGCGGGTGCGTTTATCAGTAATGATTCCACCTGAGGAAACTCAAAAAAAAATCTGAAAAAACGCTAGCCCCAGGGCAGGCCAGGACTTCAAAGGCGTACAGAGCCAATTCATGTAACATGTCCATCTGGGATACCCAATAATTGGAAGGCACACAGCAATGTCGGAGTACAGTTATTAGATCGGCAAGGAACTCCATCAGCATCTGTCAAAACTTAGCATTTCTTGTGGCACTACCACGCACCTCAGGTGCTGTGTAACGTTAGGGGCTGAGAAAACTGTCACACATCTTAAAGACTGTCCCCCTACCTCGGGCGGATTACACTTGTGCCCCTCTCGTCCGTATGCCTTTGTTGTCCACCAATTCCTGATCGATGCGGCTATCGTTTTGTGTGGAGAATACTTTGTGTAATTCCACAACTATGGCCTTCTGGAAATGCTCCATTTTTGCTGACCTCTCCGCCTCAGGAATAAGCGACAAACTTCTCATTGTAACATGTGTCTAACACTGTTACCAACCAGTAATGTCTTTTGGCCCGAGATGTTCTTAAATCGAGGGTCATGAGCGAGACAACTTAACATTAAGTCAGCCATGTGCGCCAGACTATTAACAGCCAGCACTTCGGTGTCCAGAGCAACACGATGACTGAACATGCTGTAGTACTCCTTCTCCTCCTCCTCATCATCCTCCTCCTCCTCCTCCTCATCTCCCCTGTCCTCTGGCCAACTACGCTGAACACAGGGTATGACTGGTGTGCATGTCATATCCTCAATGTGTCCGGAGAGTAGCTCCATGTCTTCATCCTGCTACTCGTCCTCCTATTCCTCCTCGTCATAGTCCGCCACTGCCCATTGTGATGACATGAGGCTGTGCTGTGTGTTATCACCCACACCCACTACTGTTTCTCGCTCCAACTCTTGGCGCTACGCCTGCAATGCATCATGTTTGTTTTTGACCAGAGACCGTTTTAGAAGGCCGAGATGCGGTATGGTGATGTTAATAATGGCGTAATCGACGCTCACCATCTTCGTGGTTTCCAACAAGTTTTGGATGACGCTACATAGTTCGTACATTCATCTACACTCCTCAAGTGTTATGTGTAGATTTTGACCCTTTTCCCAACGCCTTAGGTGAGGCAGGAACTCAACAACTGCCCTCTTCTGGTCACAAATCCTGATCAACATGTACATAGTTGCGTAACAATGCGTCGTGCCATCACACACCAGTCTGTGAGCCAGAAGCTGAAAAAGGCCCCGCAAAGCCGTCAACGCAGCATGAAGCTGTTGGTTAATTTACATACACTGAACACAGGCGTCAAACTTTGAAGAGGAGATCATACAGCTCTGTGTATGATTTTAGAAACCGCTGAACCAAGAGGTTGAGCACATGGGCCACACATGGAACATGTGTCAGCTAGCCTCTCATCAAAGCCGCCAACATGTTCGGCCCTTGTCGCACACGACCTTCCTGGCTTTAGGTTCAGAGGTGTGAGCCAGTGATCTGCCTGCTGTTTCAGAGATGTCCACACCTCTTCTGCATTTTGGGGTTTGTCACCTATCCATTTTAGATTCAGCACAGCCTGTTGCCGCTTCGCCGAGGCAGTGCTGCAGTGCTTCCAACTTGGGACTGTTGTTGAGAAAACAGTGGGAGAGGATGCGCAGACAGGTTCCTTCTCTAGCCACAACCCTCTCGCAATATGGTCCTTGGAGGTTTATCCTTCTTCTCCCTTCTCTGAAGGTGTACGGTATACTTAACCATGGGTACAAAGAGGGCAAGAAGTGGATGTCTATTGTATGTTTGGCACTATTGTTTGAGAGAAGACAATGTGTTATCAAATCTGATGTCTGTATTTTATTCATCTGCTTGCAGTTGATATGGTGATGAAGAGATGGAGGAGCTGCCGTGACCAGTACAAGAAGGAGTACGAACGGCAGTTACGCCTGGGCCCACAAGCTGCACCACCGTTGCGTGTTTACGCCCACTTTTACAGACTGGCATTCCTTCGTCCATTTGCTCGTCTTAGAAGGTCCGTAATGGAAGATTTTCATTTGCCCATAACCTTAACATGTGTAAGATTAGAGTATATGTTATATGTCCCCATTGCTATTGTAGCCATGTCACATTGGAAGGCGGATGCTGATCTGTTGAAAGCGTGAAAAAATATGTGGTCATCATGCACACAATTATGTTAGGTGACCTCAGATTTTTACGATCTGCATAACACATACATAGTCCACACTCAGCAAAGTATTTTAGTGGGACCATGGGTACTGTATGTATTTGTTTGTGAGAGATTCGCCATAACAACAGCCGCCATGAAGGCATGTGACCATGACGTGGGCATGTAGTGACTGGCTCACAAGGGCTTAGTCTTGTGGCTCAAGGAAGACACCTTATATGTTTGTCACTCCACTAATGTGCTTCTTACAGGTACCCACCTTGTACAAAAAACAAGTGGGACACCAAAATTGGTCCCAGGTTAACAATTCACTTTGTAGGTTCAGAGAGGCCTGGTGCATGTTGAGAATAACCCTGTCAACCTGCAACATTATGTGTTTTAACAAATGGAGTTTTGACCTGTTTAATTGTCATAGTCTCCATTAGTGGTGAAATGACTATTGTGAGGGTGGCGTGAGACAACACCATATCTCAGAAGTTGTCATTGTATAATAATGTTTGGTTCTTAATAAAGTATAAATTTATCATTGAGAATACCACATTCAAATCCAAGAAGCTTTTCAAAACTGCACTTTTTTGCAAGAATTATGTAATTTCAAGGAAAATAGCTTGTGTTAAAAAAGATGAACAGACATGTCACTGTTATTGTTAAGTTTACTAACAGTTTGGAGGTTACACTGTGTGTCGCAATGTTATTTATATGTTTAACCCCATTTCATTTGTTAGATACAGTAGGGTAACTAACTACAAATGTGCAACACTTATTTTATGAACACAGTTGATCATGTCAAGGTGTCCATCATCTTAAAGTAATTTTAGAGGGCAAAAATGTCTCCACACAAGGTGGCTACAAAATGACCCTGTGGATATTACTGCAGTCCACATCGGTACCTTACTTGTTTTTGAGGAAAACCAGGGTATACAGTAGCATGTCAATGCGCTCTGTGTCTGATCAACAGTATAGATCTGTCTGTGCTCACCAGTCTTCATATCCGTTCAAGAGGCACAGCGGTCTCCTGGTGTGTTGTTCCTTCGCACACTTGTGTGTTGGTCTTAATATTATTAAACTTGCCTATGCCTGTGCCATAATTTCAAAATGCTACTTGGCCCATTACCTTATGTAAATATGGTGTAGCATATCTGAAGGCATCTTACGGGTAACTATATAGTCTGAGATGGTGGTCATAGCAGCATAGAAAGGCGTGATTTCTTATTGCGGGAAGGGTGCGTTATTTTCCTAGCTCAATGGCATCACCTGACTTGAAAGGGCTGCCATTTGTACCCTAACGCTCCCATATACGTAGGATACATATGTGTTGTGCTGCTTAATATTTACTTAGAATGTTTTAACTATTTATTTTACGGTAAACAATACTTTCGAATAGTAAGGTAATCCTCACAAGTTATGCTACTAGAAGCCAATTTATATTGTATGTACTTTGCTCAGCTTGTTGAGTGGTTATTTTACATGTTTAACTTTGCCAAAATGTCAGTAAAGTTAGATTTATTTAGGTAGAAGACACACAAGGGTAAATGTAAGTGTAGATTTAAAGTAATGTTGGTCACTGCACACTTTAATTATAACTGTGTAATTACAAAAAATGTGCGCTTACTTTTTTCATTTTTTGTTTTGAAATAGACCGCGACGTCCAAATCCCCAGCCTGTGGAAGGTCACCAAGGCGCAGAGGAGGCCGCTGGGGCAGCTGTTCAACATCCGGACAGACCAGCCCAGCAACAGGATGTGGATGAAGCAGATGAGGTGATGCCGGACCCCAACCAACCCGTGGCTGATCAGCTTCCACCACCGTTACCACCGCAGCCTGTAGAAGAACATGCTGTGAGTGGTATGGCTCTGGCGGCTCCACCAGTTTATCTGCCATCCGGTGTTCCAGCCGCTGTGGTCCCCTGTAGCTCTGGCCATGATATAGACCAGTCCAACAGTGGCCCTGGTCCTGTTCCCTCCTGCACTGCCCCAGCTCGTTTTCAGTTTTCTTCAACGCAAGGTCCATTTCCTTGTTCCTCTGTCCCTGCTCCAGCTCCCTGCCATTATGTCCCTGCTCCACTTAGGTCCAGCTGTGGTCGAGCTGATCCATCATCAGCATTTTGGCGTGATTATGGGGCCTCCTACAGCTTCAACACAGGTGCCTTTACCCCCAGCTTCCCACCTTTACACAGATATGGCTCGAGTGCTGTTGGTCCAAATTACTTTGCTCCCTGGGAAGGGGTGGTTGGTGCATCCAGTGCAGACCCTAACACAGTAGAGTGGGCGGCTGCCTTTGCACACAGTCTCATTGGATATCTAACACACATTCCACATGAGCGTAGACTCAGTGCAAGGGCAGCCGTCCAAATTGTACTTGATGCCAATGTGCCCCCCAACTCCCCCACACGGGTCTTAAATATGCTGGAGAGTTGGCAGCGTTCAGAACAGAACGTATTGTCAAGGTCACACCGCCAGCAGCCAGGCCAACCAGGACCCCTGCTGGGCTCACAGAGTATTGTTGGACCCCCTCTTGCACATACCTTGTGGCGACCCTATGAGCCTTTACCGGTGAATGTGCCTAATGTTGGGTCAAGAGGTTTGGCAGAATATGAAAGGCCGTTGGCTGAGGACATCAACCAGGCGCTCAACGTCATCAACATGCCTATCCATGAGGGTGACGGAGATGTGATTGTGGAAGACAATGGTGGCCGAAGTTACCATGTCCTCTAATGTAATGGACCTATTGAAGTTTTTATCAATAATAATTTTGTTTTTGGGTGTTTTGTAGACTTTGATTTTTCTCTTTTTGAGATATTAAACATTCTTTTTATGTTAGTTTTTAGGTAGCAATTTGGTATCTTAACACCCTTTCGGTGTGTTTCTTTTTTTTATGTTATGTTACTAAATGTGGCTTTTGGATGGCTTTAAAAAAAAAAAAGGTGGAAAGAATAACACACAGAGAAAACATACTTAGAAAGCCAACAGGCATTAAAGTCTACCACCTAATAAAAATATTTGTTTTGACAGCCACATATCAGTTGTATGTGTCATGTGTAATACACTCATTCCATGATTTTGGAAATCTCACACACTTTCCACACGAACACTTAGTCAAGAATGTCAGGTCAGTTTATGGGATACACCTAAGGTGGGATTTGGCCTGGGGTTTACATTTCCATTAATAATTGAAGCTGATTATCACATTCTTGTGGGCTTTTAGTTAAACATGTGTCCCGTCTACAGGTACAATGCAGTTTGTGAAGTTTTATCGGCGCTGAAATCCATTTGCAACGTCGTAACATAAATTATCGTTCGATTCATGAAGGACCATCGCATTCAATTGTTCACTCTCTTCGGCATACGTTTGTCTCTAAAACATTGCAACGGTGTATCGGATGTATGTATTGTAAAAATTAAGCAGGCCACAGAGCACATGTCCAACTGTACCTAGCACTTGAAGCAAAGGGCATGCAATGGTCAATGATGAATTATAGGCTTGTTGCCTCAAAAAATTAGCCCAAGGGGCTTGATCAACTCTTTTTAGATATAGAGGAGGGAGCGTGGCCCATAGTATAGTCTTGCTTGTCCTGAGAGCATAGTACAAGCAACGTATTCGATGCAGGAATAGGCTTGTTGCCACAAAAAATTAGCCCAAGGGGCGAGATCAACTCTATTTTGAAGTTGAGGAGGGCGCGTGGCCCATACTATTTGCTTGTCCTGAGAGCATAGTACAAGCAACGTATTCGATGCAGGTATAGGCTTGTTGCCTCAAAAAATTAGCCCAAGGGGCTTGATCAACTCTTTTTAGATATAGAGGAGGGAGCGTGGCCCATAGTATAGTCTTGCTTGTCCTGAGAGCATAGGAGAAGCAACGTATTCGATGCAGGTATAGGCTTGTTGCCTCCAAAAATTAGCCCAAGGGGCGAGATCAACTCTTTTTAGATATAGAGTAGGGAGCGTGGCCCATAGTATAGTCTGCTTTCTGAGATAGTACAGACGATCTGCAGAATAGCTTTGCCAAAATTAGCCAAGGGCAGATCAACTCTTTGAAGTTGGAGGCCGTGGCCATACTATTGCTGTCTGAAGATAGTACAAGCAACGTATTCGATGCAGGTATAGGCTTGTTGCCTCAAAAAATTAGCCCAAGGGGCTTGATCAACTCTTTTTAGATATAGAGGAGGGAGCGTGGCCCATAGTATAGTCTTGCTTGTCCTGAGAGCATAGGAAAGCAACGTATTCGATGCAGGTATAGGCTTGTTGCCTCAAAAATTAGCCCAAGGGGCGAGATCAACTCTTTTTAGATATAGAGTAGGGAGCGTGGCCCATAGTATAGTCTTGCTTGTCCTGAGAGCATAGGAGAAGCAACGTATTCGATGCAGGCATAGGCTTGTTGCCTCCAAAAATTAGCCCAAGGGGCTTGATCAACTCTTTTTAGATATAGAGGAGGGAGCGTGGCCCATAGTATAGTCTTGCTTGTCCTGAGAGCATAGTACAAGCAACGTATTCGATGCAGGTATAGGCTTGTTGCCTCAAAAAATTAGCCCAAGGGGCGGGATCAACATTTTTAAAATTTATGCAAGGCACTTGAGCCAAACTATATGTGTTATTTCAGTTTGAGAAATGCCCACAATGCAGGCATAGGCTTGTTGCCTTAAAAAATTCAGCCAAGAGACTGTATTGGATTGTCTGACATAATTCAACGGTCAAAAATCATCACAAGTGCATGCATTATGAAAGTAACATTACTGACACTGATTGTGTAGTTTTGTTGTCATGGAGCAAGTGTAGCAGGAACATTATTTATCCAATCTTCTTAGCAGAGGGACATTGTTTATCCTTTGTGTCAGAAGAGGACATAATGTTTAAACCGCACTCAGCCAAACGTAACAAATTTGAAAATGTCCCTCTAGGTTTGGGTACTGTCATCTGAAGGGGTTAAGAACTTTGATGATATCCAGTCCTTGTTAAACTTAATGAGAGTGAGTCTGTCGGCATTTTCTGTAGTCAGCCGTGACCTTCTATCAGTGACAATTCCCCCAGCGGCACTAAAAACACGCTCTGATGTCACACTAGCAGCTGGGCAGGCCAGCAACTCCAAGGCATACAAAGACAGCTCAGTCCAAGCGTGAAGCTTGGAAACCCAGTAATTAAAGGGTACAGAGGGGTCGGTTAAGAAGCTGGTAGTGTCACACACGTACTCGTTCAACATGTTTGACAATGTTTGTCTCCTAGACAAGGGGACCGTAGGCACAATCCGTTGCAGATTGGAAGGTCTGTTGAACATCGCCCAGTTGGTGGACATCTTACCACCACCTCTTCTTGACAATGTGGCAGTTTGTGTTCGAACCAAAGGCTGCTGTGGCACAGAGCTGCTTGTTCGTGGTATAGCGGAGTCAGATGGTGAAATTGACATTAAATTGTCAACCACCACACTTTTGAAATAATCCATCGTTAAGCCCCTTGGTGACTGCAACAGCAGAGATGGAAACTTGTCTTTGTAGCGTGGGTCAAGGAATGTTGACAACCAGTAGAGGTCGCTGTCATAGATGTTAATGACGCGTGGATCCTGGGACAGACATTGAGACATGAAGTCAGACATGTGTGCTAGGCTACAAAGACTCATGTCTTCTGTGTCACCTGACTGATGAACAATAGGCATCATGGTCTCAAAATCGGTCTCCGCCTCCTGCTCTTCAGCCCACCCATGCTGTACCGACATAAAACTGGGGTTGGGAGTTCCATCAGGGTGCACCTCAGTACCATGAAGAAATAAATCGTCTTCATCTTCCTCATCACTGTTTTGTTCTGCAGCCAATGTTGCCGGCTGAAATTGGCTTTGCTGGCTCTGATCCTGGATGTTAAAATGTGGATCCATAGCCCTCTGCTGTGCCCTCAATGATTCTGTTTTAAGATTCAGGAGAGAATCTTTAAGCAAACAGAGCATGGGGATGGTGAGACTAATAATGGACTCATCACCGCTTACCAGTTTTGTGCAGTAATCGAAGTTCTCTAGAACCTCGCAAAGGTCAGCGATCCAGACCCACTCCATCGTACCAATGTGTCTTGTATTACTTCCTGGGTGACGGGCATGTTGCAGCTGATATTCCGCTATAGCCCTCTGCTGCTCATTGAACCTAGCCAACATATGGAATGTAGAATTCCATCGTGTGGGCATGTCGCAAATTAATCTGTGTTTGGGCAAATTAAATTGCTGTTGAAGGGCAGATAGACTTGCAAGTGCCGTTGATGAATGTCGGAAATGTCCGCAATTTCTACGCACCTTCTCTAGTAGATCAGATAACTCTGGGTAATTTTTCAAGAATTTCTGAACTACAAGATTCAGTACGTGAGCCATGCAAGGCACGTGTTGAAGTTTACCGAGCTTTATTGCTGCAACAAGGTTTCGTCCGTTATCACTGACAACAAGACCTGCTTGTAGTTGCAGTGGGGCCAGCCACTCATCTGTCTGTTGTTTAACACCTTTCCACAGCTCGTTTGCAGTGTGAGGTGTGTCACCTAGACAGATGAGCTTAAGAAGAGCCTGTTGTCGCCTGGCTGATGCAGTACTGCAAAGCTCCCAACTTTGACGTGATGTGGCGGACAAATCAGCAGTGGTCAAGGAAGTAGAAGACGCACATTGTGTTGTAGAAGTATATGAGGACGCGGACACCCGGAATGATGCTGTGCCCGCTATTCGTGGAGTTGGTAGGATCGCAGATATTCCACTATTACACTTTGGGACACTCTCGACAAGGTTGATCCAGTGAGCTGTTAGGGATATGTATCTGCCCTGTCCACAAGTACTTGTCCAGGTATCAGTTGTCAGGTGAACTTTTCCGCTCACAGCATTTGTCAGTGCACGCTTCAAGTTGTTAACCACGTCCTGATGTAGCGCGGGTATGGCAGTACGTGAAAAAAAATTGCGACTGGGGACAGTGTATCGTGGTGCTGCCACAGCCAACAACTCCCTAAAAGCCTCAGTATCAACAAGCCTAAATGGCAGCATTTCTACAGCTAACAGCTTAGAAATTTGCGCTGTCATTTGTCGAGAAAAAGGGTGTGTGGATGGGTGCTTCCGCTGCCTCTCATACAGCTGTGGAACAGACAACTGGACAATTGGCGCAGACTCACAAGTCACTTGACTACTGTCATATCTCTGGTCTAACGCAGCTTGTGAGGAGATCGTATGAGTAGGAGCTGCTGCATGAACAGTAGATGGTGAAGGACGATTCGGAGGTGGCATAACGGTGTTGAGGTCAGAAGGCCCTGATGTCGAACCCTGATGGGCCAACCACTGACTTGGGTGCTTAAGAGTCATGTGTTTTCGCATACTGCTGGTGCTCAAGTTTACTTTGCCCTGGCCTCTGCTCAGCCTGGCATAGCAGATGTTACATATAACCACATTTGGTACTGATGGACTATCTTTAAAAAATTTCCAGACAATGGATGTTCGTCCTTTAGGTTGTGGTGTAGGAACTGAAGGATGAGTCTGGCCAACACAAACTGTAGACACATTTTGGCCAACTGTTCTGAAAGTTGGGGCAACAGTTGGTACAGTTTGTGCAACAGTTGACACAATTTGGGCTACTGTTGTCACAGCTTGGATTCTGGATAAAGGAGTCAGCCTGGGTGCTTTAGGCGGTGGTACATAACCACTTTCCTCCTCCTGGCTGCTCTGTTGGCTCTGCATGTCAAGTGTCCAGGTTGGATCAGTGGTCTCATCATCCACCCCCTCCTCCTCAAAGTCATCTGGATAACGTGACTGGTCAGGCTGGCCAGATGAGATGTGTGTCTCATCATCATCATCATCCTCCACCTCCTGAGACGGTCTATGGCTTTGTTGAAAGGGACGTTCTTCAGGACGAGGTGAATCCAAACTTTGTCCATAGATGGAATGTACGTCTGGTTCAAGTATCTGTTCAGGCAGTGACAAAGAAAGGTCAGGTTGTCTTAATGGCTGATAAGAACCAAATAAATCTTCCGAATGTCCAAGTTCGCGGTCTAAATTTTCCTCCGTCTGGCGATGGCTTGAGGAAATAGGAAGATTTTGTGGATTAGATGACCCCGCGTTGTCAGTAGCGGCACTTGAATATGGTGTCAACGATGATTGTGTGCTGCCAGAACCCGTGGTTGAGGTCTTGTCAGCCATCCAAGATGTTATTTGGTCTTGATCTTCCGGCCTCAAGACACGTTTCGGTTGAGTACTGGGAAATTTAGACAGCAGGAAGGTGGATCGATCAATCCTTGTCTGTCTACTTCTACCAGTGCCTTGTTGTTCACGACTGCTAGGGCCCCGACCTCGTCCCTGTCCCTTTGCAGACTGGTTTTTGGGAATTTGGTGTTTTTGGGACATTGTTGACAAATGCACAGCCACCGAGATGGAGTTAGGTGTTGATGCAGGCGTCACTTACTGGCGGGTTAAGTGTGTGCTAACACTTGACAGTGAAGCACCACACTATTCCCTGAAAAAATTAGAAAGTGCGCACAGCCACCGAGATGGAGTTTGGTGTTGCTGCAGGCGTCACTTACTGGCGGGTTAAGTGTGTGCTAACACTTGACAGTGAAGCACCACACTAGTCCCTTAAACAATTAGAAAGTGCGCACAGCCACCGAGATGGAGTTTGGTGTTGCTGCAGGCGTCACTTACTGGCGGGTTAAGTGTGTGCTAACACTTGACAGTGAAGCACCACACTAGTCCCTTAAAAAATTAGAAAGTGCGCACAGCCACCGAGATGGAGTTTGGTGTTGCTGCAGGCGTCACTTACTGGCGGGTTAAGTGTGTGCTAACACTTGACAGTGAAGCACCACACTAGTCCCTTAAAAAATTAGAAAGTGCGCACAGCCACCGAGATGGAGTTTGGTGTTGCTGCAGGCGTCACTTACTGGCGGGTTAAGTGTGTGCTAACACTTGGCAGTGAAGCACTACACTATTCCCTGAAAAAATTAGAAAGTGCGCACAGCCACCGAGATGGAGTTTGGTGTTGCTGTAGGCGTCACTTACTGGCGGGTTAAGTGTGTGCTAACACTTGACAGTGAAGCAGCACACTATTCCCTTAAAAAATTAGAAAGTGCGCACAGCCACCGAGATGGAGTTTGGTGTTGCTGCAGGCGTCACTTACTGGCGGGTTAAGTGTGTGCTAACACTTGACAGTGAAGCAGCACACTATTCCCTTAAAAAACTAGAAAGTGCGCACAGCCACCGAGATGGAGTTTGGTGTTGCTGTAGGCGTCACTTACTGGCGGGTTAAGTGTGTGCTAACACTTGGCAGTGAAGCAGCACACTAGTCCCTTAAAAAATTAGAAAGTGCGCACAGCCACCGAGATGGAGTTTGGTGTTGCTGCAGGCGTCACTTACTGGCGGGTTAAGTGTGTGCTAACACTTGGCAGTGAAGCACTACACTATTCCCTGAAAAAATAGAAAGTGCGCACAGCCACCGAGATGATTTGGGTTGCTGTAGGCGTCACTTACTGGCGGGTTAAGTGGTGATAACACTTGACAGTGAAGCAGCACACTATTCCCTGAAAATAGAAAGTGCGCACAGCCACCGAGATGGAGTTTGGTGTTGCTGTAGGCGTCACTTACTGGCGGGTTAAGTGTGTGCTAACACTTGGCAGTGAAGCAGCACACTATTCCCTTAAAAAATTAGAAAGTGCGCACAGCCACCGAGATGGAGTTTGGTGTTGCTGCAGGCGTCACTTACTGGCGGGTTAAGTGTGTGCTAACACTTGACAGTGAAGCACCACACTAGTCCCTGAAAAAATTAGAAAGTGCGCACAGCCACCGAGATGGAGTTTGGTGTTACTGCAGGCGTCACTTACTGGCGGGTTAAGTGTGTGCTAACACTTGGCAGTGAAGCACTACACTATTCCCTGAAAAAATTAGAAAGTGCGCACAGCCACCGAGATGGAGTTTGGTGTTGCTGTAGGCGTCACTTACTGGCGGTTAAGTGTGTGCTAACACTTGACAGTGAAGCAGCACACTATTCCCTGAAAAAATTAGAAAGTGCGCACAGCCACCTAGATGGAGTTTGGTGTTGCTGTAGGCGTCACTTACTGGCGGTTAAGTGTGTGCTAACACTTGGCAGTGAAGCAGCACACTATTCCCTGAAAAAAATTATTAAGTGCGCACAATTAGTCGCACAAGTAGGTGGCGTACGTGCTATTTGCAGCTAGGAGAGCAGCAACGCACTGTTCTGCCACAGACAAAATAACGCTGAAGGGGTTTTTAGGACCCAAAATCTATCAGCTGGCAAAAAATTGTAAATAGTACCTCAGCTAAGCCTCTCACTTCAGCTATTAGAACAGCTGAGTGAGTAAGCGAAGCTATGAGGTCGCTCCTGTGAACACTGTAAAGGCTGCAGCTCCCTGCTTCCCTGCCTGCCTACAGTGTCACAGTACACAGTACTCCTCTGTCCTCCTGCTAGCTCTCACAAGAGCTGTTTGGGGTTAATATAAGGAATCTTGAAGTTCCCTACACTCACTGACAATCCCTATGATCTGCTCCAGAATCTACCTCACCCTGCTCTAGCTCAGATCTTCAGAGAAATGTGCTCAAAATGGCGGTGGCAAGGCTTATATACAGCCTTGCCTGTCATCGATGACATAGCCATCACGATGGACAGCAGCCAATCATAGTAATGCCACAAGAAGAGGGCTGTGGCATTACTGAATAAGATTGGCTAACATGCTTGTCCATCTTCACAAGTTTGTCTGACCTAACACGCTAGGCTGTCTCGGAAGATTTGTCGGAACATAACAGATTCTGTATTCGCGAGTCCCGAATACAGAATACAGGACTCGGATTCGTAGACTCGCTAGGATTCGCTAGGAATCGCTAAGACTCGCTCGGAATCGCTACTTACAGCGGGTATCCGTGAAGCGGTGCCATTCTCTAAACGATTTGGGGGAGATTCAAGCTACATAGCGATGTGATATAGCGAGTCTCGCTAGTAAAACTAGGATTCCCTTTAACTTGCATTGGACTCGCTACTTTGCGAGTCCTCGCTGGGAAACTCGCCGAGTAGCGAGTCCTGCGAGTCCCTTACTACTCGCCGAGTAACGAGTCCTAGCGAGTAGATTCGCCCATCACTAGTTCACGAGCATTCCGGGAAGAATGGTTACAGTGGCACTGAAGCTTGCTAAGTAGTACTGTAAGAAGACATTATCTGTGCAAAAACAGCGGGTCTCTACTGTAATACAGTTTCAACTGTGTTTGGCAGCCTTTGGGCTCCTTTAAAGACTTTTTTTTAGGCCCTTGAATCACAACATTCCTTACATCAAATTCATTGTCTATGTGTTAAAAGAAAGCCTTGAGTGACATTGTTCTTGATTGATGCTTACTATCATATTGTTGTATATTGGTACATGGTGTGACGAAATGGACTCCTTCAATGTAGAACATATGATGATTTCTTATGTAACCCAGACAGTATTGTATTTTGATTTGCAAACTTGTGATGGCCAACTCGATGTTCCTAGAGTCTTGTAGATGACTATTGGTGTTTATTTTAACATGATAATGTAATTATCTAACTTGTTTGTCATAGAAGGCCAGAGAACTTAATTATGCTAATCATCCATTATATATTACCATGTGGATTGTTGACTCTATGTAAATGTCTTCAGCTATCATTGTTAAATGTCATTGATTGCAGACTAAATGTCTCCTACTAACATTCCATTGTATCGTGCTAGGTGCTATATAAATCAGTATGTGGCTCTCCCCTGACAGGACTGCAATACGACTAAAAATGGTTATATGAGGCTTGAGGTCGAGCCAATAAGAATACAGTCTTATTCCACCAATCGTAACACCCCCAATATCCAGTAATGAGGGCTGAGGGTATATAAATAGAGCTGTTCATTAATCAGAGTGAGTTAGATTCTGTCTAGTGCCCTCAGTCTAGGGATTTCGGTCCCGGCTAGAGTGGCACTGGACTTGATAAAGGCAGCTAATCGAAGATCTTCGGGTCCGATTGGCAAGCCATAACCCCAGGCCTAGGCATTTCGGTGACCAAGGGGATCAGAACCTGGATTATGAAACGACAAGGACTTCAGCATCGAATTATCGGATTCAGCTGTGATTACAAAGACTGCATAAGGAAGCCACGCAGGTTGGGACAATCCCGTCACCTGGCTACAGACTTTGCTGTGCTATATTCTAATCCCTGGTGAGCCAGCAGAAGGGTGAGACTCTGTTGCCTATTACATTGTTGTGTTTTGCTGGTTATGTGTTATATGAACCATATATATTTCGATTTGCCAGGAAATTATAAACCAGAAATCATAAATTATTTTTCCTGTTAAAAAGATAAATTTTTATTAAGCACGTATGCTGTAAGTCACACCAAAACCCGTTAAAAACTGAGTGCACAGGTGATAGTAAGGAAGGAAGGGACTAGCCCTATAGGTACACGTCTCCCTCCTCACCCTACCTGCCAGCGGAGGTCGGCACCCTAAAGTCGATATGGCGCCCCCACTCCTCGTCGGCTTTTACTACACTCGCCCTATACTCACCCTAAAAGGGGGAAGATAGGTGCTCCCCACCCTAGGATGGTATCACTAGGCCGTGTAGTTTGTACCTGCGTCTCAGTGTTAAAAAGAACTGATTCCCGCAGCCAAGTCTATATCTGGTATGATAGGATGTATAGCCCAGATGACCACATTACCTCTCCATATACAGTCATTAACCTCTCCCATAGATAGCATAGATGTTAAGGTCAAAAACACACTGCAAGAGGAATTATTATAGTACTTAGCTTATCCCAGGGTCACAGGTCACTCCCCGCGCGCCTCGACGCGTTTCACATCATCAGGAGGCCTGATAAGGAGGTTCCATAACTGTGAATACAGCAGGTGCTCACAGTATTAGGATGATAGAGGGAGTAACCGCCATGATACCGACTGCTCCCTTATATCTGGTCTAGGTGTGATAAGCCACGCCCCCATACCGGGCACTTCCTGTACCAGTTAGATCGCCCCATTAAAAGGCCTAATACCAGCCCCCATAAGGGTTAAAACAACCTATATGACCCCCGGTTTCCCCCACCGACACCCAACCACCTACTACTCGCCGCCGGCCGGCCCATCTATACCGCTGACACGCACGCTGCAGTCGCCATCATGGCCGCTGGAACGCACACGTCATAATAGATCGACGCTGCGGACCTACGCGCATGCGCGATGACATCATTGGCATAGCGCGTCATTATCGCCAGCGCCACGCCATTCGCGCATGGGCACTGTATAATAATACAGTTACCTACCGTTGCTAGGCAGCCAAGGTGCATTGCTAGTATAGGACCGGCTAGATTTATTTCCAGCAGCGGGAGGTTAAAGGTTAAGGGGGGAAATGCTGCTGGAAATAAATCTAGCCGGTCCTATACTAGCAATGCACCTTGGCTGCCTAGCAACGGTCGGTAACTGTATTATTATACAGTGCCCATGCGCGAATGGCGTGGCGCTGTCGATAATGACGCGCTATGCCAATGATGTCATCGCGCATGCGCGTAGGTCCGCAGCGTCGATCTATTATGACGTGTGCGTTCCAGCGGCCATGATGGCGACTGCAGCGTGCGTGTCAGCGGTATAGATGGGCCGGCCGGCGGCGAGTAGTAGGTGGTTGGGTGTCGGTGGGGGAAACCGGGGGTCATATAGGTTGTTTTAACCCTTATGGGGGCCGGTATGAGGCCTTTTAATGGGGCGATCTACCTGAGGCAACTGGTACAGGAAGTGCCCGGTATGGGGGCGTGGCTTATCACACCTAGACCAGATATAAGGGAGCAGTCGGTATCATGGCGGTTACTCCCTCTATCATCCTAATACTGTGAGCACCTGCTGTATTCACAGTTATGGAACCTCCTTATCAGGCCTCCTGATGATGTGAAATGCGTCGAGGCGCGCGGGGAGTGACCTGTGACCCTGGGATAAGCTAAGTACTATAATAATTCCTCTTGCAGTGTGTTTTTGACCTTAACATCTATGCTATCTATGGGAGAGGTTAATGACTGTATATGGAGAGGTAATGTGGTCATCTGGGCTATACATCCTATCATACCAGATATAGACTTGGCTGCGGGAATCAGTTCTTTTTAACACTGAGACGCAGGTACAAACTACACGGCCTAGTGATACCATCCTAGGGTGGGGAGCACCTATCTTCCCCCCTTTTAGGGTGAGTATAGGGCGAGTGTAGTAAAAGCCGACGAGGAGTGGGGGCGCCATATCGACTTTAGGGTGCCGACCTCCGCTGGCAGGTAGGGTGAGGAGGGAGACGTGTACCTATAGGGCTAGTCCCTTCCTTCCTTACTATCACCTGTGCACTCAGTTTTTAACGGGTTTTGGTGTGACTTACAGCATACATGCTTAATAAAAATTTATCTTTTTAACAGGAAAAATAATTTATGATTTCTTATGTGTTATATGCTGTAAACTGTTTGGTGATCCAATAAAACCTTAAAATTGTGGTTTCCTCACCCTGAGTAGTGTTCTGCCCATGGTTAAGGAGCTCGGGCGTTCAGTTTGGAGATGAGCCCTGGTCCATGTTGCCTTGCTAAAGGCGGCTGGGTCAGCGGATGAGAGTACCCACTGACCCCTGGGTCTCCACACATGGTAAATATGATTACTTTTGTAAAGTGTATTACCCTGTATTTCAACATTACTGATGTTTTATTGTGGTGGTGATTTTTTTAGGAAAGTGTTAATGATGCTAGAAAATAATTTACTTCCTTTGCGGCGTCATACACTGGGTGTTCTTTAATACTTCTTTTGTGCAGGTACCTTGTTATGTGGCAGTGTGTTTTGGCATGCAAATACCGTCAGTTGTAGACTATGATATTATTTTCGTAGGCTGCATTGATCGTTTATGCCAAAGTTATGTTATTAATGGCCAAGGGAGTATTGTATACTGACGCATGCCAAGTATCACGTAACATGGGTAAGCATTATTGATTGCATGTGTCCACATAACTATGTGCTTCACCACACATGGCTAAACAAAGGGCAAGACATTTTGTCACGCATAGTAAGACACTCCAAACCCTGCTGTAGAACTACTGTAACTCCTTAGCAGTCATTCATGTGCCATTGCAAACCATTGTATGTTCGTTACTTATGTAGGGCCTGTAGAGGTCAAGGTTTGTGATTGTAAAATTGTTGAACTAACATATAGTGTGTTAAGACATCAAAGTGTCTACATGCACACTGTTGTAGACATACGTTTCAAAATGGCCATGCGTATTTTTCACAACATTACAGCAGTATTGTGTTGGTCAAAATTTAAAAACCACCACAACACAATGTTTTAGGCTTAATATTTTAGTAACGTGGCTTTGTTTAGCCGAAATTCCAAAACTGTTGTAAATATGGCTATCGAACATAGTCAAAACCACTATAAAAACAAGATCTGTCCGTACACATACAGACCTACACTCATATTATAAAACCACAGTAGAACAGTTACATTTACAAATTTTTATATATTGGTGAACTAGGAGTGGACCCATGTGTTGGTTTTGTTAGAGTAAAGGAACCATTGAAGGCTTATGTTGGTCTGAAATTGTGTCCTCATGTACATGGTTGGTGGCCATGTGTGAGGTCCTTGCCCTTCTAAACTTTGACTAGGTTCCTCATATAACACTTCAAAAGTGTCTTGTATTGGCCTAGGTGTTGGAAATATTGGGGCCTGATGATATTGTTCACACTGGGTTCCTAGGATTCTGTTTGACATATGCAGCACATGATTAGAGGCCTGATCTCCTGCCAATGTAGGTTGGATCTACATAGCTGATGGCTGTGTAGCAACCCTTTGGGTTGCATTTGGCGTGTGCAGCATCTGGTCACATGATGCTGATGATGTCTGGATGTTACTTGTGTGTGGCATGCATAAATGATTGTGTGCTGACCCTTGCCAGTGTTCAAGGAGATTGAACACTACCCTTGGATTATTAGGTGGCAGACACTCATCTTTGACTATCTGTATGGCTGCCCTAGCCCTTAGTCTCACCTGCCGTGGAATGTGACGCAAGTAACTGGTGAGACTACGGGCAATGCTTCCTCCCCATCATCTTTACCTGTGCACCTGCCATTCTCCTGTATAGCTGTACGAACATCGTGGCTATGCTCTCTAATGGGTGGCCCACTTCGAAACCTGGACCCACACAGTACTGGACATGCCAATGGAGATGTAGGCTGCAGCACAATAACAATGCCAGTCGAACTAAGTCCACGGTCCATTGATGGTTGCGGTACTGCAGCAGCTGCAACTTCTACATGTAAAGTCGCATCTGTTGGACATGAAGATGGTGATGATGCTGCAGATGCTGATCCAACATCTCCCTGTGATACAGATGCCACACATCCATCCTCCAACGATTCAGCACCACAATTGGTGTGCCACTTATTCGCTGGAGTGGAGTGATGTTGGCAGTTACTCTGAGATTCATGTGGAAAAATGGCTTGCTCAGTCCACACAACAAATAAACAACTGCACACATGTTGAACACTTTTCATCAATAAAAATATATACGGTCTCAGGTCCAGCACTGGGCAAGGAAATCTAGCCATTGAAAATATATATATTGGCATTTCCAGCTTGCCATGGAATCACTTGGAGGGGACATTTGATTTTTCCCGGCGATACTGGTCCCGACAACTAAGCCATCTCTTTGTCATGAGATCAACTGTGTTGGTAAAATATGACAACACCTGTGTGTTGAGCCTCCAAAAAGTACTACATAAGAACACTAACTATGTTATATTGCACAATGATGGGCGTAATATTTTGGCTATTTGCCATATGAGACTGTAAATTGTCTTTGAGTGCCTAGGTGCTGTAAGCCATTTTTTCTCTTTGTTTGTTCCTCTGGTCTGCATAGCCAGCATGTCTTATGTCCTACAATTCTGGCCTCTCCTGGAACAGTTCAATCAACCTTTCTACATTGATGTTGTGGGCCATCGTACTCGGATTCCCAGAGGCGTGATCGGTACACTTGCGACAGCTTAGCACACAGATACTTCCTGCTTCTGGCGTACACGCCTCATTTACAATATCCATTTATTTCCTTGAACTTGCTGCAGCTGCATAAGAAATGCATCTGTGTGCGGTTCGTGATTTTGTCGGACCCATAGACTTGCATTGGCAACTCTCGCAAGTGAATTGCATACTGTCGCAGCATGTTGCGATTTGTTGCATTATTCGGATGAGAAAAATACGTCCGACACTCGACCATGTGCTCCTGGATATAGAATAACATTGATTCAACTGCAATGTGATAAAATCACACATTGCAGTCGTACGTGTTTCACGCCAGTGTGTCCGTACCCTTAATCTAGGGGGTCAGACTACTTTGCTTGATCCCCTTTAGCCCGTCACTGCCATCCTGGTTTTATACCCCTTCATCTGTCAAAGCCACCCATGACAGCAGAGTACTGCTTCTTGTATTTTTAACTTATTTAAAACCATTGGCATGGGTAGGTGTATATTAATAAATGTCCTAAAAAGACTTTTCTCTTTTAATAAAGCATGACACAGATCTCCTAATGGTGTTCTTATTGAATAATGAATTCCTTAATCCTTTTCTTTAACATGATTTTAAATAACTTGTATTAAAGCAGGAATTAAACCTATTCAGCTACCAATAGTTTCACAGTACAGTCAGCAATTCTTGCAGATGAGAACATACTGTGTGTGACCTACAATATGATCCTTAACCATTCAACGACCTTATTCAGCACAAATGCATTCTAGCCTTATATGAACCAATCCACAGTCAAATGACTTTAGTAAAATGTTGTTTCAGCCCCGCAACAAAGAACATAGAATCGACAAACAAAGAAAATAGATTCCATACCCACAGAAGTAAATATCCCTAAAACGCCGGCGACGTAAACTATCATTTCTACTTTACTATTGTGGGAAAAGATCAGTAGCACTCAGTATAAAATGATTTTAAACTTAAAAGGCCCTAAGAAATTGGATATCCCACTGTAAAATTAATTAATCACTTTGAGGATTTAGTGGCCATAAACATCTTATTTGCCCAGTTGGTGGTAAAAAAAAGAAGGCAGAAATAAAGCTTTGAGTGCAGGGATGAAAAGGGAAGACTGGGATTGAAAGTGAAAAGATATATTTGGGGCAACTGGATATAGTTTAACATAGTTCTGCATGATTTATAAATATACAGAAAGGAAAAGGTGAAAGATTAATGTTTTTTTGTAATTTCTATCATCTATGTGAATTATTACCTATATGCACGATATTTCCTAAAAGAAAAACTGTGATTAATAAATAAGCAGCTCTAGAAATCTTCAATAGGGTGCTTTACCTTGCAGGGAATATTATCATTGGCTTTTGATACAATTTCTGCTGCAGGGAAAGATTTTCAAAGCTCAGAAAGCTGAAGTACTGCCAAGCGCTCAAAGACCCCCTACTGTGCGCGTCAAACTAAGAAATCTCTCTGAACTTGTCGAATTAAAAATCATCTCCCTCACTCGGCATCCCCCTGCATGAGCCGGGAAGGAAGCTCTGTCCTCGTTTTTAAGGCCCTCTATAATAAACAAATGGAGCCTAGAGCGTCTTTATTCTTTGCTGCAGATAATTAAAAATCCTTATAAAATGCAATTGTGTGCGACGGATTTCAAACCTTGCTCCAGTTAACAATACGACAGTCTGCGCAGGCCAAACTACTTTACCATTCAATCGACTTTCAAAGGTAACAGAAATAAGAGCCTGCTAAGATCCAGGAGAAGTGTCTTTCCGAGTTTTGATTTTACATCAAGCGGATGCTACAAACTGAAACATCTCAGCAGGATTTACACTTTCTTGAATGTTATAAGGCTTAATTACTGAAACTATTCTGAAAACGTGTGAGGTAATAAAAAAGCTAAAAGTCACTCAGTCACAACATCCTCAGATTTAGTTCAGTATCTAAAATGCAGATAAAAGCCCTTGAAATTGATTTGGAGTCTTATTGACAATGTACAAAGCTCTTTTACCTCTTTGCATTTTCAAAATAGAACATTTTTTTCTTTTGCAGTTTGCAAACAATTATTTTTTTCGCACAAAAGAATAAAGGCCACGTTACACACACAGATATATTGGTCACAGATCTCTGGTTGCAGTGAAATCATGGACACATTGTTACATTTGTACACAGCCACAAAATAGAACAATGTGTCCATGATTTCACTGCAACCAGCAAATTGCCAGTGAAATTGCCTAGAAAAATTGATTTGTGTGAAGGTACCTTTAAAGGGTTTTTTCCCATGAACAGGGGTCATTTTAATCAATAGATCTTGGAATAATAATAATTTCCACAAATTCATGTATTTATAAAAAAAATGTGTCCCTGCTATGTACTGTGTAATTGATGTGTCTGACTGTACGGGGACATGGTCTGATCATACCACATCTCCTGAGCTGAGATAATCTTATATATGTGTCCCTGCTATGTACTGTTTAATGGATGTGTCTGACCATACAGGAACATGGTCTGATCATACCACATCTCCTGTGCTCAGATATTCTTATATATATATATATATATGTGTCCAGGGCCGGCCTCAGGCTAAATTGCGCCCTGTGCAAAATTCCCCTTTGGTGTCCCCAGACCATGTCACATGAGACATGCAGCCAATCAGTGGCAGCTTCACTCTTTCCTCACATAAAACTGACATCCCGAGGAAATCAGGGAACAACAGCAGCTCTCATTTATTCTGAAGCCGCCATCGGCGATCTGAGGCGGGCACCAGAAACGTGATATCAGATCGCCACATATCGCCAGGCGAGATTGCGGTGTGTGCCGGTACCATAAGAGATTACGCTTCAAGGAACCATATAACAATAATGGGTTCATGTGAATATACTACTATGCATGTGTTTATACACACAACACACCTTGCATTAAAATGATGCCCCTCAGCTCCATGAACATAATCATACACCCTTGATGGTAACAATAGCACATATATGTTTATTAAAAAAAATAAACCTTTAGGACCTGTGCCCTTGAACAGGATTAGCAGCATTCTAGCACTGCATATTTTCTGTTGCGTCCAAAATGCTGCATTGTACAGTGCCAGCGCAGTGGATGGATTAATGAATGCCATTTAACTGTGCTTCTATTTTACTCAGTGTAAACTGACGTGTGGCAGTGGTGGCAGCTTCCTGAGCCGCAACATGTCAATTTATGCTTGCAAAGAAGGTAGTGTTCTGAGCGGGAGCATACAGCAAAAGGATGCTGCACCAAGAACCCTAATCATGACACGGACGCTACGTTCTCCCACTCAGAGGACTAGCATCTCTGCAGGAATAGATTAACATGCTGCAGCTCTGAAAACCATACCACAGATCAGGATATGCTGCGTAATGAAGAATCACAGTGGAAACGGGATTAATTAATCCATCCACTGTGCTTCTACTGTACAATACAGCATTTTGGATATCCAAAACGCTACTAATCCTAATTGTGGGCATGAACCGTTAGGGCCTGTACCCACAATGAGTGTTAGCAGCGTTTTGGATGTAGCATATTTTTGCTACATCCAAAACACTACGTAATTCATATTTACGGGTCAGGGTTAGGATTAGGTTTTAAGGTCAGGGGTTATGATTAGGTGTTAGGGTCAGGGGTTAGGATTAGGTGTTAGGGTCAAGGATTAGGGTCAGGGGATAGGATTAGGTGTTAGGGTCAGGGGTTAGAGTTAGTTAGGGTTCTGTGGTTAGGATTAGATATTAGGGTCAGGGATTAGGGTCAGGGGATAGGATTAGATGTTAGGGTCAGGGATTAGGGTCAGGGGATAGGATTAGGTGTTTGGGTCAGGTATTAGGATTAGAGCCCGGGGTTAGGATTAAGTGTTAGGGTGAGGGATTAGGATTAGGGTCAGGGGATAGGATTATGTGTTAGGCTCAGGGGTAGGATTAGGTGTTAGGGTCATGGTTTAGGTTTAGGATTAGTTGTTAGGGATTAGGTGTTAGGGTCAGGGGGTTAGGATTAGGTGTTAGGGTCAGGGATTAGGATTAGGGTCAGGGGTTAGTTGTTAGGGTCAGTGGTTAAGATTAGATGTTAGGGTCAGTGATTAGGATTAGGGTCAATAGTTAGGATTAGGTGTTAGAAACTACACCTGTTCACTGACTGTGGTCACAGAGAGAGAGGGCCCAATCATTTTACTGGTATCGAGGTCTTGCCGTGTGTGACAGAAAATAGTCACTCCAGTGACTCCTTACAGCTGCAATACAAGGCGGGAACCAGGGGATTAGACCGCTGTACAATGATTGGAGCAGGGCAGCAGGTGTAACTTAACTTGCTCTCTCTGCTCCAATCAAACTGCTTGTGTTGCCATGGCGCCGGCAACAGGAGGAGGGCGGGACAGGCACTTCAGGGAGGGCGGTACAAGCAACAAGGAGGACGGAACAGGTAACTCAAACGTGCGGACGGCGGGGGGGCGGGACGGGCACTTACAGGAGGGCGGGGGCACTGCAGGAAATAATAGTATTAACCCTTTAATCGGCGGAGCCGCAGAGAGACCATAAATATCCGTCTCTCTGGCGCCCCCTTTGAAGCATGGCAGGCGGTGCCCTGTGCGACCGCACAACTTGCACAGCGGTAGGGCCGGTCCTGTATGTGTCCCTGCTATGTACTGTGTAATGGATGTGTCTGACTGCAGATTCAAAATTTTAAATCCAAAGTTCCACTTTCCAATACTCACAAGACTCTTCAGGCTTCCATAGGAGTGACTGGCTGCACTCAACTAGACATAAAGAAAAGGTTATTAGGTGCCTTGGTACAGTTTGACTCTTTATTATCTTCTTATTAAAATCATTATAGATGCCCCTAGGTAGGGGTTAACTAGACGTGTTTCAGAGACATGCTCCTTATTCGTTAGCACATCCTCAAATGAATTACATTTCTTATATTTTTTGTGTCTGACCGTACATGACCGTGTTCTTATATATATATGTCCCTGCTATGTACTGTGTAATGGATATGTCTGACTGGACAGGAACATGGTCTGATCATACCACATCTCCTGTGCTGAGATAATCTTATATATGTGTCCCTGCTATGTACTGTGTAATGGATGTGTCTGATTGTACAGGAACATAGTCTGATCATACCACATCTCTTGTGCTAAGGTAATCTTATATATGTGTCCCTGGTGTGTACTTTGTAATGGATGTGTCTGACCATACAGGGACATGGTTTGATCATACCACATCTCCTGTGCTGAGATAATCTTATATATGTGTCCATGCTATGTACTGTATAATTGATGTGTCTGACTATACAGGGACATGGTCTGATCATACCACATCTCCTGTGCTGAGATAATCTTATATATGTGTCCCTGCTATGTACTGTGTAATTGATGTGTCTGACCGTACAGGGACATGGTCTGATCATACCACATCTCCTGTGCTGAGATAATCTTATATATGTGTCCCTGCTATGTACTGTGTAATTGATGTGTCTGACCGTACAGGGACATGGTCTGATCATACCACATCTCCTGTGCTGAGATAATCTTATATATGTGTCCCTGCTATGTACTCTGTAATGGCTGTGTCTGACCATACAGGGACACTGTTAGATCACACCACATCTCTTGTTCAAGGGATCCAGGGAGGGTGCAAAAGACTATGGCCAGGGTCACACTTGGAAGTGCAATTACGTTTACTGCATCCAGATCCGGATGCAGTAATCGCAACTGCCTTCAGACACATTTTGGCTTCAAAATGTGTTCCTAAATCCGCATGCGGTATCCGGATTGCACCTTAATGTTGAATCTGGTGGCGGCATGCGGATCTTCCCAGGCTTTCCTGCTTGGTTTTTGAGGCGGGGAATGAATTCGGCTAAAATCGGATTCTCCCGAATTGTCCCGGATTCACCCGGGTCCAGCTCAATCCAGCGCTCATTGACTCCTATGTTATTGTTTGCCGGATTGCGCCGGATCCGGGTGTATCAGGGACAATCCGATTTTGTCCATGTTTTGTGCTGTGTTTTACGATCCAGGTGCCGCAACCTGGTTCCACTGACATTTGCGTTTGACATTTCAAAACCGGAATCCGGCTGAGAAAACTGTGCGAAAACCGTTGCAAGCATGATTTTTAACGCACCAACGGAAACCGGAATGCGGTAACTGGATATCAAGTTGTGCGAGCCTGCTATACAATGGTCTCCTATGGGCTGCGGATCCGGATCCGGTTTTGAGGATTTTGAGACGTCAAAACCGGATCAGGTTCTGCAATCCCAAACGCAAATGTGACCCTGGCCTAAATGAACATTACAGCATGGGATTACAGCTGATTCTTCTTGTTAGGTAAAGCATTTCCCTGCCTACTTTTTTTTTGTTTAAGCTCAAAGAAAATACATTGCGATCCCGAGCTGTAATGTCAGTATATTTTTTGTGCCCCCCATTGTCCAAAAGATGTGGTATGATACCATGCAGGAAAATGGTGAAAAAGTACCATCAGACAGACACTAAACTCCATATTGGGGAAATATTGCTGTTTGTAGGATTTCTTCTAAGTGTGGATATTACTCTTACATTGGCAGGTGAGTTCCCACTCCTAGGGGGATTGGTTTCATTTCCACTCTACATCACATGATTTATGCTGATGGCATTATATGAGTGCTCAACAGTTTTCTTTCTCATTAATTATTAATTGAGGTTCTTCTATAAGTTGCATTATACCAGCTTTTAACTGGTCTTCCCTTCATGATCTGACAAGTTGGGATTGTCATCTATTGCATAAAACCAGCCCTTACCTGATCTTTCCCTCATGAGTCATTAAAGAAAGCCAACCACGAGGGTTTAACCACCTCAAAATCAGTGAAGTGACTAATGTCACCCATAATTAGCCATGTTAAATATCCATTGCACCTAGCAGGAGGCTGCCAGCTCCACTGAGAGGCAATACAGGTGACTGAATACCGGTTCTCAATCTCCTGCAACCTAAGCAATGGGGGCGGTTGTGGCACCTGATATGTGATTGGCTGGTAGCGATCATATGGTACGTGACGTCATGTACCAGATGATCGCTACCGGCCAATCATAGATCTGGAAGATCTGGAAGGTCCTTGCAGCGCTGTAGAGGTGGATTTCTCAGCTCCCGGTAACCAGGAACAGAGGTAAGTATTCTATTTTTTTTGTTTTTCATACCATTTGATTACTTTTATTTAGCTTTCACAGTGTATATTAATACAATGTGAAAGCCAAAAAGGCTGTCACACCTGTCACACAGGGGAGGAACACAGGATTCTTCCTCCCCATGTGACCTCACATCCTGCAGTGCTGCCATTATACGTGCTGGAATTGCTCATCTTCTGAACGGCGATGTGTCATTCCAGCACTTATAATGGCCCTTATGGGAGAAAAAGCGCACAAAAAAAGCCTCAACAATTGACATGGTGATTTTTTTTATGCGCATGCTTTATCCCATAAAAGCGCAGCATATATTTATGCAGTGTCTGCACGGCAAAAGTGAAACTCTATTTACTTTGCTGGCAGACACAGATGCAGACACGCTTTTGTGGAAAAGCGCGCAAATTACGCACTGTGTGAACATAGCCTAATTGTCTTTGATATTGTATAATTGTCTCATTAACCCTATAACAGCATCTCTTGGATATATTGTGCATTGTTACACTCATTGTACTATATATTTATTTCATCTACAGTAGTTTTATTTACCGAGTCTGTCAGTGGGGTTGTGTTGGCCAAAAGTATTGACACCCTTGCAATTCTGTCACATAATGCTCAGTTTCTTCCTGAAAATGATTGTAATCACAAATTCTTTGGTATTATTATCTTCATTTAATTTGTCTTCAATGAAAAAACGCAAAAAGAATTGTCCTAAAGCCAAATTGGATATAATTAGACACCAAACATCAAAAGGGGGTGGACAAAAGTATTGGCACTATTAGAAAAATCATGTGATGCTTCTCTAATTTGAGTAATTAACAGCACCTGTAACTTACCTGTGGCACCTAACAGGTGTTGGCAATAACTAAATCACACTTGTAGCCAATTGACATGGATTAAAGTTGACTCAACCTCTGTCCTGTGTCCTTGTGTGTACCACATTGAGCATGGAGAAAAGAAAGAAGACCAAAGAACTGTCTGAAGACTTGAGAAACCATATTGTGAGGAAGCATGAGCAATCTCAAGGCTACAAGTCCATCTCCAAAGACCTGAATGTTCCTGTGTCTACCGTGCACAGTGTCATCAAGAAGTTTAAAGCCCATGGCACTGTGGCTAACCTCCCTAGATGTGGACGGAAAAGAACAATTGACGAGAGATTTCAACGCAAGATTGTGCGGATGGTGGATAAAGAACCTTGACTAACATCCAAACAAGTTCAAGCTGCCCTGCAGTCCGAGGGTACAACAGTGTCAACCCGTACTATCCGTCGGCGTCTAAATGAAAAGGGACTGTATGGTAGGAGACCCAGGAAGACCCCACTTCTTACCCCGAGACATAAAAAAGCCAGGCTGGAGTTTGCCAAAACTTACCTGAGAAAGCCTGAAACATTTTGGAAGAATATTCTCACTTTTTGGGCAAAGGCATCAACATAGAGTTTACAGGAGAAAAAAGAGGCATTCAAAGAAAAGAACATGGTCCCTACAGTCAAACATGGCGGAAGTTCCCTGATGTTTTGGGTTGCTTTGCTGCCTCTGGCACTGGACTGTTGACCGTGTGCATGGCATTATGAAGTCTGTGAGAAAGCTGAGTCTCACTCAGAGGTCATGGGTCTTCCAGCAGGACAATGACCCAAAACACACTTCAAAAAGCACTAGAAAATGGTTTGAGAGAAAGCACTGGAGACTTCTAAGATGGCCAGCAATAAGTCCAGACCTGAATCCCATAGAACACCTGTGGAGAGATCTAAAAATGGCAGTTTGGAGAAGGCATCCTTCAAATATCAGGGACCTGGAGCAGTTTGCCAAAGAAGAATGGTCTAAAATTCCAGCAGAGCATTGTAAGAAACTCATTGATGGTTACCGGAAGCGGTTGATCGCAGTTATTTTGGCTAAAGGCTGTGCAACCAAGTATTAGGCTGAGGGTGCCAATACTTTTGTCTGGCCCATTTTTGGAGTTTTGTGAGAAATGATCAATGTTTTGCTTTTTGCTTCATTCTCTTTTGTGTTTTTTCATTTAAGACAAATTAAATGAAGATAATAATACCAAAGAATTTGTGATTGCAATCATTTTCAGGAAGAAACTGAGTATTATCTGACAGAATTGCAGGGGTGTAAATACTTTTGGCCAACACTGTAATACCATAAGTGGGGTGTTTGGCTTCAAATTTATTGTGCAACAGGGCAAAGATTTAAAGCAAACGGCTAATATCATTAAAATTACCTCAGGTATAAAGAAGAACAGAGTCCTGGAAATAGGACTCTCGATCTTCACATAATCTAATTCGTCTTAGGTTTACAAGAGAGAAGGGAATCTGCACAGACACAAAAGATATTTAAATACTTCTATGAGATGTTTGGCACAACCTCCCTTCTGAGTTTCTTTAAACACTGGCTACATGTTAACCTAAAATAATTGATGCTTTGATCCCCTCTTGAAAGCAAAAAGTGATCATACAACATTTTACATATTGTTTTGTTTATTCATTTTGTATTTTGTTAATTAAAAAAAAATGTACTATTAACAAATCTGTTTTTTGAAAATATTCTTTCCTTTAAAGATTTTTTCCATACCTACCTAAAATGTTTGCCCTGAGCTTCAAGTCATCTACTTTTGGATAACTTTTTTTTGAAAGTTTTTATGATTGTCATTGCTTAAAAGATTGCTTTTTATACCTTCACTAAACAACTATATTCTTAAAAATAATGGTTTTTATTACCGTATATACTCGTGTATAAGCCGACCCGTGTATAAGCCGACCCCCCTACTTTTTCCCCCAAAACCTGGGAAAACCTATTGACTCGTGTATAAGCCGAGGGTGGACCCCAGCACAGGTATACAGCCCCCAGCAGTGTAGTATACAGCACCCCAGAGGTATATACAGCAGCCCCAGTGGTAGTATACAGCAGCAGCCCCAGTGGTATATACAGCAGCAGCTCCAGTAGTTAGTATACAGCAGCCCCAGAGGTATATACAGCAGCCCCAGTGGTAGTATACAGCATCCCCAGAGGTAGTATACAGCACGCCCAGAGGTAGTATACAGCAGCCCCAGAGGTATATACAGCAGCCCCAGTGGTATATACAGCAGCAGCTCCAGTAGTTAGTATACAGCATCCCCAGAGGTAGTATACAGCAGCCCCAGTGGTAGTATACAGCAGCCCCAGAGGTAGTATACAGCCCCAGTGGTAGTATACAGCAGCCCCAGAGGTATATACAGCCCCAGTGGTAGTATACAGCAGCAGCTCCAGTAGTTAGTATACAGCAGCCCCAGAGGTATATACAGCAGCCCCAGTGGTAGTATACAGCATCCCCAGAGGTAGTATACAGCAGCCCCAGAGGTAGTATACAGCAGCCCCAGAGGTATATACAGCAGCCCCAGTGGTATATACAGCAGCAGCTCCAGTAGTTAGTATACAGCAGCCCCAGTGGTATATACAGCAGCAGCTCCAGTAGTTAGTATACAGCATCCCCAGAGGTAGTATACAGCAGCCCCAGTGGTAGTATACAGCAGCCCCAGAGGTAGTATACAGCCCCAGTGGTAGTATACAGCAGCCCCAGAGGTATATACAGCCCCAGTGGTAGTATCCAGCAGCCCCAGAGGTATATACAGCCCCAGTGGTAGTATCCAGCAGCCCCAGAGGTATATACAGCCCCAGTGGTAGTATACAGCAGCCCCAGAGGTATATACAGCCCCAGTGGTAGTATACAGCAGCCCCAGAGGTATATACAGCCCCAGTGGTAGTATACAGCAGCAGCCCCAGAGGTATATACAGCCCCAGTGGTAGTATCCAGCAGCCCCAGAGGTATATACAACCCCAGTGGTAGTATCCAGCAGCCCCAGAGGTATATACAGCCCCAGTGGTAGTATCCAGCAGCCCCAGAGGTATATACAGCCCCAGTGGTAGTATCCAGCAGCCCCAGAGGTATATACAGCCCCAGTGGTAGTATACAGCAGCCCCAGAGGTATATACAGCCCCAGTGGTAGTATACAGCAGCCCCAGTGGTATATACAGCCCCAGTGGTAGTATACAGCAGCCCCAGAGGTATATACAGCCCCAGTGGTAGTATCCAGCAGCCCCAGAGGTATTTACAGCCCCAGTGGTAGTAAACAGGCCCCCCAGTGGTGGTATACTGGCCCCCACCAGTAACACACAGCCCCCCCTCCTTAGTATGTCCCCCCTCCTTATCATGTCTCACCCAGGCTGCGGCAGCTGTCAAAATAACAAACACTTTATACATCACCTTCCGGCGCAGCTCCTCCGGTCCCGGCTTCTTCTTCCTTCTTGTGCCGGCTTCTGTGACCGCACGCAGGAAATGACGTCATCTCCTGCGCCCGGTCACATGACACCGGCACAAGCAGGAAGAATAAGCCGGGACCGGAGGAGCTGCGCCGGAAGGTGATGTATAAAGTGTTTGTTATTTTGACAGCTGCCGCAGCCTGGGGGAGACATGATAAGGAGGGGGGACTGTTTATTACTGCTGGGGGACCCATAATAAGGAGGGGGGGGCTGTGTAGTGCAATATGCACGGCATCCCCCTGCCACTGATGGACGGGGGGATGCCGTGCATATTCATTGCACTAATGAGGCGGCCCCACGTGACTGCCTGCGGTCACCGCGGCCCCCTCCTGCCTCCTCCAGCCACCGGTGCAGGCCCCCCCCCACAGCATACCGTATGACCCGTGTATAAGCCGAGGGGGGAACTTTTCAGCCCAATTTTTGGGCTGAAAAACTCGGCTTAGACACGAGCATATACGGTACTTTACTTTTCATTAAATATTACTATGCAAGATCATATCAGAACAATAATATATAGTCAATGATATCCAAATTATATTTAAACTACAAAATGGTGGGGGTCAGCAACTGCAGGGTCAGGAAGGTTCAAAACCCTAACCACAACATACAAAGCCATACACAATCTGTCTCCTCATACATTTGCAACATGGTCTCCCGGTACTCAGCTTTACGCAACCTGCAATCCTCTCAAGATGTCTTCTCTACTCTCCTCTTATAACTTCTTTTCACAATCGCATACAAGATTTCTCCCATGCATCCCCCATGCTGGAACTCTCTAAACTCTCACCTACCATGGAAAATGTCAAAAGGAACCTGAAGACCCACCTTTTCCAACATGCCTACAACCTGCAGTGAGCCTCAGTCTACCAAACCGCCATATGACAAGCTCTACCCTCTCCTAGTGTATCCTTACCCATTTAGACTGTGAGCCCTTGTGGGCAGGGTCCTTTCCCCACCTGTACCTTTCTGTGCTCTGTATTGTTCATGAATAATGTTGTTTATGTATCTCCTTTTCACATGTAAAGCGCCATGGAAATAATGGTTCTATAATAATAAATAATAATAATAATGATGTACTATTCATTAATCACTTGAGACTGTAGCCACTCTGGTCAAGTGATGGTATAAATAAATTATTATGACTCCATCAAACTTGCAAAAAACGTGCAATACAGTGTCAGGGGTTAAGAAAAGTAAGGCCATGTTCACACATCTCCGCTGCTTGTATTTCCGCTAAATACTTAGCTTTATTCAGTGAAGCCGACATGCGTGAGCGAGGCCGCTTACTGGTGACGCAGCCCCTGGTTACCCGATGTTGATCGTGGTAACCACTTCATACACAAGGCTGCCTAGTGTCCGCTTTCCCAGAGCTAACAGGGAAACGCTGCTAGCAGCGTTTCCCTGTCCGCTCAGCTTAAGCGGACACTAGGCAGCCTTGTGTGTGACCTGGTTACCACGATCAACATCGGGTAACCAGGGGCTGCGTCTGCAGAAAGCGACAGCGCTCACGCATCTCCGCTCCACTGAAAAAAGCCAAGTAGTTATCGGAGACCCGCTAAATACTAGCAGCGGAGATGTGTGAACCTGGCCTAACCGTATTTTAAAATATTTGCAACAAAACAGTTTATTAATGGGATTTCGTTTTAGTTGTGAGTTTGAAGTGACAAGATGTAGAAATGAGAATATGAAGCAATGGAAATACCTCTAATGTTAGCTTTATCTAAAATATGTATGTATCTGGTATGTCACCTAGAAAGTAGTACATTATTTGAACAGTGTAATTAATCGTTCTCCTATATAGACAGTCCAGTATAAACTATATTCAATTTGTGAATTATGTACTAAAGTAAATCTTCTACAATAAAGAAACAGTAATTTAAAAGTGATATAGAAAAAAGTGTAGCTAACTACACTTTCATCTTCTGCAGATGTGAAGAATAGGTTGTGAAAGTTGAAAGTGTATCTGCGAAAAGCTGTCACTGATTAAATATTGTACAAACTTAAAGTGTAAATGATGACCTGACATGGTCAATATTGTACTGGTTTCTTCATCTAAAAAAATAAAAGCTTAAAAACCTACATAATTTCTTGATTTTTAATATTTTCAATATCTGAATACTTTAACCCATGCAGTGAGGGATATCATACTTATCTCAAAAGCAGCACATTTTACTTTTTTCTTGCGCTATCTTCATCTTCAGCATTTAAAGTTTTTTCTTTTTATATTGTACACTTTTTTCTATTTCAGGATTTTTCCAATTTATAAGAACTGATAGTTATATTGACTGTCATCTAGTTAGAATATTAAGTGACTCGGGACAACACCATAGAACTAATTCCATATAAAGTTCAATGGAGCACTGATGTTTCGATTTATGTCTGCCAATGAAATGCGATTTTGTTGCTTTACAGATAAATAATTCTGTTTCTTACAAGTTTAACATAAATTAAATATGGTTTTGCCATATCTAATAACTTGTATCACTATGATTAAAACACAAACTTAAAGTACAATATGGTTTTAGGTAGTAAAAAAAGTTAAAATGTGAAATAGAAGTGTTTATCTTACTTAATAGTGATGAATGAAGAATGAAATATTTGGGTTTAGATCATTCTAAACAAATGGTCTTTACTATTCGGGTATTTGTCTCGAATACAGAGCCTAATGCAAGTCAATGGCCAACTCAAATAGTTTTTTGCAAGATTTCCCTAAAAACAATTCGAGTTCACTATTGGCTATTAGGGTACCTTTACACGCCGCAACTGCAGTGAAGCAACTGAGAGGCAATCGGGATTTCTGTCACGGATGCCTTGAAATTGCTACAAAATTGCGGCGTGTAATTGGGGAACCCGATGGTGATTTTCAAAGTTGCTCCCGGTTGCGGTTTCAGAGCATTGTTCTAAAACCAGAGGCAACCCTGAAGGTGAATTGCCATGGTTTTGGCGTGTGAATGGACGATAGGGATGGAATCTGCGTCGCCTAGTGATTTCCCAGAGGCGTGCCACAGCGTGATAGATACCGCGCCCTATCAGCGATGATTGGTGGGGGCCACTGTGTTTCTACTGGCTGTCCCTTCACATGGCGCCATATTTAAAGAACTGCCCATACACACTACACAATTGCAATGTCGTCATATATTAGCCAGCCTTCCTGCGCAGGCTGGCCAATCATGACGCTATTGCGTTGTCTTCACTACCTACCCAATCCTTTACTCCCTGCCTGATCCTTTTATCCCCGTCTGATCCTCCATTCCCTGCCCAGTTATCCCCTTCCTGACCTGTTCTCTGCCTCCCCTGCTTTCTCTCTCAGACTCCAGTAGTTTTTTGTATATTCCCATCTCAGCGTCTCTGGTACTGATAAATCCTCCTGACACAGGTCGCCCCTTGATAACGTGCTATAACTTGAGGCCATATCAGCACCACAGCATTTAATAGATGGAAAAAGACTAGAACTAGAAGATGGAAGCAAGCCCACCGGCTTTTTTAAATGATCAGCTGATGCATCAGCTGATCATTTAAAAGAAGTCCACTGACTTTTTACCGCCCGGCTTTTAAACGATCAACTGATGCACTCTTCTATCCTCCGGTTCAAAATATTTCACTACTCGCTCATCCCCAATTACTATCCCATAGGTGCAGGTCCCAATGGTACTACCATTGGGATCTTTATCTGACCCTGAGAATGGGGCCATATTGTAAACAGTTAATAATGTCTCTCTTTGTTTAAATCTATTGGAACTCTGAAAAATATCAAAAGTCAAATGTGGTCAGTGGCAAACAAGGCAACCCAAAAGACCACTTATCACGTAGGAGAAATGTATCCATATAATAACTGGCACATGGTGGATAAAAGACCTCAAGTTATCATTTTGCAAGGTTTTACTTACCGTAGTTTACTACTGTAGTTTATTAATATGATGTAAAATTATAAAACTATTAAGGTACCGTCACACGGGGCAACATTACCGGCAACATGGCCGGCAACTCAGAAGTGTGGCGAACTTGAAGCAACATTGCTAGTGCGTTGGTACATGTAACATTGTGATTTCAATGGTGATAAGTTGCTTGAGCGCAGTTGCCATGTTTACCAACATGGTAAACCGGGCGATGTTGCTCAGGCGATCTGCTATCATTGCTCTGTGTGACACCGCAACAGCGATGTTGAAAGCAACTTCCCCTATTCACTGCAATGTTAATGATTGCTCGCTGGGTTGAGTTTAATCCTGGCAGCGAAAGTTGCTTTCAACATCGCAGCTGCAATGCCGGTGATGTCTCTGCATGTAACATCTCCAAAGCAATCTTGGCTAAATGCCCAAAACGTGCGCGCTCCCGTGAGTTGACGGCAATGTTGCCCCATGTAACGGTACCTTTAGAATTGACTAAATGGTACTGAGACGGTTATTTAGAATATTTATTTTTACTTATTTTTTTAGAAACTAGAAAACTCATGGTCACATATAAAGATCTGAAAATCAAAAGCAAGCTGAACAGAAAATTAGACGTATACCTTTGCAAAGAGGTGCGCAGTTGTTCTTTTGACTGAAACGTTTTAAACTGTTTCTTACATGGCTTGAAGACATAGATTGTCTTTACAAAACCTTTGAAGCTATTTTCTTTTACTGCTGCAAAAATCTCTCCAGTGTAATAATAGATCAGCTAGAAAATGTGGTCTATGATAAAACTTCAAGAGTCATGGCAAGAACCTGAGAGGGTTTTGATCTAATCCCTGTGGGGGATACATATTTGTGTCAGTGTTCAGAGCAAGTCTTTCAAATAATTTTAATATGGTATTTTATCATTATTTTCTAAGTAAAATTACACAATGGATACAATGTAATAAATTTAAACATTGCTCTATCTTGAACTTTGATTTTTCAATCAGTGATTTTATAGCTAAAGATAATATATTTGCCATGCACTTTATAAGCCAGATGAATTATCTTTTGATGCATGCTGTTGCCTGTTCTTAAAAAAACTGCATGTAGTTTAATCATTTCATTTTTTCAAAAGAAGCAGGGCTTAATAAAATTAATGAATAATAAAAATAAAAATAACAACAATATTATTAATAATAATTTTTCAAAAGGAATTATGACCAGGTAGAAAGTAGTGAGTTTTTGCTCTTATTTTATTCCTGCTTCTCCTGTTAGTATGCTGTTTTATATTTTTGTCTTTTTTTAATCTGTCATAGATTTGAGCCTTTTTATTTAATGCTAATTTTTATTGTTTTTCCTAGGGGGTTTTGCTCACAGGATTCTACGGAATTAATTCTTGTGGCTGCTTTGCAGAATTACACTTTGGTAAAGACATATAAATTAGCTTTAAATAAAAAATAATAATCTCTGGAAACATGATGGATTTTATGTTTTATTTGTTTTAAATAGTCAGGAAAGCAGCTGAAATAAATGAGTTAAACCTGTCACTTTAAACCTGGTTAATATATTCACTTCAGCTCTCATCTTTATTGTTCTTTGCTTACAGAACAGTCTTTGACGCATCTTCTCACTGCAGCTGCAATGAAACCGACTCTGATCTGTTAGTCATGACTCAGCCCATGATATCTCTCTGTATGGGTATAGTCTAAACCAGAAGTCCTTGCCTAGAGTGCATGTTGAAAGGTCACAACATAAATTGTGATGGACGTTGCCGGGAACTAGTGATGGGCGAGTCCTAAATTACTCGGAATCGCTTGACTCTAGCGAGTCCGAGCCCGGGACTCGCTACTCGTTGTGAGTCTAGCGAGTCCAATGTTAATGAATGGGGAAGCGAGTAATAGCGAGTAATGTGCGATTTACAAATCACAGATGTCTCAGAAAGCGCTCGCATTGCCGTTTTGGAAACCCCACTCGCAACAGTGTCCGTGTCTGTGGTTTTTATCCAAATTATATGATAACAAAAGAACAAGAGACAGGGTTTAATATGGATATTGTCCCAAATCTGTCTGTAATGTGTGTTTTATAGACACTAGGTGTGGGAGAACACTTTTTTGTTATTTTAACAAATATTTATTAAAGGTTATATTTTAAAAGTGCACCTTAAGTAAGAAATGTGTCCGTGTCTGTGTAGCAGCACACTAGTCCCAGCAAAAATTATTAAGTGCACACAAGTAGTCGCACAAGTAGGTGGTGTACGTGCTATTTGCAGCTAGGAGAGAAGCAACGCACTGGTCTGCCACAGAGAAAAGAAAACTGAAGGGGTCATTATGACAAAAAATCTATCAGGTGCAAAAAAATAGGAAATAGTACCTCAGCTAAGCCTCTGACTTCAGCTATTAGGACAACTGAGTGAGTAAGCTAAGCTATGAGGTCAATCCTGTGTGCACTGTAAGGCTGCTCCTCCCTGCCTGCCTGCCTACCTACAGTCCTCTACACAGTACTCCTCTGTCCTCCTGGAGTTAAATATAAGGAATTTTTAAGTTTCCCTACACTGACTGACACTCCCTATGATCTGCTCCAGCATCTACCTCATCCTGCACTAGGTCAGATCTCACAGGAATGTGGAGAAAATGGCGGTGGCAAGGCTTATATACAGCCTCGCCTCTCATACATGACATAGGCATCACGATGGACAGAAGCCAATCATAGTCATGCCACAACCAACATGGCTGTGGCATTACTGAATATGATTGGCTAACATGCTTGTCCATCTTCACAAGTTTTCTGACCTAACACGCTAGGCTGTCTCGGAAGCTTTGTCGGAACATAACAGATTCTGTATTCGCGAGTCCCGAATACAGTATACAGGACTCGGATTCGTAGACTCGCTCAGACTCGCTCAGACTCGGGTATCCGTGAAGCGGTGCGATTGTTTAAACGATTTGGGGAGATTCAAGCTACATAGCGATGTGATATAGCGAGTCTAGCGAGTGAGAAAAAGTAAACTCTGACAAAACTAGGATTGCCATTGACTTGCATTGGACTCGTTACTGTGCGAGTAATAACTGGGAAACTCGCAGAGTACCGAGTCCTGTGAGTCCCTTACTACTCGCCGAGTAACGAGTCCTAGCGAGTAGACTCGCCCATCCCTACCGGGAACTTAAAACCCGCACGCACATTGACGTGATGAGCTTAATAATATAAAATGTCCTGGCTTGTAATGAATGTGCTTTTGTACTCCTTGCACAAGTTCTAAATGTGCTATCTCCCCCAAAATAAAATAAATGAATTAATAATCATCTTGGTTGCATACGTTTTACCTTACATTTTTATAACCCTTACAAACTAGGTTTCTTCCTAATGAAGCCCCTAAAGTCTTCTTTCACTGCACCAATAAAGTATGATGCCAACAACAGTGCCCCACAAACACTGTATGATACTCCCAAAGTGAATTCTTCCACAGTACCCTGTAACCAGTACTTTCCACACACAGTATGATGACACTACTGCACCCTCCCCCAACTACCCCACTATGGTAACCCCAATACAATATAATCCCAAACTGTGATCCTCACACAGCCTTTCATGCAGTATAATGACCTCCACAACTCTTCACACTGTATATTGTCCTAGCCCTCCAAACAATATAATGTAACCCACACAGTCTTCCACACAGTGTGATGAACCCTGCACGAACCTTCGCATTTGAAAATTGTTTGCGTATAGTATTATTGACCTCAAATAGACTTCCATACAGAATAAAAGCTCCTTCATAACCCTCTAAGTATAATGACCCTGACATAGACCTTCAAGAAGATTATTGGCCTCCACATAGCCTTACAAATATTATGTCTCCCACATAGCCTTCTATATAGTATAAATGGCCCCTTATCGATATCCATATAATATTCTGCACCCTTAACGTCCTCTATATATGGTAGTATAATGCACCCACCCCATAGACATCCGTATAGTACAATGCACCCTATAGTTCTTCATTAGAGATTAGCAAACCTTTTGACGTTTGAATACGGTTCAGTTTACCAAACAGTCAAATGTTCATCGAATAGTTCACTGAAATTATGAATCCTATTCAAATCAATGGAAGGCAAAATCAACGGCCTAGAAAACACCTTCAAAGGGGCAAAAAAGCTGCCAAACAGCTCAAACCCTCTTGATGTTTTGGGCCCTAATGCGGCCAACAAATCCTTCATACGGTCTGCTTGGGACCATGTTGATTGCAGACTGTCACTGGATCCATGATGTGACAGACTGTTTAAATCTTCTAGATCAATCACAGCAGGATCTCCATTGTCACCTGCATGACTGGGAATAGAAAACCACCCCAATAAGAAGGAATAGCAGCAGCTTAAGCAAACAAGTCTGCACATCACGGGTCCTAGAAGAGGAATAAAAATATTTCTGTGACACCCAGTGGAGGGAAGTGAAACTTATTCTAGGCTGAGGGAGTGAAGATCAGAATACTGTGACACACCACTCCACCTCAACTCCACCTCAATGCTATGACACACCCGTCCACCTGCAGAGTCACAGCAGACAGCAAGACTGAACATTTAAACACACCAGCAGCACTCATGGACTGCAAGGCAGTCAAAACGTGACAGTATCCCTCTTTATGAGAGGTCTATGGATTCTAAACCAGGCACGTCCGGTAACCATCTAAATTTCCTGAGTGATGACATTTGGAATATATTACGGATATTCAGCACCAGAGGAAGTTCGAGTTGGAACAACACAGAGTTGCAAATATCCAATATTCTAAATAGACCAATAACTCCAGAAGTAGGAGCTCCAGCCGCACATTTCCACCTTAAGTGTCTTGACAACACCTACACATAATCATCCACACTCAGGTCTGGACCTGAGCGTTTATTACCATTCATGCAGACACAGACAGAGGAACCATTTACAGGAGGGGAAAATAGTAGAGACGTTTCCCTGCCCCTTCTCTGAAAACTTACAAAAGGCTTAGTGGGAGTCAGTAGTACTCTGGTGCTTATCCCTATGGGCCCCTTTACACACGGCTACATTTGTAGCTTGTCACCAGGTAACTTACTGGTTGCAGTGAAATCATGGATACATGATTCCATTTGTACACAGCAACAAGATAGAACCATGTATCCATGATTTCACTGCAACCAGTAAGTTACCTGGTGACAAGCTACAAATGTAGCCGTGTGTAAAGGTACCCTTAGGGATGTCAGTGACTGAGAAATGGGTTTTGAGTGGTGTAGACAGACCCTAATAAATTGATCAGCTTGACAACAAAATAAACAAGACCTCCCAACCCAATGAATTGCAGATAGGCTAGTATGAGAAATCACATTCCCCAACTGCTTAGGTACATCAGTACACAGGCATGTAACCTCCATAGCAGGGATGTCCACCAGGGGCAAAGTTGGTTCAGGTCTCTCTCTAAGTCATCTGTCCAACCTAATGGTAAGAGCCATAGCAGCCTACAGCACCTCCAGAATAGCATACTGAGTCATGCAATCTTGTAGCCGCACTGACAAACCCAGACAGAACTGACTTCTCAGAGGAGGGAATTCCAGTGAGTGTCAGTGGCCCATCTCCTGAACTCAAAGTAATATCCCTCAACCAATGACGCTGCCTGTCTGAGCTTACGAAGTTTTGACTTAGCCAAGGAGAAACCATCGGGGTACCATTCACCAGGGCAAGAGCCACAAAAAACTTGTCCACTCACTGCATAGATGGAGAATCGGTTGGCAGAGAGAAGACCCAGGCCTGTGGATTGCCCTTGAGAAGGAAGAGTATAATCCCCATGTGCTCTTCCTCACTTCCTGAAGAATGAGGGCGGAGCCTGAAGTACAACTTTCTGGCCTCCCTGAAAACAACACACTTAACTCTCCCTCCGGAAAATTGGTCATGGAGGGATATATTGGGTTCTGGTATGGCCAGGGTGTGAGCTGCGGCCAGATACCCAATAACGTCTTGTAGCTGCTGCTTCACCTGGTTACACAGGATAGCAACCTCATCAGAGAAGTCCTGCACCAGGTGTGCAAAAGCTCATGTTGAAGCCATAATGGCTTCAGAAAAAAAAAATCGTAGGTCACAGAAAATATCGTGGGCTGGTATATAGGGATAGGGAGTCAGGAGGCAAGATGGTAAAGTGGGCAAGGTGTTCAGGGGAACTAGGCTGGCCCTTAGACTAGGGTTCCCTAAGTCAAACAGTTTGTAAAGGTACCTCTGATGGTGAAGAGGTTTGGGTCACCACCCTAGCACCTCACTCCTGATAAGCCCTAGGCTACGAGCCGCTACCTCCACCCACGGACTGGGAAAAGAAAACCACTCCAATAAGAGGAAATAGCAGCAGCTTCAGCAAACAAGTCTGCACATCACGGGTCATAGAAGAGGAATGAACTATTTCTGTGACGCTCAGTGGAGGAAAGTGGAACTACTTCTAGGCTGAGGGAGTGGAGAATTCTAGAATTCTAAGACACACCTTCCACTTCACCTGCACCTCAATGCTATGACACACTCTTCCATCTGAAGAGCCACAGCAAACAGCAAGACTGAAGGAAGAAAAACTCAGTTTAAACATTTAAACACAGCAGCAGCACTCATAGACTGCAAGGCACTCAAAATGTTACACCGCCTTTAGAAAGACTGCATGGACCAGGACTCATCCAAACTGAATGCTCAAACTCCTTAACTGTGGGCAGAACACTACTCAAACAACACATGGGAAGGGACTACTCAATAGTAAGACTTTATTGGATCCCCAACAGTCAAAGGCATATAACACATAACCAAGCAAAACATAAAGTGTAACAGACAACTGAGTCCTAGAGCCCTTAGTTTGGAGCCATGTAGCATATGAACTGCTGGTGACTGAAGAAGGCCCTTTTTAAATATCCCGAGCACTCATCTCAGGCTATATTGTGTTCTAACAGTATTGGTGAAATAAAGCTGTTCTCTTATTGGCTGAATTTCAAGCCAAATACTCAAATCACCTTTGAGTCAAGTAGACAGAGGGGGTGAGGTAATACAATTAGCAATACACAACCTCTGAAAAATTTCCAAATCATCTGGCAAGAAACAATGTCTTAGCAAACATTAGATAACCAAAAAACGATCTATATGTCTAGCCAAATTAAGAAAATTTAACCCATGTCATGGTTTGAGAAAAGCTGTATCATCACACCACTCTGTTTTGGCACAGACATTATTATCCTACACTATTATTTAGCAAGCTTCTGCGCCACTGTCACACGCAACATGCTTTTGTGCCCACTCATAAACCTCAAACATCCTCATAACTTCCAAGAAGTTATCTCAGGTTACAAAATCAGGTATTACGCAGCAGGGAATCCTGCTGTGTAACCTGAGATAACCTCAGTGGCATCAGTGCTAGTAACACTAACTGTCCTGTGAGAGCCACGATATCGTGCAAGATGTAACAGATGTTGTTTGATGCTTTCTTTTGCTTTGATGCTTCTTTTGAAGCAGATTTTTAGAATCTGCATCAAAATCAGCATGTCTATCCTGAATCCAGCAAAGTCTATGAGAGCTTTGTTGTGCTGTGATGTATTTTTTTTCCTTGCAGATTTGGTGCAGATTTTAGAGCAGAAAAAAGAAATCTGAAGCACATGTCAAAGGAAAAAAAAGCAACATGAGCAAAACACTTCTGACCTGTCATAGACTTTGCTGGCCTCAGGATAGACATGGAGATTTTCATATAGATACAGATAATCACGATCAAACGTCATATAATTGCAAAACAACAGTGATTTTTAATGATAGATATAAACAGAGATTTCAACCACAGGACAAGCAGCAGTATGGCAGGCTGCACCACTGAGGCACAATAGGTTTACACAGAATCACATATTGTTTATAGGGCTGTTCCAACCAGAATGATAACACATCAGAAGTACATAAGATATTCAATAACCAAATGGCTGTACATATGTGTATTATATACAACTTAGAATCCAGCTGGGCACAATCAGCCCAGGTACAATCAATCCTGGATACATCTATATACATACATGGCTTAATGCATATACAATTCTGATCATACATGCTTTTTGCACTGCTAGAACTAGTTCCATGCAGCTGCTGCATGGTAACCAGCATTAAACCAACATTCTGGCAGACTGCCCCATTGTAATTACCTATGATAAGGTGCTCTAGTGCTCATGTGCCACAGGATAGTGGTGCCCCTAACCCGACCCCTACGATCGTTACGGCTCCACCTTCATCAGGATGAAAAGTTGGTTAAATGAAGTTGGTTAACTATGGAGATTTTCATGCAGATTCTCAAAATCTGCATCAAAAAAAGCATCAAACAACACATTGTGGTAACAGGGCATAAAATGGTCCAGGGGAACCTGCAATTGTGGTGAGCGGGCTTTAGGATTCCTCTTGCTCCCTGGCTACTTCCACATATTGGCTACTGTAGCTGGATGATTGGAATGACATGTGATAGAGGATGCATCAGAGCAGCAGGTGGCTTGTACTGGATACATGAGGGTTACAGAAGATAATTATGCCTTGCTATTTAAATAAATATGCCTGGAAATTTGTGTAGATGCCCTTCAAGTGTTATAGTATATTTTCTTATTTTATTAACTCTTTATAAAGTTTGTAAGAAGTTTTTAAAAAAAAAAACAAATTTCGCTAAAAACAGCACTACTTTTTGTCCTTGTGTGATCTAGAATAACAGACACAGACTTCAACAGTCTTTTAAGCCAGACTTTATAAGACATTAATAGTCAAGTTATTTTAAAATAAGTAATAGCCTTTTTCTCAAACAGGGATATGGTTTGCAGCTGCTTTGTCACACAAGCGTACTAAGTTTACAGTCAGCATCAAATGGCTCTATAAATTACTATGGCTAAACTGTAAGATGTTATGTGCTATCACTATTCAGATTCTGCTGGATTTCTCGATTCTGTTTATAATCAAGGCAACGATAGTTCCACCAGCTGTAACATGATGTAATTGGGGTTCCTGTAACCCCTCTATGTGCCCAGATGTCCCACTGCATACCTCAGAAATACACTTTTATTGTCTCCCGCGCTGTATGGTCATGACCGCTGAAAAGATCCGTGAGGGCCTGCTCTATGTAGTCCCTGCATGAAATATCCACTCAGCTGTTTTGAAATTGCCACCCCTCCAGTGTAAGGCTGTTGATTGACTGGCACTACTCTCAAGCCTGCACAGTGTCGGGGGTCACCGTGCTCCATTGAAGATGCAGTGACTGAAGTCTTGCTAGATTCTACTGCACAGGCGCAAGACTTCACAAACTTGCAAGACTTTGGGCACTGTGCGTCTTCAATGGAGCACGGTGACCCGCGGCACTGCGCAGGTGCGAGAGTAGTGCCTGTCAATCAAAAGCCATATACAGGAGGGGCAGCAATTTCAAAACAGCAGGGTGGGTACTCCAGGCAGGGGAAGCGGGCGGCGAGGACCACATAGAGCAGAACCCCCTGGACCTTTTCAGCAATCATTTACATACAGTGCAGGAGAGAATAAAAGTGTATTCATGAGGTATGCAGGGGGACGTCTGGGCAGATAGAGGGGTTACAGGAACCCAAATTACATTGTGTTACAGCTGGTGGACACAGTTTTGAATGACCAAAGGGGGTGACAAGTTCGCTTTAATATATGGTTATCACACTTTTTGGAACAAATAATTGCAATCAATTGTTTACTATAACCATCAACATGCTTCTTACACCTCCCAAATGGAAGTTTAGACTACTCTTCTTTTGCAAACTGCTCCAGATCTCTCTTATTTAAAAGGGTGCCTTCTCCCAACAGCAATTTTAAGATCTTCCCATATGTGTTCAATGGGATTTAGATGTGGACAAATTGCTTGCCACTTCAGAACTCTCTAGCTCTTTGCTTCCATCCATTTTTGGGTGCTTCTTGAAGTTTTTTGGCGGGCATTGTCCTGTGAGAAGACCCATAACCTGGAAGGCAAATCAAGTTTTCTGACACTGGCATTGTGACCAAAAATTCTTTGGTAATTTTCACATCATTACGGGAGCAAAAGGCAGCAAAACAATTCCAAATCATCCAAACTTGAGAGAAAGGAAGAAAAGGAACGTATGGACGGACTGGGATCAAATGCACACATCAAGAAGTTATGAAACTTACAACATTTTATTGAAAAAAACAATTTTTAAAGTTACCAAAAAATTGATAAAACATTTAAAATTGTGTGAACATAATGCACAACAACTACAATGCCCACAGCAATTATCCACAATATCAAATGTGTATGAGGACTATAAGAATTACCCTTTTAATAACACATAAATGGCTCACAATTCAGGCTTCTGTCAAAATCTCACCTAAGACTGTGCAAAAGTGCCTGTAATATGCATTAAATTCGGCTTGGCAACCTGCAATGTACCTGAGTACAATGTACTTGTCATATCATGCAACCTCCATGATATTTGACTGTAGGTACTGTGTTCTTTTCTTTGTAGGCCTCATTCTGCTCTTGGTAAACAATTCAATGATATGCTTTTCCAAAAAAAAAAACCTATATTGGTCTCATCTGTCCACAAGACGCTTTCCTAGAATTATTTTGGCCTACGTAAATTTTGGCAAATTGCAGTGTAGCTTTTTTATGTCTATGTGTCAGCAGTGTGATCCTCCTTTGTCTACTACCATAGCATTTGATAGCATTCAAATATTAACAGATAGTTTGCGCCGAAACATAGGCACCTTCAACCTGCTGGACCATTTGAATTTCTTCGGAGCTTGACTGGAGCTGGTTATCTAGCATTATTAATTTTTCTCTGCCATCCAGGAAGATTAGCTACAGTGCCATGGAATGTAAATTTACTGATTATGTTGCACAATGTGGACAAAGGAACATTAAGATCTATGGAGATGGACTTGTAACCTTGAGCTTGTTGCTATGTTTTATCAATTTTGGTTCTCACGTCCTCACACAGTTCTTTTCACATCTTTCTAATTGAGTCAACCTCGCCCCTTTTTATCTGGCTTCAGGTGTGATTTTCATATTACCTACACCTGTCACTTGCCAAATGGTAGTTTCAATGAGAATCACCTGCTTGAAACAAAGTTGTTTACCTACACTTTTGGGAAGGTGCCAGGAAAGTTTGCCATTTTTGGAGTATACGTCCAATTTGCATTTTTTTTTAGTCTTGTTCCAATACACAACAACAAATAAACATGTGTATGACAAAACGTGTAATTGCAATCATTTTCTGGGAAAAATACTTCATTTACTGGAACAATTTGAAAGATACCAACACATTTAGCCTTGACTGTAGCTAAAAGTTTTGTTAAATGTTTGAAATTCTGGAAACTTGAAACTAACATTTTATGGTCAAATACTGAAGAACTTTCATTTGAATATTTTTTTTAAGAAACACATTTAAATTAGATTATTTTGGACTTAAAAAGTTATCTGTTTTATATCTATGAGATTGTATGATAGTGACCTTAGGCACTTTTGTAGTTGAAGTAGATTATAAATATTTTAGAACTCATATGGAGAGTTTTATATTATCATCAGTATTCAGTGCCATCAAGCAAAGCAATGATGTTTTGTCACTAATAACAGCTTATCTCAAGCAGTGCTGACTCATTACAAAAGAGACTGCTTTTCCAACAAGTGCTGTAATGATGCTATAAAAATACACAAGATAAATCATTCTTGGTTATTGAACAGGAGACAGTCAGCAACACACATGCCCATGAATTTTCATGAAACAGAGTTTGGCACATATTTAAAGGGATTTGTGTTTTGCAAGTTTTAAGGGAAATGTTTTCTTGTAGTAAATTAAATATGACCAGTGCTCTTTTCTGGAATGTCAAACACTATAACTGAGAAGGATAGAAAACAATAACAATATCTTGCACTACATTCTTTCATTATATCTATAAATTGTTCTGCAATGTCCATGGAAATAAATCTATGCTCTGCTAACCAGGTAAATGGGACCTGTCAGTTTCTTGAACATGTCTAAGTTAAGAAACAGTTGTATTCTATATTTAAAAAACAAAAAAAAACAATTTTTCAGCACTAGTGATGAGCAAGTACATTAATATTCGTAATGGCTATACTCGTTAAGAGTGCTTTGTAATAATCGCGACTTCGTTCCGAATAGCCAGTACAATGCAAGTCAAAGGGAAACGCGAGTAATTGTCTGTATGACCCTAAAAAAGGCGTCTGGGGCTTGAGGAAAAGGCTGAAATGGGTGGGAAAGTAATTGAATAGAATGGGAAGATCCTGGAGAATTTGCCTACAGGCATTTCTGACCCACATATGGTTTGTGAGAAAAGCTTTGTCGCAGGATTACATCACTGTTACAAAAATAATTACCAAACCTAACCTAAAGGGCCTGTCACACGCGTCAATATCGCCTGCACGATATCGGCTGCACGTGACGTTGCAGCGATATTGACGCGTGTGACATACTGAATCAACCAGCGATAAATCGCTGGTTGATGATCGCCAGGTTTCAGAATCAGTCCTAAAACCTGGCGATTGTCGCCCGGTGTACACGCAGCATCGCTGCGTGTGACACCGGGAGTAGCGATATTCCAGCTCCCAGCGCCTCTCACAAGCGCTGGGAGCTGGTATCCAAGGTAAACTGCGGGTATATAGGCAGCGCGCGCTGCCTAGATACCCGACGTGTACCTTAGTTACCAGCCTCACCGGCTGGTATCTAAGGTACACAGCGGGTTACTAGGGTCCCTAGTTACCCGCTGTGTACCTTAGATACCAGCCGGTGAGCGGAGGAGGCTGGTAACTAAGGTACACGTCGGGTATCTAGGCAGCGCGCGCTGCCTAGATACCCACAGTTTACCTTGGAGACCAGCCTGCTCCCGCTTCCAGCAGGCTGGCAGCGGGAGCAAGACATCGTGGAAACGATATTTAAATCGTTTCCACGATGTTTCTGGTCCATTGATCACTGGTGAGTCTGTCTGTGTGACAGCTCACCAGCGATCAGCCGTCAATGTCGTCAGCGATCATCTCGCTGACGACATTGACGCGTGTGACAGGCCCTTTAATCGCATTTAACAGGCCAAAAAGGTTCACAAACAGTTTTTCATGCATAATCACTTGTATACAAGGCTACATAAAACAGAGAAACAAAAATAGATCAGTTTTAGCGTTTGTTCACACGTACTGTTGTAGCTTTTTTTCACCTTTTACAAGTGGGAGGGCCCTGACTTTCACATTTTGTAGCTCCCACTGTCATACATCATTTTTAGTTAGCTATTCCCCAGCAGTTTACAAGGCCAGCTACAACGTACCAGTAGGTATGTTGATCTTTGACCTCAGAGGCCTCAGGTGGTCCTGTAACATACATTTTGGAGGGACCGCTCTTACTTTGACATTTAGGTGGTCCCTTCCCCATTGAGACTCATATCGTGGAATACATATTCCATAGCATTTTACAATGTGCCCATTGTAGTGTTGGACAAAACTCTCCTCCTGCTCCTCCACCTCCATGACATTTTGTGGCCCTAAATTAAAATGTTCATAGGTCCTGCAATAGGCAGAAAACCTGAGATTGCTGATGACCCAGAGATAACCCTCTAACATATGTTTTGGAGGGACTGCTCTGACGTAGACATTTAGGTGGTCTCTCCTGTATACTTTGGGTAAGGCCCTCCTCTATTCATTTGGGAGGGCCCTCTATACATTAGGGAGATTTGGGAGCATTGATATAAAAGTATTTTAGGGCCTACACCATGAACGAAGTCACTTTGAGGAACCTGATTTACTGTCTCCAGATGTTCAGGACGATGATGATGAGACACAGTTGCCATTAGGTCAGCCTACAATCTCAATTATTAAGGAGGATAACATGAAAGATGAGTTGGTCGATGATGAGTCCACTCATCCGACCTGGGCTTTTGGCATGCATAGCAGGCACAGCAACACATAGGAAGATTGATACATAACATCAACACAGGTGCCAAGGGGTACTGGTTTGACCGGACTGAGAACTGGGTCAACTTTGCCCAAAAGCATCCCCACTGTGGCCCAAGTCAGGGCATGGGGGTATTCAGCCACTGTTTGGAATTTTTTTTACTGAAAATCCTTTGGAAAAAATAAAACATTGTAATCTGTAGCATCTGCCATGCCAAGCTGAGTAGAGGTCAGGGCAAAGGCAACTGGAGCAACTCAAGTATATGTAATAACCACATGACAGCCAAGCAACCCATTAGGTGGGCGGCACACCAGAGTACCAAATCTGTGTCTGCGTCTCAAACCACTGCTATGTTGCCTGTGCCTTGTCCTTGACAATCTGCTGTCAATCAAGCAGGTTCTCATACCTCCTGTCCACAAAGTGCATTTGCAAAGAGAAAGCAAGCAAACATCAACCTCATCCACTTAGTTGTCCAAGCGAAGTTTCAAGTTGTCTGTAGTAGAGAACTTGGAAAGGAAGTGTAAATAAGCAGCCACATACCCATAGGTAAAAATACTAAAATCTCATATTGCTAAATTGCTATTTGTGGAGATGTTGACATTTAGGTCTCTGGGGACAGAATGCTTACGTGATCTCTTTCCTGTGGCTGCCCCACAAAACTTGGTTTATAGCCACCACTATTTTAGACGGTGTGCTATCTACAAATTAAATAAGCATGTGTAAAACAATATTAACAGTGCTGTCACCAATGCTGTAAAAAGGAAGGTCAACATAACAACAGACAAATGAAGAAGTTGTTCGAGACAGTGAGGGATGAAACATTTCTGTGACGGCAAACTGGGTGAACTGGGTGGAGTGAGGGACAGAGTGACAGCATGGTACGACACATCACACATCCTACACATGCCAAGACTAGCTGGCCCAACTTCCATCAAGGTTTCCATCTACTCATATGCCAGTTACTGTCTCTCCTCCTCATCCATCATGTCATTCAACAAACATACCACAAGAAATGTCTCCCCATTTCAAAAAATCATGCCCAGATTGCACTAAAGTGGCATCAACATACCCAGAATAAAAAGTGTAATTCAACAAAATACTTCTGTTGGCATTCTGAAAATACTGCTGACATATGCAGCACCCCACTCGGTTGCTGAAACGCTTACAAACAAAACTGTGTATGAGTGCGAAACCACTGGCACTTCCCCTGTGTTACCCTACTTCCCAATAAGTTGTCCAGAAAGCAGGTCCTGATGCCACATGCACACAACTTGCAGTTGCACATACATAACAAACAATTAGCATTGGACAGTGGATGTACAGTATATCTTATGTACTTGTGGTGTAAAATAAAATGTAACCCAAAACTGACAGGGGGTACATTGAATAGTGCTTGGTTTCTGCCAAACAGAATTACATGGTAGTAGTACTGCTTAGGATTTTACAAGCATTATAGGACTGTAATATTTTGTGAATATTTGGTGGCACAATCCTACCTAAATGTCATCCCAAAAACAACAGGTAACATGGGCTAATGCGTGCTTGGTAGCAGGCAGTAGGAAAGTTTGGAGTACAGATGCTTTGCATTGGGAAAACTGCCTTTTTGTAATGTGGACAGAAGCACCAGCAGTTTAAATGCATGGTGCAAAGTTTTTAGCAAGCAGTGGCAAATGTTTGGACTATACTACTTTGTTGAGGGCAATAACCCCCTTTTTAAGAGGAGTATTATGGCCAGCAAAAGCCAGCCTGTCATACCAAAAACAGCAGGTAACATGGCCTGGGGTGTGCTTGAAAGCAGGCAGTAGCAAATGTTTGGACTACACTGCTTTGTTGAGGGCAATAACCGCTTTTATTAACCAAGGAGTTCTGTGGCCAGCAGAAGCCACCCTGTCACCCCAAAAACAGTGGGCAACATGGCCTCGTGTGTGCTTGGTAGCAGGCAGTAGCATGTTTTGGAGTATGGCTGCTTTAAGTTGGGCAAAACACCTTTTTGGTATGTTGACTGAAGCCCCAGGGAATTAAATGCACTGCTACGAGGTTAGTAGCAGGCAGTAGCAACTTTTGGACTACTGAATTTTTGCATTGAGTAAACTGCCTTTTCTAAATGTGGACACAAGCACCCTCAGATAAAATGCACTACTGTGAGGTTAGTAGCAGGTAGTAGCAACTGTTGGAGTACTGCTGTTTTGCGTTGGACAAACCACCTTTTTAGGCCCCATTCATACACTGCTTTTTTTGCTGCATATTTTTACTCACAAGCTCAAAAAAAGCCAGGAGTGGAACAATCAAAACCGGGAGTGGCACACTCAGAGGTAAGGTCTAATAGAAACAAGTGCTCCACTTATATGTTTAATCACACACTTCTGGTTTGTGATGAGCTTATGCTTAAAAATATGCAGCAAAAAAAGCAGTGTGTGAATGGGGCTTTAGAATGTGGACACAAGCACCAGCGGATTAAATGCACTGCTGTGAGGTTAGTAGCAGGCAGTAGCAACTTTTGGAGTACTGTTGTTTTGCATTGGACAAATTGCCTTTTTAAAATATGGACACAAGCACCAGCGGATTAAATGCACTGCTTCAAGGTTAGTAACTTTTGGAGTATTGCTGCTTTAAGTTGACCCTGCTGTATACGGACCCTGCTCCTATCAATCGCTCTCCTGTAGTCTAACTCTCTGCTGTCTCTTCAGCTCTCAAAAGAGCTATTGGTTTGGTGGTATGATGCAGCTATGAACAGATCCTTTCAACTCTCCCTGCTCCAATATCTCTCCCTCCCTAATTTAAACTGTCACTGAGGTACACTTGAGGTAGCCCTCAAAAGGGCTTTTGTGTTTTGAAGAGACCTAACACTCTCCCTGTCAGCTGAGCGATCTCTCTCTATTTTTCTCCAACGCAGGCTCTTCATGCAATGCGGGTAAAATGGCGGTGGCAGGGCTTAAACAGCCCCTTTGAGTCATCTTTGACACTGGGCGAACAGCCAATCATTGTAATGCTACAAACAAGATGTTTGCGGCATTACCGTGATTGGTTAGAAACCCCAGCAGGATCAGTGGCTGCAAAGGAGATACCAAAACTGCAGGGCGGGACATCTGATTAATGTGAGACGAGTACAAAAAAACTCGCCGAATAACGAAAAATGCAAATACCTTTCTATTCGTGCGAATTGTGACGAATACACTCGCTCATAACTATTCAGCACTTTTTTAAATATCTACTGTGCAGTTCCTCTCTAATTTATCTGGAAATGTATATTAACAATTTGAAAGCTATCTTTCCCCTTAGTAGAGTACTTTCACATGTTCAGTTTTTGGGCAGTTTTTCTCCATTAGTTTTTGTAAGTCAAAGCTAAGAGTGGTTGAAAAATACAGATTAGGCCACGTTGACATGTTCAGTATTTAACATCCATATTTTCTAGCCAAACCCAGAAGTGGAACAATCAAAGGAAACGTATAATAGAAGGTCGTCACCACTTCAGTATTTTTTATTCTTATTTTTTTGGCTTACAAAAACTGATATAAAAAACTGACCAAAAACTGAACATGTGAATGTAGACTTAGACTAGGGTCACACTTGCAGGGTGGATGTGGGTTTCCATGCGTTTTTCACATTTGGATTGTGTGAAAAACACATAAAAATACGCATCCATAGGCCCCCATGTAAAAAAACACATGCCTCAATAGCAAAAACGCAGGTCTAAAGTGCCATGCGTTTTTGGGATGCGTTTTTGCCTCAGCACCAAAAAATGCAGCATAATGCATTTTTTTGGTGCTTTTTCAGAAACGCATGCATTTTTTTTTTAACATGGAGCCCTATGGGAAACGCATGCGTTTTGGCATGGCACTAAATAGTACCATGCGTTTTTGCATGCGTTTTTTAAGGCTACTCCACACTTAACAGCAAAAACGCAGCCCAAAAACGCAGGCTGCAAAAAGCAACCTTAAAAAACGCAAGCAAGTATGACCTTAGCCTTAAAGGGAACCTGTCCGTTCAAAGAGCTATATATAACTGATATAATTTCCTAATTCCTCTGGTGAAGCTCTTTCTGCTCATGTCTTTCTTTTAATTACACTCACCTCTATCCTCTGTAAACGTTAAAAAAAAGTGATTTATTCCATGTGTCAATCACAGTGAGTAATATTATTTCTTTACTGCCCACTCCCCGGGAATGAATTTTCATGTAGTGACATCACTGCCACATCCTATACAAGCACACAGGGAAAGTTCAGCAGAAATCACTCACATGGGGGGTTCTGTATCATCCTGTCTACTCTCATGGTATGTAGGAAAACAAATGTTCAAATAAACACAGAATCTCTCACAAACAGCACAGGCTTGTGCTCAGAGCAACAGATGGAAGAGACTGCATTATCTTCTGATGGCTCAGCTAGGTATGTGCCTGTCATCTCTCCCTCTCCTTAGCACTACAGGAAAGTGAAAATTAAAGCTAGAAGTGAGACACAGAGCACAGAGGGGAGGGAGGGAATGCCAGCATAGGAAGGAGTGATTAATAAATGAACATTTGCATACTGGAGACTATTTGGCTGTGAAAGTAATGAACTGGAGAAATGCAGCCAGCTGCCTGTAGGGTGTGAAGATGCTTACAGCAAGAAAACTATAGAGGGTACAAGAATTATTTTTACGTATTCTCAAACAGCTGTCAGAGCACTATTCAAACATACTATTAGTATCATACTGAAAAAATGACCTGCAGAAAGAAAAAGAAAAGGGTGCATGTGTAGATACACAGGGCTATTTGTATAAATAAAAAGTGCCAGTGCCCTCACCTATAATGGTTGTGTACGTCTACACAACCAAGATTAAACGGGGGCCCCGGGTCGCCTCTCTCTAATAATGCTACCATCGTGCCGGTGTTTGCGTTCGCAACTCCATGCTCCGCGAAATTCTTGTGATCCTGCTGGACTGGACACCACGTCAACGCAGGTCCTTAGTTGTTTATCCCGTAGCTAGGTAACTGCAGGTCCTCAACCCTCCAGATATGCCAGGCTGCTCCTGCCGCTTTGGCTTCTTAGAGAGATATCTCACATAAAAAATGTGAAAAAATTACTTGACAGAGTCCCTTTATGTGTGTCTCTGCACATTATCGTTCTCTCCTTTCAGTACATACAAGGCCCATTTGTCAAAATAAATATTAATTTACAAAAGGGATAATAGAGGCATCGTACAAGCAGAATTTTAAAAAGTAATGCTCCAAAATTATTTCATGGAAAAATAAATGACACAAACATAATAAAGGGTGCCAAGGTGTTCTTTTTAAGACTGGAAAATAGTGATTTAATTCCTTAGCAAAATCTAATGTTTTTGGTTAAGAATTTATGACAAAATCAACATCTATATTTAAATATTTTACTAAATATAGTCTAGAGGAAATACTAACTGTTGAAAACATTATGGCAATGAATAAAAAACTCAGATCATAACAAAAAGCATTACAAATATTTTTAAATACTTTTTCTGTTGAAAAAGGAGCAAATTTCAATAATTTTATATAGTCCTACCATTTGACAAATAATTTTCTGAAAGCAAAAATTATGTTGCCCTAAATCAATACGGTATATAAAGGATTTTTAATATCACCACTAGCACTAAAATACATAAAAAAAACTGAGTCGGAGCATGAGCTGGTATACAAGCAAAGTAAGGCTGAAGGCACACTGTCGTGCATCAAACACGGTGTTTGATGCACGACAGTGATGAGAGTGTGATGCGTGTTTTGGGTGTGTGTGAGTGTGGTGCATGTGGGTGAGTTTGGCTGACTGTATGCATGTGAGTGTGCTGGGAGTGTTATGAGAGTGGGATGTGTGAGTGCATGTGAGTGTGATGCAGTCCACAGTCCTGAAGCAAACTTCAGGACCGTGGACAGCATTTACCAGCATACTCACACTCTGGCGTCTGTCAAAGCCGCAGAGTATGAATGTGCCAGTTTCCTGTTATAGTAATTAATCATCTTGCACCGCTGTGTCAGCGCTGCAAAATGATTAATAAGCACCCAACTGATGGGCAATTTTTAGTTATTTTTGGGGATAAACTGCATATGCAGCATCTATGCGGCATATGAGCACAGATGCTGCATATGCGGTAATGTATCCCGGTAATAAAGGGTTAATATGTGCCAAATACTTGTCACCATGTCTCTAGGGAGTGACCACCCTCCCTAGAGACATGGTGCCTAAACTCATTGGTGGTTCAGGGGTTAATGGCATTAATTTATGATTAGCCAGCATTTGCCGGCTTTTTGTAATCAATTCAGAAAGCTGGCGGCTCCTGCTGACAGCGTGCGGTGTACTACGCAACTTGCGTAAGCACATTGCTGGGCAGCGTCCTCTATGAGGAGCTGTCCCAGGCACTTACGTAAATTGCGTAGTGAAGGTGCCGCTCTCTATGGTGCTGAAGATGTCAGCATCACTTCCATGGCCAGTGCATCGGAGTTTCAATGTGCACTGGCCATGGAGGTGATGCTGAACTGCTCAGCACCATGGAGAGCAGCAGCTTCACTACGCAATTTGCGTAAGTGCCTGGGACAGCTCCTCATTGAGGATGCTGCCCAGCAATGTGCTTACACAAAATGTGTAGCATACATGCGCTGACAGCCAGGAGCCGCCAGCTTTCAGCAAGAATTACAGCTAAATAAAAATATAGCATATTAACCTCGGAATCACTAATGAATTTAGGCACCATGTCTCTAGGGAGGGTGGTCACTCCCTAGAGACATGGTGCCAACATAGTAAACACATATTAACCCTTTACTAACCAGGTTAAATACAGCATATGCAGCATTTGTACTCATATGCCGCACAGATGCTGCATATGCTGTTTAACCCCAAAAAAGACACATAGATGCCCAGCAGCTGGGTGCTTATTAATCATCTTGCACCGCTGACACAGCAGTGCAAGATGATTAATTACTGTATCGGGAAAGCGTTATTTTTAAACTTGCCGGCTTTGACAGCCGGCGAGTTTAAAGCATTTTTGGCTGAATACTTGTGCGAATATTGCACTGTGTGCTGTATGGGGGTGAGATTTTCTCGCCCCCATACACTTGCATTGGCCTCACTCGCATCAGAATCACGTGCAGCCACAGCATGCTGCGACTGCATTCGCTTCTATCTCGCAATGTGAGTTTAGTGCGGGGGACTCGCACCAGTGTGCCCTGCCTAATAGGGCAACACTGGTCCGAGTGCAATGCGAGTTTCCCTCGCATTGTACTCGCGCGAGTCCCTTGCACAGTTTGCCTTCAGCCTTAAAAAGCATGTTCACACTGGTCATTAAGCAGTCAATACCTAAAATAAAAATTTGATTCAGATGGTTTGGGGGTGTAAATACAGATAAGAGGACCCCTAAACAAGAACAGCATATGAGCCCTTTGCAGTCTTAAAATGTATGTCACAGAAGCTGTTTGCTGAGTTAAAGGTAGTAGTGCGCCCCTTTACATCTTGAACTCCTGTGCAATTGCATTGGTTGCACCCATATTATGTCTAACCCTGGGTAGTATGCTCCTAATTCATTACTAAATAATAAATACAACATTTCCCAAATAAAGGTCAAATAAATCTTAAAGGGATAGTTATTAATGATCATATTTTAATTAAAAACAATAAATATTGTAATTCTTCCTTTTATTGAGGCAGCTATTTTTGTAAAATCCAGAGCAGAAATTGTAGCCATAATCTGCAGGAACAAAATGTTTGCAAATATTTAAAGTAAATCTTATGCAATGTTGATGAGTTTTGCAATTCTCAAGGAAACGTGAAAAATAGTGGATAGTCTGTCAATAAATGGATTAAAGAGAAAGTTCAACATATTGTGCATAATAACTTTTGAGGTCTCAAATGTAGTGATTTAAAATCTGTTATATTTTAGAATGGTTACTGGTAAATTTTAAGAATTTCAGGCCTGATCTTATTTGGCCATGTCATTTTAGAGTTGGCCACGATTTCTTGTTGGTGCAGCTTTTAACGATGGCTGACTGGCACATGTGTTCATTGGTTAGCTGCTTGTGAAAGAGGTGTACTCTCTCCTTTGAACTGTGTTACCCCTGTGTGCTCTCTCACTGTATGCAGTGTCTCTCCCCAGTGATGCTTTGTCCCCTCTGTGCTCTCGTCTTTGGACTGTCTCCCCCCTGTGTACCCTCTCTGCCCCACTGTGCACTCACTCTGCCCCCTGTGCACTTGCCTCCCTTGTGGTTTGTCTCTCCTCTTGAGCTCTCTCCTCTGTGGTGTCCAAAGATGGCGGCATGAGTAATTGAGCAGACAGGTGTTGGGTCATGCCGCCGCCCATCTTTGTATACC